>VWZG01008632.1:710403-938983 GCA_013396735.1 Grallaria varia
TAATATATTATTAAATAGATTAATATTATTATGTACACATATTGTTTCAGATCAAAATCTTGCAGATTCATCACTGGAAAAGCAAACACCCAACCATAATCTCTGCAAATACTTAGGTTTGCAGTAATAATGTTTATAACATAGCAATTAACCAGTCCCTTCTCCCCCAACTCAATTATTTTATACAGTGTTTCAGCTGACTTAATCAGTGCCCTTTCTAGCAAGTCCATCCTTTTTTTAAAACAAATGGAATTCCAGCAAGATCAGATTTTCTTTCCAACTCTTTTTAATGTTGGTTTCTTTAGAGATGATTTAATCACTGTAAAACTGGTCTTTGTACTTGTCATTCTTGATTATATTGCTACTTAACAAGCTGTATTAAATGCACGAAAAAATCAAATCAGAAAATTGAGCACTAAGACAGTAACAAGGAAAACATTTTCTTTTTCCTTCGGTACTGTTGCCACTGATGGGAAGTGTGTGTAATCAAGTTATTTTTGAATTATGTTCAAGCTGAGAGGAAAAGAAAACTTGGGATAATAGATAATTTGAAAGTAACTACACAGAAATGCCACTAAAAATGAGAGCTCATAACTTGATCTTGTGTAGCTCAGTCTGTGCCTCCTCAGCTGAGCCACTTCTTTACCTTGTGGGTGCAATAGGAGTGTGTTCATCGGGGGCCTGTCACTGCATGGAGGTTTCAAGGTATTTTAAATTAAGTTAGTGCTGTGGGAGGGGTCTCTCCTCCTTGCTCTGGTCATGGTGAATCTTCTGGGCACTGTGCAGCAGGTCCCACCGATGGTGGGCGTGTGGGCTGATGGGCAGGCGAGATTTGGGTGGTTTCGTGATCCTAAAAAATGGCTATAACAAAGAGCTGTGACACATGGCTGCTGTAGTGTTCTGCTGGGAGGGGAGCCCTCTCAAACCCCAACACATCCCCTAGAACTGAAATCAGGTGCCTCGGAGATCCAGAAATGAATGTGGAGCTTCATCCTGATGGAGGTGAGGGCAGTGGTGAAGCTCTTGGGGCTTCCTCAGTATGTGGTTGGGGTTGGAGAACTACAGCTTCTTTGGGAAGTGGGTTTGAGCTGCGAAATATAAACAGTCCTGTCTTCTACCATAATCCTTGTTGTGACCCCCACTTTCTTCTTCTGCAAGGGGAAATGCATTGCAGGAGGGGTTGGGGGCTTGGAGCTTGCAGATGCCTCCCCTGTGGGCAGAAAGAGCAGTGCCAGGCAGGAATGCACAGGGAGATGCACAGCGTGGAGCAGAAGCATTGTTCTGCAAGCAGAAATGTGAGTGGCACTATTAGGATGTAAGAACTTGCTCACAAGGAAAAGTTTCTTTCTAATGTCCACCATTTTACGGTTGGCTTATGCCCTTGAAGTGAGATGTGTTATATCTCTAATACAGCCACGGTAATTTCATTCTAAAAGTACCCTATTTGATTAAGAACTAGCTATGAAGGCAAATATCAAATCTCCAGATGGAAACTTGGCCTGGCAGGAGAGGATGAGAAGTTGCCATTAAGTGAGGCCGGGCTGGGGCGTCCCCTCTGACCAGGGACACACCACGGCACGGCCCATTTGTCACTGCAGGAATATAAATTTGTTTTCTATTACTGACATGTATTTGTCCTTTCCTTTATTGCAGCAATAATTTCTCAAAAATACCTTTAAAAAAAAAAAAAAAAAGACAAAAGGAAGCGTCAAGAATATGAAAGCTTGATCTTAATTTTGTCCTAACCTTTACAAGATGGATTAAATAACTCCTGCAGGTGACACCATCAGGCCTGTTCACCTAAGTGGCCATGGCCCATCAGGGTGCTTGTACAAGGGGTAAGCTCTCCACCTTGTCCTAGTCCTTAGGGCATGAAATCTTTTCAGGGGCATTTAAAGAACCATAAAAGGTGATACAGTGTGGTAGAGAAGCATGGAAATGTTAAACCAACCTTGTTGAACTGAAGGTCTCCTTGACACCAAGGTGGGGTGGGGTTTTTTTGTAAATTTTTATGCTGCTCTATAAAAATCCTGAGACGCCCTTTTGTGATAGTGCAGCATCAAATTGTCAGAGCAAGTGGAGGAAGGAAGGTGTCTGATATCAGAGAGAACTCATTGCTTTTCTCACAGGTTTATGGCACAGCTGTGAGCCTGGCAGTGTGCTGGTGCCAGGGATGGAGCTCCAAGCAGGAATCTGGGGTTTAGCATGCTCCTGATGGTGGTTTTATGGAGTAACCTGTGCCTGTGAAACTACGCCCCCCAAAGCAGTTGGACAAATTTTAAGCAAAGTGAGAGCAAGCACAAAAAGTATGGAAGTGGCCTGGCAAAGGTGGTTTTTTCCAAGTATGCCTGGAGGATGTTTTTGCTCTTCTAGCTAATCGGAGATTATTAAATTCAGGATGGTGGTAGAAGGGTACAAGAATAAAGTTGTTATTTTTCGGAGTGAACTGCCTTTGGTATATGTGTGCCTTTTAAATTCAGATAAAATATTTCCATCCTCTGTCACATCCATTTGTAGGTCCTGTACATCTGCCATAATGATTCACGAGCCTTGGGGAGCCCCTTGCAGTGTGTCTTGTGTCACATCTGATCTATGGGGTAGGGAAGGTAAGGGAAAGGTGTGGTGGGTAGTTAACCACAATATTTGAGTTTTCTAAAGCTATGTGGGTGTGAAGTCAGGCTGGTAGTTGCTGAATTTGAGCCAGGAGGACTGGCCTCTCCCTGCATTCCTAGACTGGTGTGTCCTGGCTGTACGGTCTCCTCCCAGCCTTGTATTTGTGGCCCTTTTTCCATCCTGGAAGAAGCCACACAATGCTTCTGGTCCTGTTAAATGGCTACAGTGTATTTTGCTGTAATAAATTGGGGTGATGAACCAGTGCTGGAGTACTGGAGAAGCTGATTTAGCTGGCTTTGCAGAGACAAGATAAAAAAAAAAAGGAATTGGTTTCTTTGGTTCTTTTAAAGAAGAAAATAAAATAGAAATTTCAAGAGAGAATGTGTATTTGTTCATCACCTTTCTTTATTCTTCTCTGTGGTGTTTACCCCTCTAAAAGCAACCTATAAAGTTGCTGACTGGGGCTGCCTTACTAGCAGGAGTCAAGAGGCTTGGAACAGAAGTGCATGTTGTTGTTTTTTAATAGATAAAGATAGGAGGCCCAGTTGGAAACACCTGAGAAGGAGCATTCTGTGCATTTGTCAAAAATCTTGGTCAAAACAGCCTGTACCTGAGAAGAGAGCAGAGGCAGGGCTGCTGGGGGTGGCCTTGGGGGACCACTGGGGTTGTGGCATCTCCAGCTCAGGCACTGGTTCCTCAGCCCTCCTTCAAGGTGCTTCAAGAGATTTCTCTGTCCCCCGTACATGGTTTAATCATTTTAGTATTTCCTATATTAAAAGTCACGCTCGGTGTGTGATCCTTTAGTCATTAAAAAATGGGTCACTGGGAAATTTGGCAGCAGTGTGAACGGGTGTCTCCCCCTTTTCTGTGTATCATCATCCGTCTTCACCTGTTTGCCTTCAGAGGAAACCTGCTTATCTTCTGAGCTGGTACTGCTGTTTTAGGGGGTGTGTATGGGCAGGCAGACACGTGCCACCACACTGCAGGAGAAGTGAAAGCACACGTGTGCTCACACAGCTCCAGTGCAGGATTCACCAGCATAAAAGTCACAGTGGCATTGTTGGTCAGCAGGCAACATTCTGAAGTTCTGAATCACCAGGCAAAAAACAGCTTCATGGTTGGCACACAGAAACTGGTAGCCTGTAGGCTGTGACTGAAAAAACCCATTTATATCTGCCTAAAATATCCCTACTGTTGATGCTTTACTATTTCTCTTAACTTTTTAACCAGGGAAGTTAAATCTATCATTGAAAAAAAGGTGCAAAGCAAGGGGACTGGGCAGAGGGGTAGAGTTGTAGGGGTGCATTTCTTCAGCCTGTTGACCTGCTTCTGAGTTTTGTGCTGTGGTTGTCGTGTTCTTCTGAAATGGATGAGGAAGGGACTCAGTGGGACGTACCAAGTGGTGTTCAGGCATTTTTCCTCATCTCGTAATGGAATGTTGGTTCTCGCTGGCCACGTGTAGAGGTGTGTGGGTGTACCCAGGCAAATATCTCCAAGGAAATGGCGTTTCGATGGAGCACCTGCAGCAGGTGCAGGACTTGGGGCTCCTTCCCTATCTCCCCACTGCACCTTGGGAAAGCTGTCTCCCTGTGCTATTCCAGGGCTGAAGGGCTCTGAGAGGGGAGCACGAGGAGGTTGAACTCTGCTGTGATGCTTTCTCCAACAGTGGAGAATTGGCCCCAAACGTGGGAAGGCACTAAGTCCAGCTGCCTTTTCAAGGTGTCCATCTGCAGTGAATGGTGGGAGCCAAGTTAATCTCTGATAGGAGTAGGAACAACTCATTGCTGGAATCAATCACTTATTTATAGTGGTGACAGCTTTAAGCCCAAGTTCCCAAGTTCATTTAAACACCACTCAAATCCATGACGTGTTTTGAAATACAGTGAGGAACACATTCATAGGAGAAAATTCCACGGAGAGTCATTAAATGCAGAGAGACAACCTATGGCTCAGGAGGTTCCACTCCATGAGCTGCTGAGGACTGGGGGAGGATTCTGAGAAATATGGAGAGGTGAATGATGGTACCTGCTCCAAACACATCCCTGGTGGACCTTCATCACAACAGGATGAAGCTAGCTGAGGTTTTTCACGTGCACTCTTGCTGCCTTTCGGGCTGGTTTTGGAGCTGTGTGTTCCCCAGACTCACTTCTACGCCCTTGAGATTCGCTCTCCCCATAAAACCCCCTTTCAACAGATCCTGTGTCTGCCATCAAGGGAGTGTTTACAGCAGCTAAAGCTTTTAAGTGCCTTGTCTAGGAGACTGATGGTGATAATTAAAATAGTGCTTTCCAGCCCTCTGCTGCTCTTCTCTGAATTGTGGGGAAGTAGGGAATGGGTCTGTGGCAGCCAGCAAGGAACCTTGGCTTGTTGGTGAGTCCTTGCAGATGGGTGCAAGCACCTGCCTTGTCAAAACAAGGTCGAGGAGAGATTGCCCAACAAATGCATGTAATACTTATTTTTCATTCTGTGCTGGAAAAAAACCCACAAACCCCTGCATCATTATGTGATGTAATTTAATAATGATAAACATCCTGTGTTGATTTATTAAATGATGGGGAAGGGCGGTGGGATGTTATCTTTCATGGTAAAAAAAAAAAAAAATTAAAAAATGAAACAACTGATTCCTCCCGTGCTTCGATTATGGATGAAATAGCTCAAACCAGCATCCAGCTAAAAAGACAGACGCAGAGGTCATGTCTGGTAATCACAGTGACACCGGGGTGAGTTTTCCTAGAGCCGCTGTGAAATTGTGCAGTAAATTATGTTACATGAGATGTATTATTGCCTGGTTTAGAAAAAGCCTGGTGACAGGAGGCCCCAGCAAGGCAGCTGCAGGTGCTTCAGCGCCGCGGTGGAGCCGGCACTCAGCGTCCTGTGGGGTGGCTCCGGCACTTCGGGAGCCAAGCGCTCCTGGAGATGCTCACACAGCGGCTGTGGTCCTTTTTGCTGCCGTTTCCTTTGCTCATCTCTTCCGTCGGGCTCCTTCTTTCTCTCCAGCTTGCCCAAAGCGTGGTCGTGTCTTTTGGCCCTGCCTTGCCTGTTTCTGTGGGCAGGCAGGGACCACCTGAGCGCCCCTGCAGTTGTCTCATGGCCTGTGCATGGAGGATGATGTCTCACTCTCTGACCCCTTCATCTGCCCATGGCATGGGCTGAGCCCTCCTCAGAACCACAGGGCGCTGGTGGTGCTTGGGGCAGGCAGTATGCTTTTGCCCCAGAGCTGCTGCTCCTGCCCCTGCCCGTGTCCAAGCCTGGATCTTGGGACTTAGCTCCATTTTTTTAACGTGGGAAGCCCGGAGTAACTATTAAAGAAACTGTACTGAGACCGTCAGGATGTGACCTCTGGATAAAAATAAGGCAATGCGTTCTTAAAGTAATAATACAGTGAAAACATTCAAGGAGACAGCTCCTATGTGAAGCCACAGAGTGCATCCCATGGAATCTGTTTCCAAAGCCTTCAGTGCCTGTACCCATTACCCAAATTAACGCTTAACAGAAGAGGGGCCCCCCCTCACCCCACTATGCTCAGTGTTTTCTTGTTCCTACTGGGAGGGGATGAGCAAGCGATCATCTGTGTGAACGTGCTGTGTGATCACTGCTGCATATCACCCACCTCCCTGGCAGCAGGGGCTCTCCAGGAGCTGAGGAATGATACTACAGTATCATTAAAAACAGAGGTTTGAAGATAGCATTAAGAATGTGACTTAGAATTTTGGTATGCAGTGGCAGTGTTTGATTACATGTAGCAGCTCTCCTCCCTGCAGCAGCTTTTTGCATCATTGGCCGTGGCATCCTTGTGGTCTGGCTCTGAAATCTTAGGCTGTAGTCTGTTCTCTAAATCTTATTTTCACTGTGACACCCCCATAAGCAATGAAATAAATGTGCTGATATGTTTATTCTGAGGTTTCTTTAGTAAGGAGGTGTTTAATAAGCACCTTCCAATGGAAACAATTTGAGTTCCTTGAGTCACAGCTGGAGTTGCAACTTGTTCTCCCTTGATTATCATTAAATATTTGCTAAGTGGAAGAATTCACAGCTTCCAAAGACATCTGGCTGCTAAATAATATAATTGAAGCAAATACAGCATAACAGGGACCTACTCCCATGTTCCTAATGAGTAGGAAGTAGAGTTTGGGTGAGGGAAACATTAGCTGGTGGACGGAAGGAGAAAGAGAAGAACGAAGAAAAGCTATGGAGGGAAACCAGAGGGAAGGGGGGGGAAATTAATGGAGAGGAGGGTGTCAAAGAGAGCAGATGAGGTGTCTCTGTGCTGGAGTCTGGAGTGACATGATGCCCAGGGGCTGTTTGCTCCCAGAAGCAGATGGTGATGGTGGTGGAGGCAGCTGGACATAACAGCCATAGACCCAAGTGGTCCCTCAAAACTGGTGGGGCACTGTCTTGTGAAGAATCTAGCTATGTTGCTCAAAGTTTAGAGGCTCCTTTTCTCCCTAATAGATTTCAAAAAGGGCATTTTTCTCCCCAAGTGATTGGCTTCTCCTTTTTACTCTTTAAGTAATTTAGAGAGTGGGAAGCCGACTGTCAACAAATCTGCAAAGCTACTGCATTTAAGTTATGGGAGACAAACAGCTCACAAGAGCAGCCAGGTGGAAACCAGTTTGCTGGGCTTAGCTGCCCTGCTGTTTGCAAGCCATAAGATTTGAGTAGTCCTCTTGGGGAGCTCCAGAAGGACTTTTCCAGTCCTTCCAGTGAAGAACCAGGGTGGAGGTAGTGGTAACCTTGAGGTCTCGTCTCCTGAAGGTGTCTTTCCCAGGTGTCTAATGCCAGGGGAAGAAGGTGCCCTCTTTGCTCCATAATAATGGTGTTTGGGAAGGGGTTCTTGTAGGATCTCATCCCCAGGGTTTGGCTGTATGAATATCCCGGCCCTGATATGGGATTGGTGTTGCTTTCGCTAGCTGAACTTTACTTTCTCTCATTCAGCAGCTGCAGAGCTTGTGATGGGGTCCTTTTCTTTCTGTAACTCACCCGAGTGATGGTTTTTAAGAAGTACTCAGAGGTGGTTCCTTTTTGGCATTGCAGAAGGTGCACGCTGTCCAGTCATAAGGGGAAATCTGTAAGTTTTGTAGGAATCTTCAGGCCAAGGGTATTCATTGTGTTCCGTTGTAGACTTGGGTTATTTTGGCAGAAAAACATGTTTGAGAGATCCTGGCAGGGCAGACTATGCTGAGGATAATTTTTCAGGCACAGTTTGGAGATATCTCTGCTGAGATAATAAACCCCACGTCTGTTTGCCTGTGAGCCTCGTGCTGCCCGTTTGATCCTCATTGTCTCCAATATTGTACCCAGTAGGAATTAAAGGTAGCAGTAACTTTGCTCGCTCTGGCATCGGCACGTCTCCTAATGATCCCAGAGCAGACAGCACTTGCTGTTCGTGCTCGCCCGGCGCTGAAGGGCGATGCATCACGTTGATGTGGAGAGGCGAAGCGCGGAGAGGCTGCCACTGGGGGCTGCCATGGAAGATGCAGCAGGGGGGAATTGCTCATCTATTTTCTTTACCTACCACAGACAAATTGCAGCAGATAAAAGCTTGGATGTGGGTTGGTCTTATTCCCTGGCTGGCTGCATCTCCTACAAAGCATTCTGTGTTTGTGTTATTCCTCACCTCTTTATTGGGAAACCATCACGGGATGAAGCAACATACCAACTGGGAAGAAAAGTTGGGTAGGATGATAGTGCCAGAACAAGGAGTCTGGTTTTATAGAAACCAGGCACTAACTGTCCTTACCTTTTCTACATTGCTGCATGAGCCATTCATCTGCTCTAAAGATTTTCCCATTTAATACCCTGCTACCAAAACCATTTTCGATGCAACCTGAGCTAATGTATTTCCTTACTTACTGTGTGTTATTGCAATTTTTGTGTGCCTGGTTGCATACAGTAATCTGCCATTTCGTGAGCATAGCACTGACAGACACGTTCTCTTCCAACAGCAGTGTGCAGTTATCACATACAGAAATCTTTATATAAAACTCCCCCATAAACTTCTAGTAGGAAAGGCAAAATGACATCCAACTGTCATCCAAAACATCTTGTAGAGGATGTTTTGAGTTTTGTTCACAGTTCTTGAGTTGGTATGGGATGGAAGGTTTCACAAGGTCATTTCCTTTTCTCCTACACATACGTGATTTTGTACATGGGAACGAGTTGGTCCGACCGATGCGGGAGCAGGAGGAGGTGTCCGTGTTTGCCTTGCTCACAAAATAACCACACTGCCAAGTGCCATCCTCTCCTTCCTGCCTGCCACGTGCCTCACTGTTGTGTATTGCTGGATCTTGGGAGGCAGAAGCTTTTCTTACATGCCTTTGTGTTACAGACCACATCCTGAGTAAATTCTCTATCAGTGAGTACCTGCATTGAAACCTTTCTGTGAGGAATTGATCTGTTTGCTGCGTAAACACACAGAGCAGTAGCACGTGTGAAAACACGTGCAGGAAATGTAAGGTGTGGGTTCTGTGTTGGTTTGGTTTGTTGTTGTTCTTTTAAACAGTTTAGTTGCCCTCATAATGGAGAACAGTTGTTTGCTCTGTGAGCTGCACGGGCATAACAATCTGTCTTTGGGGACAGATGTCTAAAGAGAAATGCTTTTTCATGGTGTTCATACCTGAGCCCCAGAAGGGTGGGAGTTCAGCACACCACCCCCCAAAACCACCCATGTGAAGTCAGATGTCTGCTGCAGAGAGGGATTTGGAGAGTGTCTCCATGCTCCCCATGCCTTGTGAACAAACCTTGGAATAAAGGGCAGTATAACAGAGAAGAAACTGCAGGTGCCAGTGTGTTTTGAGCTTGTGGGTGGCATGTGAGGGGAATTTCCAGCCCCAGTGGAGTTGGGAGGGGAAGAAGCAGCACTTTTGCAAATCCCCAGCAAGGAGTTCTCTCAGCCTCTGATGGTCGCTTTGTTAAGGGGTCAGCCTTGCAAACCATCCAGACTTATTGTAGGCATTGGCTTTGTAGTATTAGGTGTCCTTTTTTTTTGGTTTAGTTTCTTTCTCTTTGTGTGTGTGTGTGTGTGTTTTACAGAAAAATGGTAGAAATGCGGTCCAGAGTGGGGCAAGCAAAGTGGGTGCCTAACAGGAAGATAAGCCAAGCAGTGACAGCTCTGCATGTCCAGACAGTGTTAGCAACACTTCCTCTCACCTCCTTAGGATTTTCCAGTGCTCTTCAAAAGGCTAAGTTTGGGAAAAAGGGACAGAGCAGCAATTTAAGGACTGCTGGAGGTTTTCGGTGGCATGGAGCATTGCTGTGAAGTGACGTATAGAGACAAACACTGGACCTGGAGCCAGTCTAAATTTATCACTGTGTCACAACAGATAGTGAAATTTAAATGTGTGTCCAGTACTTGCTGTTTCAGTAGGTTGCAATTAGCTTGAATTGATATTACCCAAATAAATCAAAGAACAGAACAGCACATCCCTTTCTGATACAGCAGAGCAGTGCACATTACCCAGGGGTGAAAGGAGTCGGTACCAAGGCTCTGACTGGTGTTACTGTAACCACCTCAACACTGTGGAATTAAAGAACAAAGTTTGGTATATTCTGGACTCCTCCAAATGGAAAGTGCTTGCCACTGCAATGTCCAAGGTGCTAAATTACTGTGATTGCTTGTGCAGTGATCAATGTACAATCTGTTGAATGGCTACTGAGCAGCCATACGTGCTGTCATCTGCCCAGGCTGGCTCTGTTCACATGATCGTGGATAGGGCATTCTTCAGTGTAATTAAAAATTAGAGCCAATTTTATGCAGCTGCATTTGGTCCTTGGCCAGGTCAGCCTGACAGAACCCAGCAGTTAGGTCTCCCTGTGATACATCCGTGTTTTTTCCTAGGGAGAAGGCTTTCTTGTCACTATTCCAGGTCACATCTGGAGGGTGTTTTTGAAGTGGATTTCCTGTCCCCACTTACTGTGCTTGGGTTTCTGCTGTGGAGCTGCCTCAAGATACTGGTGTTCAGTTTCTTGGGACTGAAACTCCACTGGATGATGTGCTCCAAATCCCCGTGAAGGTTCTCTGGTTGCTCAGAAGTGTTTACTCCAGGGGCCTGGGTTGGACCTGGTCAGCAGTAAATGCATGTGCTGTGGGTGTTGGAGCCTTGACACTGCTTTGTTGGGTTTTTTTGGGTCCCTTGGCCGTGCTGAGCTCCTTTAGCCAATGTAGGTGCAGGTGACTGAAGCTGGGTGGTGTGCATGCACCCCAGGACATGTATGGCCAGCCGGGGGGAAAGGAGTGACTCCAGTTGTGTCTGCTTTGCCTGTGCTGGAATATTTCCATCCCGTGGGATGTAGGAGTGTCAGATGAGGGAGCAGGTCTCCTTGCAAGCTGTTCATGCTGGACAGCCTTTTACTGCCTGGCATCCCCTCTGCTCGTTGCTCTCAGATACTGGGAAAACCTTCATACTAAATCCACCGGATCTGATTTTGTCTGGGGGAAACAAACTGCTTCCCATCTTACAGATCCGTCAGCTTTGCAAAGTCTTTCTTTTTGTTCAAGTTCAGTTCTTACAGACATTTAGGGAGATAATCACATCCCTGCTTTTCTCTCCACTTTTCAACCCACCATGAACCTTCTGCTGCTGTCCTGCCTCATTTGTTTCTTCCTCTGATTCTCCTCATTAAATAAATTGCAGCCAGAATGTCCTGTCAGACGAATGGTAAATTAATATACTGTAGCCCAAACTTCAAAAAGGAAAAAAAGAATTTAATTACAGTGACTCGTGTTCTTATCCCATCACGGTCAGTGAAAAAATGGCTATTCACTTAATTGGGAATAAGGCACTGCTCCCCCTAATTTTGTGTTGCTTCTTTATTGTCATTAATAACTTGGTTTTCCCAATTTGTATGGCAAGCAGTCATGCCAGTTGGCCAAAATCTCCCCTCTTTGTTGGTATAATGGTTAGGGAGGTTTTGTGGCTGCAGGCCAGCAACTGCCTTGATTGAGCTGGTACAGGGAAGTACCACCTCTGCTGGGGAAATCAAAAGAAACTCTGCAGTGTAAGCTAGGAAATAACCTGCCGAATAGGTAATAAAATGTGTTCATCTAGCTCTGACATTTTTTTTGTTAGGTTCTGAAGAGAAAGTATATGGAGATTATCTTTCTGTTTTATATATTGAAATACAAGAGCTCGGGGGCAGAATTGTAAATGATGCAGTTATGAGTTTACTCTGCACTCATAGGTATGCTCCCTTATCTTGTTATATGGCTGCTTCTAGGAATCAAATATTTAAGTTTGCATTGCACTGCTTTTGATGACTGGAAGCCTTTGTTTTTTAGATGACGCTATACATCAGGTTTACAGTTCTCCTGGTAGTTTAAAGGAAAGAGGGAACATGTTCTCATGACTCTCAACAAGACCTTAAAACTGGCACTCTCTTTTCCTGGAGGACAAGATATATTCTGGTCATCTACAAGCTTATGTTTTTCAGTGACAGCAGTTTTCGGTGCTGTCTGAAAAGCAAGGCTACTTACTTTGATAGAGAGAGGGTTTCTGTCCTCCTTGACTTCAGGAGAAAGAGAGCAAAGAACACTTCAGTTCTGCTTTTCTCTTCAGCATATACACTCTGTCATTATACGTAAATATGTTACTCCCTTTTTCTCCTGAAACACCTTTTCCTTTCAGTCGCTTCATGGTGTGGAAGCATTTCTGGCACTGCACACTCCAGCATCTTTGTTCTGCAAACAACAGTGAACCAGAGGAAACACTGGGGCTGGACTTGAAACCCTTCACTGGGAAAAAGAAAAGGCAAACTTTACCCTTGTATTCCAGTGTTTGAGTCATGATCTAGAGCACGTCACAGACTGGATTTTTGTTTTTTGTTATCCTGGCTTTGACATGTTCCCATGATCTGATGGAGTAGAAATGAGTGACTTGTATATCTGGAGGTCCTTTGCCGTAGCACTTTGTCACCTCCCAGGAATGTCTTAGTGCCTCTTTTTGTACCGTTTCTGGTTTTCCGGGTGTGTTGACCAGCTTTCTGGGATTTCAGGGCATCAGAGGTAAAACCTGGGCTTCCCTTTCTGCTTTGGGGAGTTAAAATGAGCTGTGTGGGATGGTATCCCATGGCATGACAGCTGCCAGGCAGCACATCTGAGCTTGGGGACACCTGCCTATCTCCCAGTGTGCCGTGGATTCAGACTGCACTGTGAAGTCATTTTGCTTATTCAAAGCTGCTGCTCTTTCTGCCAAACTCCTCATAGATCTGTCTGTGCCTTGGTTTCGCTTGTGTCTCTTCTGAAAGGAAACAATCTGTGCACGGTTCTTTCTGTGTTGTCTTTTCTCCTCGAGGCTGATTCTGCCTGCATTCTGAAAGGAATCAGCAGCGTTATGGATGGTGTCTCTCCATGGCTCCCGATTGGAGGCCAGAGTGGACCACTGATGGTAGTCAATATGGCCCAGCCTGAGGTGTTGTTTCGGGGAGTCCTTGTATCTCCTCTTCGGGGCTCCTCTCTTGAGGCAGCCGGTGGCGAGTTCACCGTAGAGCACAATCTTAGGGAGGCGATGATCCTCCATCCTGGAGACATGCCCTGCCCAGCATGAAGAGCCATGCCTTGCCAACACCTCCTATGGTGACTTTCTGCTGTGCCTTTTGCCACCGGACTTGTCTATCCCGCATCGGCCTCTTTAGCCATCGGCACGCTCGCAGCAAGCGTGGGGAGAGCCCTGCCCAAATCTTTGTTCTCGAAGTCTGGCCATGAGTGAGTGATCTGTGCAGTGAAGGCACGGGTTGGATGCCTTGCTGGAGGAAATGCTGCCGGCTGAACTGCGGCAGAGGAGGCAGTTTGCCACCTGAGGTGGGTAGAGCCCTGCCCAAATCTTCGTTCGCAAAGCTTGGCCGTGAGTGAGTGAGTGATCTGTGCAGTGATGGCACGGGTTGGATGCCTTGCTGGAGGAAATGCTGCTGGTGAACTGCAGCAGAGGAGGGAGTTTGCCAGCTGAGAGGGGTTGGTTTGGGAAGGCAGAGCCACGGGCTGCAGCCACGGGTGCTTGCGTTGCCCCACTGCTGTGGGTGGGCAGGCTAGCTCTGGCCCTGGGGTTTCCCTGGAGCTGTGTCCTGCCCTGAGCTAGGACATGTGACATCCTGCTGCCAGCGAACACAGGGTCACCATGGTCCTGGGTGGAATTTCACTGCCAAACATCCGTGGCTCCAGCAGAAACCTCCGGGGCTTCCTCTGCGCTGGTGGCATAAGGAGCTGGCTGATTTCTTCAGGGCCTGTTTGTCGCCCTGAGACTAGACTGAAGGATTGAGAGGAAATTAATAAGTGTTAATATATGCCAGTTAAATTGAGAAGCAATGTTTTCATCCACTGCTGTTTGAAGAAGAGACTTAAGTATGTTTGTAAGCCCAAACAAATGTTGGCTTTTTAAAGCTGTTGCGCAAATACAAGGATCTTGCTGCTGTTAAGGAGGTTTAGAGCTGTGAACTGTTCAGAACTCAAAATCTATGGGTGAATAATGTGGCTGGGATCCACTAAAGCCTATTAAAGGTAATAGTCTTCTATTCAGTAGCTTAAGCCGAGTTTAAGCTGAGTCAGCCTTCAAATCCTGATTTATGCCCCTTATTTTGTGGGTAGCTCCAGCAATACCCAGCATTCTGTTATTTGGAACAAGCAGGAGGGGTCTCCATCTCATTCCTGTTTCCATGAGCATGAATGTCTATTTTTCCTGCAGACCTTTCAAAGGCTTCACCTGGGGCTAAGGTGCAGAAATAGCTTGTTCTGCTGCTGCTGGAGTCGGCTGCTGCTGCCCCTCTTCTCACCCTCTCCAAAGCAGAGGAGTTTTGGGGCACTGAATATCACACAGGGGAATGTGATCCCTGAAAGCAAAAGCGAGAGTTATGTTTAAAAATATTTGAGACAATTCCTTATGCTTTCCCAGGGAAAACCAGCTAAGACATCCTTACATCCTGAGGCTTAAGAAGCATCCACCTTAGAAACATTTTAAGAATTGGTTTTAGGTGAAATGAAGGTCATTTCTGTAAATTAATTACACTTGAGAGTTGAACAGCAATGCAATTTAAAAGTTATAAACCAGAGTAGCCTTTCAAGATTGGTGGAAAAGTCTGAAGGCTGCGGACCTGTTTCTCAGTGTAGTCATGGTTACTTGGCTTCTGTCTCACAGAAAAGTTTGTGCCTAATCCACCAGGCAGGTAGGAAAGATAAGACCTATTAACTACAATGAGTAGCTAGAAAACCTTGAACAACTGTGCTTTGGGAAGGGATGCATATTAATAAATAAACATGACTGTGGTTGGTGAGTTCACACACAGCAATTACTGCCTCTTCCCCTGCATGCAAACCTGAAATAGGGTTGTCTGCTG
The DNA here is from genome assembly GCA_013396735.1 of Grallaria varia. Classification (NCBI taxonomy): domain Eukaryota; kingdom Metazoa; phylum Chordata; class Aves; order Passeriformes; family Formicariidae; genus Grallaria; species Grallaria varia. The sequence continues at coordinate 725,338 of VWZG01008632.1, forward strand.
GAGACGTGGTGCCCCAGGCAGGAGAATTAGGATGCCCTTGAGCTCAAAGTGAAATCCCTGCTTGAAGCAGGATATGAGGGTCCTTGTGTTCAGGTTGATTAATTCTTGTGATTTCCTATGGAAATGGCCCTTTCATTATTTCGTCAATACCAAAATTCAAACAGGGCCCTTCCTCACTAGCAAGAACAATGAGCTCATTGGGCTACACCGTATTAGCACGGAGCTTTCTGAAGTAGAACCACAGATCCAGATCTGTGATATTAGGCACAGCATGCTGATTACGGCGTCCGAGACCTCTGCAAACCAATTTTCTCCAATTCAAATAAAACCTGGAGAAAGAGACCATCCCGTAGCTCTGATCTCCTGGGGACAAGGGGACAAGCATCCCTTGTTGCAGCCTGAGGATGCTTCGGGCAAGGCGTGTATTTGTGTAATGCCTTCCACCCTCCTCCCTGCCTCAACCAGGGTTTATTTTAACCTCTTCGGGGGTTTTTGGTGAGTGGAAACCTTTTAGGGCTGAGCCCCCGCTCTGGGCTTGGGCTGACACGGGCTCTGTGTGCGCACAGACCGCTATTGATGTGGTGGGCACAGAAGGCAATTCACAGGGAAGGGGCTGGCTGACAGTGGGATGGGCAGGAGCGCCCAGAGTTGATATCCTTCCCCTCGGGGAAAAGAGGCATTTTTGTATCAAACCCCAGCTGAGGGGCAGGAAAACAGAAGCCCAAGTATGGGCACATTTTTGTTTTAAAAGTGTGCAAGAATGTGGGTTTTCTTTTTTGCCTCTGGGTGGATTGATTTCACTTTTTTGTTTTTCTTTTTTATTTTTTTTCCCCTCTCTTACTAGTGCATTTAGCAATTTAAAGTGCAAGAAGCTGCTGGATGTAGTCGTGCTGTGTCAGGTATTTCAGGCAGCCCCAGTTGTGACCAAAAAAATCTTGTAAAAATCTAAACTGGGCAAGGCACCCCTGGTACCCAGAGACTAATGGCACCCTCCGAGGTAGTAATTTTTGAGTAAGTGGTCCCATGTACTTGTTTATTTCTTATCCCAAATAGCATCAGGAAAACTGAGACGATACATCAACCTCATTTCCTCAGTGCTGTGATCTCCAGGATACAGAAACACTAGGAGGTGGAAAAGCAACCAGATGTGTGTGTTGCTTTTCAGACATCACTGTTTTTCTTTCTTTGGATACATATTTATGTTAAATAAATGTTCCTTGTGCATAAGGCTTGTAGGGCCAGTAGAATAAAGTATTTCCTAAAGAAGACAATAGAACTATTTTCACAGATTTGTCACAGACTCATAGAATGGTTTGGGTTGGAAGGGACCTTAAAGACAGTCTCATTCCAAGCCCCTTCCGCTGGCCCAGGTTGCTCCAAGCCCATCCAACCTGGCCTTGGACATTTCCAGGGATCGGGCAGCCTGTGCCAGGGCCTGCCCACCCTCCCAGGGAAGGATTTCTTCCTTATATCCAATTTAAACCTGACCTCAGTCAGCTTGAAGCAATTCCCCTTTATCACTCCATGCCCTTGAAAAAGTCCCCTCTTGTCCCTCTGCAGCTGCTGGAAGGTGCTCTGAGGATATTTGAGATGGTTCTCTAATGTTTGTAGCTAACCAGAAGCCCCGGCACTCAGGTATTACTTTTGGTGGTTCAGGGGGATGTGTGGGAGGCGGGCAGTGCTCTGGGAAGAGGTTTCAGGATCGCTGGGCAATGCACAGAGTTCCAGGGCTTGGGAAGAAGAGAAGGGAACATTGGGACTATAAAACTCAGCGCCTGCCAAGAGCTGCCTGCCACAAGTGCTCTGCAGAGAGCCGTGCTGGTTATTTCCCCCCTCTGGTTTTTAATTTATCATACCAGAAGCAGGAAGGCAATGCCCAAAGCCTAATGCAAAATAGAACGGAGCGCTTTTTGATTGCACTGCGTAGTCAAGTGGAAAAATGAGTTAAGTGGGGACTCCAGTGTAAGACCCACCTGAGCCAAACCCAAGTGGAGCCTGGCTCCAGGTCATGCAGCAGAGCTGTCAGGGTTCCTGCAGGAGGGGAGCAGAATGGGTTCTGCTCAGCAGCCTTCAACAAGGAAATTGATCGTAAAAAGTGAATTTTTTGTAGACTTTAGAGCAACTGTGCTTTTTAAAATGTACCTTAAGTGTTTGAAGTTCATCTGTGATGGGCAGTCTCCTACATCCTGGCCTTACAGGAACTGTTGGGGCACATGTAAGATTAATGGTGATGATGTCAGAGGTATTATCTAGGAGAAGAAAAATTGGCAGATCAAATACTGGATTCCTTTAGAAAGGTTGGTAGAAAAAAAACTTCCTGTGGTTTTTTCCTTCCCCCAGGGCTGAATTAGTCAGGATGCCTGGGAAATAAAACTGAGTCACAGTGTTTACTCTCTGTGAAAACTAATGCTCGCTTTTCCACTCCCTGAGGTTATGTTCTTGCAAAGGCCAGTGCCTGAGCATTGCTCACTCCTTTGACACCTCCTGGTTCCAGGCATGGGAATGTGCCTGTGGGAATGGCTGCAGGAGATGGGGGCTGTTCTTCCCTCCAGTGGCCCCTCCATTGTGCTGCACCCACAGTGCCCAGGTGGGGAAAGATGGGTGGAAAGAGAAAAAAAAACACTGGTTGTGATGGCTCTGGTTAGCTTTGGAGTAGCAGGCTTTATTTATTGATTTTGATGTAGAAAGAAACAGCAGGAGAAGGAATGTGGTATTCCAGAAAGTTAGAGATGCCTGTACCTGGCACTGGGAAACCTCTGGGAGAGGCTTCCAGCAGGCAAGCCCAGAGTGACACAGCTGGGTCACTGTGGGTCACCCTCTCCCTGCTCTGCCATGGCTTCTCTGGAGAGCAGCAGCGCATCCCTGTTCACAATGCAGTGCCACACTGAGGTCTAAAACCCTGCTCAAACAGGAAAAATGAGTTTGGAAGCCAATAGGCACCAGCAACACCTGGAGAGTTGTGCTAAATCAACGCTCAGAATAAGAGTTGGCATCAGAACTGGGCCAAAAAAAAATAGGTATTTTTAGAAGGACTTCTTTGTAAGAGAAGTGATACAATTACCATAAACGAAGTCAGAACAAGGGCATGGTGCCCTGGCAAAGGCTGGAGGGTTTGCAGAGCTCTGGCTCCCAAAAAGTTCTGGATTCACTGGTTACTGGAGAGAAACAAGAGCTCTCTGTGGGGGACTCAGCACCACCGTGGGTGTTGGTGCTTTTTGCATGTGCTCTCCTCTCAGTGGTCTTTTCTTGACGCTACCTTGAATTGGCACCAGACGTTCTGCAGCACGTCTTGCCTTCTTCTGTGTTGTGCAGCATTCCTTTAGTCTGTGGGGAAATTCAAGGGATCAAAATGGTGTGTTTTGCCTGAATTCACCCTGAAATAATATTACCGCTTTTTCTTTGCCATTGTAGCTTGCAGGGATGCCAAATCCGTGAGCAGTGTTTGTGGGTGAGGCAGATATTCACCAGAGGTTTACATTTTCAGTATTGCTCCCATTCTGGGCACCCAAATACAGAGGAAACCTGAACACATTATGCAATCAGTGACCTTGATCGGGTTCAAAATTATCTTAAACATTAAACAGTAGCAAGCGTGACTTTTATTGTGGGAAGTATTTTATCTGGCATTCAAGCATGATTGCTCTAGTCTGGGGTCCACGTTTGACTTTTTGTATGCTTCAAGTTTTTCCAGTTAATTTATCAAAATGACATATAGCTCTGGGGGCAGCTCTCTGGTATATGATTGACTAAATAATACTCTGAATTTCTGAAAGGCTTTTAAAGTTCACTGCTTTCACACCAGGTGTATTTGTTGTTCTAATGCAGGTCACTTCCTCTCGTAGTGCCATCCTCCAAGCAGAGCCTAGCAGAAACAGTTTCTAATGACATAAATTGGATTGCAGGGTTGGACAGCAATGTCTGAAAGGGATTTTTCTTACCCAAATGCTATTGAGCCAGTTTCTTTATTCCCTTTTGACACACACATCCGTTTTCGGATGCGACTAACATATTAAATGGTGAATTTTGGTAAGAGATTTGGAGGCAGCCATCATTTTGTGGAGTGGCTGCAGGCATTGTAATATCCTTCTCCCTAGATTTGAAATTCACCCATTGCTTTCAACAGAGAATGAAATAACTTTTTCGACCTTGTAACTATTACTCATGGCACAGTAATTTTAATTACTGTCAGTTCCTGGCTACTAATGAAAGAACATGAAATTTGAGTGTCCCATTGTAAATGTATTTGTATTTCAGAACAGCACTGAAGAGGAGATGTAGCCTGGGCAGTGCTGATTAGGGCAGCAAAGTGAAGATGCTGACATTGTTTCAGGATGGGCCTCATTTCTATTTCTTCCCAGGGAACGTTGGCATTTCTAGTTCATTAAGCTCCAAAACAAGATATTAGGCAGAAATTCCAGTTTTTGACAAGTTATTTGTCTTTCCACCTAGGAAAAGACAGGTTTCCTATTGTTTTAGGGAATTTGGCAGGAGTGTATTCTCCTTTGCCAGTCATCCATAGTTGTTGCCACACTTCGCTAGGCGATGATTTAGTTGTATGCAGGGATTTCTTCCTTCCAAAACCTGTTTTCTAATCATTTTCTAGCAGCACACCTCAAAAGAGAATGGTTATCAGAGGAACATGCCAAGGGTTAGGTAAGGACTGAAGGGAATAACAAAGATCAGAGAAGAGGCATCTCCGGAACAAAAGAAGAGGTATTTCAGGATCAAAGTAGATTAGATTGGGGGAAGAAAGTGGAGAACAGGTTCAAGGATGTGGAGAGAAAGTGGAGTTGCCTAAGCCACAGCTTCTTTTTTGCTCTGCAGTAAAATTCACAGCCTGGCTTAGATCACATTGTGCCTTACGTGATCTGTGAGCAGACAGCACCCTGCAAACACTGGCCGTGTACCTTCGAAGGTCGGCACCACCTGATGCCTGGGTGAACAGCTGTACTACTGTAACAATTTCTATTTTAGAAAAGCTAATGAAGCATTTGTTGAGGCTTGAGAGCAAGGCGGAGAGGAGAAGTTGCTCACACCAAGCGGTACACTGAACAATAGAGGAGCTTGGAATGCAGAGCTTGGGGTGTAGGGACACGCTGCTTTCAAACCTTAGCCAGAGACAAAATGGGAGTAGCTGGTACATGATCGTTTCAGTATGGAGGTCCATGGTCATACAGCAGGTAACCTGGAAGTGAGAGGAGATGGTGCAATGCCATCTATGCCTGAGTGGGCACGTCCAGTGTTTTGTAACCTCAGCACGTGCACAAAGCCAGAATTGCTATCACTTGCCAACAAATATGATTACTATAAGCAACAGAAAAATACCAGCTCAGAAAGAATTGCTGGAGTAGCTTTTGAAGGCAATGCATGGAGATTTAAGCCAGCTCCAGCTGACAGTAATAGGAGGGGTGTTGTGATTATTTTCATCCCTTCCCCTAATTGCAGATGCTTTTTGAGATGTCTTGATGAAGATTTTTGCAAATCTCCTGAGGGTGACATCTGCTCCTGGTAGGAGGCTCCAAAATTGTAGGTTTTCTTTACTGCCACTGTGTGTGCTGTGGAGACTGTTAAATCTTCCTCGCTTAGTCAAAAATGGGAAATTTTAGTTCTGTGACTGCAGCGAGTGTGAGGTTGGTGATGTCATCAAAGGAGCCGGACATTGCACCGATCACCCAAATGTCTCTGACCACTTTCAAGCAGACTTTTCACTGTCTCTGCCTGTTTTAAGTCTTAAAGTCAGTGCCCTGTCACATGCTCCACGTTGGCTCCTCTGGCGTTTGCACTGTCTGCGACTGCTGTAGTAGATTAGATCGTCTGTGACTCAACCAGGGAGCAGGGCTGATCTGACAATAAATGAGTATTTTAAGTGTAGCTGTTGCGTTGCATTAATATTGTTTATCTTGTGATGGTAGCCATGCATTGGCCCATGACATGAACAATACTAATGATGGGGAAAAGGCAGGGCTTTTTAAGGGGCCGTGCTGGTGCAAAGTCGGGTGTGGTATAATTAGAGCAGTGTCTGACCTGTTGGTAAGATAAAGGCATCTGATTGCCAACACTTTCATTTTCTGAGTCTCTCTTACATTTACCAAGCTGAGCAAAGTCTTTGGTGAGTATCCCTTTCAGGATAAGGTAGCTCGTGTGAAAGCATCAGCGAAATGAATTTTCGCTTACTCTCTGGAGGAGAATTGGGGGAGTTAAAACAGCCATGTACGTTCCCATTATTTTTTTGGGCATATTTGCCCACTGGGGCTGTTTTTAAGATGCAGAAGCAGTAGGTAATGTAATCATATAAATAGAAAACCTTCAGACTGTCAAAATGCAGCTGCAGAAGTGGCATCACTGAGGGAGGAGGATGAGAGGAGCTGAGGCTCTGGGGACTCAGGGGATCGGTGCCATGCATTATTCACATGGAGACGAGCCCAGCGTCGACAGGCACCGGCACACGGGGTGGGACAGGCGGCCGCTCCCCCTCCACTGGGGCCAGGAGATGTGTTGGCACATCCGAGGGGAGGGATGCTCAGATCAGCAGTGGCCACCTCCCATCGACACTCCACAGGCAGCTTTGACCTCTGGTTTTCCAGGGAAAATAGTGCCTGACACGCCGCCGTGGGAAAAGCAGCCGAGCCACAGCCATGACAGGTGTGGATAAGGAGGGTGGGTGAATGAAGCCTCTGTTTTGGATGAAACAAACCACGCAGCACGTCAAACAAAGCCAGCCTCTTCCCACGTACAAGGCCCATTAGGAACTTTTCAGCTATCATTTATTTGGACAGGAAGTATATTCCGCATTTACAGTAATTTATTGGCTGATTTATAAAGGTTGCTAGTTAAATTTGTTGGAGTAGGAGGGCTGAAAAATGGCAATGAACAAGCAGCTAACTGAAAAGCCAGCCCTCCTTGCACGAGCTGTGATTCATGCCAGTTTCCAAACAGGAGTGTTCATAAAAGAGTCAGTTGTTTCAGTGGGTTTTCTTTCAGCTTGTTGGAAGCCACATGGTTCCTGTGCCACTCCACACACACTGAGGAGATTCCTGAATCCTCTGCTAGTTAAATCAAAGTTTTGAATTCAGTTAATATTTTAATAGGGAGGATTTGTAACCTTGGGTTTGAAATCTGTTTAGAGGCATAAATTTAATAGGCAAAAGAAATAAGTAATATATAGACTTGTACTGTTATGTGGATCTCCATGAGTTTGTGAAGTCCATTTCTATGGAAATAATCTGGCATTGTTAGCATCTTCCTCAAAGATTCATGCCAAGCTTCTGTTATTTATTAGATATTTTTCTTTTATTTAAAAAAAAAAAAAAGGAGAAGATTATAGGATTTTTGCCAGCCTGTATCACATTTAAGTCTGTTAAATCCCCTGTATCTCTCAGAGGCAGAATACCAGAGGCTTGGAGGAAAGTGTTGAACCTGTGAAGCTGACGTAAAAGATAACATGGCCACAGGCTTCACCCTGAGCTCTAATAGTGAGAGACTGCCTTTCCCACCAAGGTTTACAGTTTAATATCGCTCCCGAGACGTGCTGTCATTAACCATGACTTGGGAACTAAATCCTGTGTCTTGTTCTATCTTAGGGGCACTTTGAGGGCTTACAGTGTTTCATGGCATCACCAAGATTGCAGTTGCTTCAGTGAATTAATTCTCATGCACTGTCAGCTGCAGTAAGTTGGGGAGGGCAGATCTCCTTCACTTGTATGCACTGCTACCCTATGAAAAACTGAGTAGAGCCTGCTTAGGATTACTGAACGTGGGGAAAATGGTGCTACTTTTAGTAGATGCTGCTTCATTTGTTTCTGGGGGATGCAAAGTTTTTGTCAGCCCTCCCTGTTATGTAATGGTGCGGTAAAAATTGATGTTGACTCTGTGGGTTGTCCTTCCTTCATGTTTTCTTCCTCAGAGCCCGTGTTCATTTTGCCCATTGTAGGCTCTGCTGACCCACCGTATTCATCAAAGAAAATAAGAAGGGTCACAGAGTATTATGAAGTGGTATTTCCTGTGTCTGGGGAGCCCACATGACAAACCTCTCATGCCTGATTAATCTCTTCAAGTGCAAGGAGAGTAAGAGCAAGGATCAAGTCATTCAGGAGGGGGAAACAGCTTTGAAATTGTGAAGATGACTTGCTAGGAATAAAAGAGGAGCAACAGTTTGACTGGCTTGAAAGCTGAGCTTTAAAGTCTTCAGCCCGCTGTGGTTTGGGGACTTCTTTTGGAAAGGCAGTGGCCTCAGGTGGTGGCACCTCCTCATCCTCTGCCCTGGAGGGGCTGTGCTTCTCTGTGCATCTTGTGCTCTGTGCCTCTGAGGCTGAGGGAAAACTGAAGTTCGATTTGCCCTTACAGTCCCAACATATAAAGAACCCCTTGGTAGAGCTGAATGAAATCTCTCTGTGGGATGTGGAGTTCTGCAGTGTTTGGTAACAATAACAGGCTGGGAAATAAAAATAACCAACCTGAGTAAGCTAGCACCTGTGACAACTATAATTTTGCATTGGTCATGAGATGATCACCACGTAACAGGCCTTGACTCCAGTTTCTAATTTTGTACTTCCTAAGCAATTGTACCTGTCAAGTGAGCCCAGTGTAAGCTATTGTATAAACCCTTGTAATGTGGCTGGCAAAGACAGTGCCGATGGATGCTGGAAGCGTAAAGGATGTTTAGCTGTGGCATCTCATATTTGTGTCAGCCTCAAACCTCTTATTAACCTTCCCATAATAGATATTGTTACTCAGGAATGCACTTAAACTTGTGCTTAGCTTTGAGTGGATTTGCAAATCTCCTGGAGCTCTGTGGGAATTAAATGTTGCTTAACTGCTGTGCTCATCTGAGACCTTGATTCAAGGGCCACTCTTCTTGACCCACAAGTTTAATTTCCATGGTCGGCTGTCACGATGTTATGACTTTGATTCCCATCCACAACAAGTGTCCAGTAGAGGTCTTCCAGGCTTGTTCCAGGTGTGCCATCCTCTTTCCCAACCCATAGAGGCTGTAGAGTTTCCAGAGATTATCCTTAGCCTTGGGTCCTACTGCTGCCATTGAGAAGCTCTCACTGTATCCATGGAAGGCCTTGGAGCACAAACTTTTGCTTTTGGCTGCCTTCTGTGAAAATTTAAATATATATATATTTATACACACGTGCATACATGATATATACATATGTTGACTTGCACATATTCATATGTAAATATCTAGGTAAACATGTATGCATACGTAAATATGTATTTTTACTGTTTGGTGAGCAGCATTTTTTGTTATGTTTTTTAGCACAAAGACTGGAAACATCCACATGCATCTACTTGAAAAAAAACTACCACAGAGAAGCTATAAATTATATAAAAAGTGTTTGTTGTTAAACTGTGATAAACTTAGCTACGGGGAAGCAGCTGGTGCTTTATTGCCAACAAGTTCCTTTGTGTTTCCCTAAAGCTCTAGCCAGACAATGGCACATTTATAACTTTAAAAAAATTAAATGTGGAATAGAAAGAGCCATGTTGGATTTGAGATGTGAAGTGCTCCAGTGGGATTGCTTCAGAGTCATACAGCTGGGTATGCTTCTTGTGAAAAAGCCTTTCTTCCTCTTTCCATTCCATGTTAAGTTGTGTTGATTTCCTTGGGAAAGGGTAGTATGAGTGATTCCTGCAGAGCGTCTCAGCACCTTTAAGAAAAATGGACAAGCCTGAAAGTGGAGATGCCCATTCAAAAACTATTGGTGATTCCCTTTCATGGACCAGTGGTGTCTATGGCTGTTTACACTCGATAATTGCTGGACTTTACCATTGCTGCAAGCCTTCTGCAAAGCCTCCCATCAGAGTTTGGGACTGGTTGTATAAATATGCAGATAAATCCTTCGGTCCAGAAACAGACATTTAGCAGAAAAATCTGCTTAGTGCCTAATTACATCCAGTTTGATGTTGAGCTAATTATGCTTTATTTGAATTGATGTATTTGAAGTCAGTGTACTTCCTCTTTGGAGTTTCAGTACGCCACAGATTTTTTGTAGTGTTCACGTATGACTACCTAGTAGAAGCCCTTGGTTTTAGAGAAAAAAAAAACGTATCTCTGGAGGCATCTAAACATCTCTCAGTGCTTCAAGTGTGAGCTAACACATCTGGTGTTGTTACAGGTAGAGGAGCAAGGCACAAGCCCAGGCAGTGAAGGCAGCATTGGGTGAGCTGGGAACTGTTCCTCTTCCCCTTGACGCACCAGCTAACGTTGTCACTATGCTTTTATTTCTCCTTCCCTCAAAACTGTGGCACAACAGCATGAGCTGGATGTTTTCCAGTCAAATACTCAGAAGTGAAATGGCTTATAGCATTATGAGTTAAACCACCATCAGCAGGTTGGAGCTGATGTGGCTGTGTTGGCACTGCATCGTCTCGAGCTGCCTGTAGATGCGAGAAAGATGCCACATTCCTCCGTAGCAGAGCTGCCTCATCTCTGGCCTTTGATCCTTCTTGGGTTTCTGCTACGCTGATACATGCCATGGACAGTCAGTCTCCACTTTGCTGCTCTGATTTTCCCCTTCTCTGTTAGGTGGAGGGCCAACTAACACGAATGCACGTGTGCTGCGAGCCTCCCGGAGATGGACTGAGGAAATGGCAGTGTTTCCACGAAGAGATACAAGGCTCATGCGAGGAAAAGGCAGCATGTTGGTTATGGGAATAGTGTGTGTCTGAAACCCACTCAAAAATGAATATTTAATGGTGCATCTTCAGTGTGCTGCCAACAAACGCCTGGAAAATGCTGTTTATTCCGATTTCTGTGCACATGTCCTGTGGGCTTGCTAATGCAAGTCTTTGAAGGCAGATAAGAGGCCAGCACTGGTGCCTGTAAAGCACTTGTGTGGCAGTGAGTTTTGCCTGGTATTTTTGCAGTGTGTGACTGTTCCGGGGCTAAAAATTCAAATGAGAGTAGGGCTGAGCAGACAGACTGCTCTGACTTATCCCGAGCAGTCAATGGGATGCATTTTCCATGCTGAGCTCCCTTTTGCAGCCAGTTCAGCTTCCCTGAGGAAGGGATCAGGCTGGAGGAACAGCCGTGTTGTCACACCCTTTAGGAGGATGAGTGTTCACACACACTGGTGTCAGCCGTGGGTGATTTCTGTGCTTGCTGGGTGGGGCTGGAGAGATCACTTCAGTCAGCCTGGTTGTATGAGGGGCTCTCAGTCCTCTGGTGGGGAGATGTTCCCTAGAAGCGTGGAAAGGATTTAGTATCTTCTTGTGTGCTGTGAGGCAAAGGAAGATTTTCCTGGAAAGCAGGGAAGGGTGAAATGGGAAGTGGACTCGCCTGTTTTAGAGTGAAATCTTGGCAGCTATGGAGCAAATACCTCTATGGGCAAGTGGGAGACAGCTGTAAACCTGAGGAAGAGTTTGTTTCTTTTTTTGTTTTTGACTTGCAGAGTCATGGACTATAGGGTTACAGTGAACTCACTTGTGTTCTGGAGTGTAAATCATGGCTGATGAAACCGGGGGCAGTGGTAGAAATGAAAGCAAAACTTAAGAAGTTCTGTTACTGGTCTCTAGCTTTGCCATCTATCAGCAACTGCATAGAAAACAAACCCCAGCAAATGAGAACTACCTGCCTCAGAGTGCACATTTGCTGTGGAATAACTTTGTGAACAGGTTTTCCTCTCCTTTTGGACTTGCCAGTGCTCAGTTTGAACTCCCAAGGCTCGAGCCATTTTTTTTCCTGCAGTCAGAAATGGCAGGCAATACAGTCACCTTGAAAACATGTGAATAACAGCAGTTCTGTGTCAGAAGGCTGTGCAGCTGAAATGGCTCAGCCAGACTACCCAGAGCGCAGCCAAAACACTCTTGGTCACAGCTCAGGGTTTGTAGGTGTGTATAAAGAATGGAGCTCTCTCTGATGGGTTTTAAAGGCTGGTGGAGTGAGTTACTGACAAGTTGCCTAAGGCAAGTCTGGAAGGTGCCTCCTGCAGGGATGAGTGCCCTGGTTTCAGCAGGCTTGGAATCCATCACCTTAGTGGCTGCGTTTTGGATTTAGGATGAGAATAGCATTGATAATGCACTGGGTCATTTCCGGGCAGTGCTTGCGTGAAGACAAGAACTTCTCAGCTTCTCGTGCTGCCCTGCTAGCGAGGAGACTGAGGGGGGCAGGATGGGGACACAGCAGGGACAGCTGGCCCAAGGGATATCCCACACCATGGGGCATCATGCTCTATGGAAGAATATTGGGCCACAGACATCCTTGGGCCAGGCCTGGGAAAGAAGAAGGAATTGAAGAAAACAACCAAGAATAACTAGAGTGTGTTTTGAGATTTGCCAGCATGAGGAGAGGTGAAGTCCACCTACCAGAAGATGGACTAACACTGACGGACAAGACCACCCAGCCAGTGATGGGTAGCAGAGACACAGATGGACAGTAGTAGAATAGTATAAAAGTTTGGCTGTGTGTGAATAAAGGGGCTTTTTCTTTTGCCTTTTACTTTTCCTGACAAAAGTCTTAAGCCTGCCTGTGCGTTTATTTGACCATCACAACAATGCTCAGTATATAAAGTAGGAGGAAAGCTGGCCACAGGTCCCTGCTTGTGAACTGGTTGGGCACGGGTCAGGGAGTAGTGAGCAATTGCATTGTGCAACACTCACTTTTTATTGTTATTATTACCATCATTTTCCCCTCCATTTCTGTTAAGCTGCCTTTGTCTCAGTCCATGAGTTTTACTATTTCCCCCCTGAGTTCTGTCTCCCATCCCACCATGGGGGACAGGGAGTGAGCAGTTCTGTGGTGTTTAGGTCCGTGCTGGGTTGAACTGGGTCAGTGAGTCTGTACTGAAGTGTATTTGCATCTTGACCAGTGGTGAATGAACATGTGCTCATCCATGTATGGGAAAATGGGATACAGGAAAGGTTACCTAGAATGCATATTTAAGAAGAACGAGCTGGGTTTTGACTAGTGAGTCGAGGATTTCCATTTTATGCGGCAATGTTGCCTTTTTCTTTGAATAAAATTGGGGCTGTGGTGGTAAAAGTGTGTTTATATTTGAAAAAATCTGATGTGTCACCTGACAAAAGGCTGTGCAGTTTACTCCTCAGTTCTTAAAAACTGTTGTATCACGTAATCCCTTCTGTAAAATTTATTATGCTTTGCCTTAGAGTGCCAGGTTGCTGCTTTTGCTCTTGCTGTGGAAGGACAGTTTGGGGATTCCTGAGATGTTAAGAAATGCTTATTGCCAGCCTGAGCCTTCTTTGCCTCCACTACTCTTGTTCTGCTGCCAGCATTGTACTCAACAAGTTCGGTTTGGGGGTTGTTTGTTTATTTTGTGAAAATTTATTCAATCTCCTTGGTAACGTATGCATAGGAGACAACTAAATGGCCTCTTAACCTTTATATACTGAGTCTGAATAAGTTGAATTCCTGGGTCTACCCTCTGAAATGGGTCCCCTGGTTACTCTGCACACCTTTCTCTCAGTCTCTTTCTGTTTGAAACCATCTGTGTGGAGGAATTTCTCGTGTCTTTCTCACCAGGCACTAACACAGCTCTTTCTCCACCTCTGGAAAGACCCTGCTTGCAATACCACCTGATCAACAACAAAACCCCCCAAACTGACAGAACAAAACAAACAAACAAACTCCAACCAAACAACTTCCCCCCTCCAAGAAAACCCCCCAAACTAAAACCCAACACCAAACTCAAGCAACCACTGCTTCTTCCTGGCAGTTTTGTCTTTGGTTTGCCAGTGGGTTCTCCTGCACAGCAAATTTACCCCTGCAATCAGTTTCTCATTTCCTGGGTTGTTTTTTTGGGTGCCACAGATGTATTTTTCGTGTGTAAAATCTTCATGTAAGTACCTCCAGATCTCGAATTGGCAACGCTGCCTTTCTGCTATTACAGCTTTATTCTCTGTGGCTGAACTTCAGAATCATTCCCAACAGCTTCTCTAGTTTTTGTACCATTTGAGGTGTACTTCCTGTAAAAATTCTGTCAGATATTTACTCCTTGTCCATCCTGATAGATCCTGTAACCTTTCATGTTTGTTGTAATTCTCAAATATTTCCTTGACACTAAAATCTTTTTTCCCCCTGTAGTACTTGCTTACAGTCAGAGAGAAATTGAACAAAATCCTCAAATTCCTGTTTTGCTTTCTGAAGAATCACAAACTTCTTGGGTTTAAACCCTGTTATTCTTGCTCTCCTGTTCCACCACCTAAGCCCATCTCTGTGCCAGAGCTGAGCTCAAAGGCAGGAGGGTGCCTTCCCCTGCTAGAGCTGTGCCACTCTCAGTGTGTGGCCCAAATGCACCAGCTGTCTTCAAGCAGCAGAGTAGGCAACCATGCTGATGTTCATCCACATCAAAGGAACACAGGATGGGAAAGGATCGAGTCACTCCCTTGGTGATTTGGTTGTTCTTAACTTTTTAACTTCTCAGCAGGGATATTGGCTTTTGGTGTTCCTTCCTGAAAGCCAGCAAACCCACAGCCATGGTTCAGTTTTCTGTTTGAGAAGGAGCCCCTCCATGCCAGAGAGGAGCCCTACAAATCTTGCACCCTCAAGACATATGTAGGAACATGTCTGAGTTGATTTCAAAGTGTCTTCAGTAATCCGGATAATAATCTGCTATTTACAATTAGATGTCGTTCCAATTTCTTGAATGCTCAAGCAATCATTTTCTTTGGTAATTGAATTCCCCGTAGAATTCCACTATTCTGATCTCCTGCTCAGAAAACTAAGCGCATTAATTTGAAAAGCTGCACCAATGCCAGGCCAGGATAATGACAGCAGAATAATTGCAAGGAAATCTTACAACAGATTTATTTTCATCTAATAAGGCTTTCCCTGATGGTTACACTGCATGCCATGAATATGATACAAACTCTAAAGTCTGCATGTGTGTGCTTGCATGTGCAGCTGGGTTGGATTTTAACAATCCAAGATAACTTTGGTACATTTTTCTAAGTGTTTAAAGACCATTTTTTTTAAAGTATTTGCCATTCTGTCTTTCTTTTCGTGATGAATTTAGGGTAAAGGAATTGTGCTGAGAGAAGTGATGCCTTCTGCCTGCAGGATTTCTGCACGTATATATATAAATACGTATTTACACATATTGGAATAGAAGTTGTGTTGCAGTCTCTAAATGGAGGTGAGTTTGTGTTCTGCTAGATGTAGAGCAAACAATTAATAAGGGACCAGAGGCCTTTACAAATAGCTTGTAGCTCAGCAAGGCAACAAAGGAGAGGAGAAAACACAGGTAGAGGGGGATGAAGCAGCTGGTTGGTAGAGCCTCAGCCGTCCAGGTCAGTGTTGCTGGTGTTTGATCCATCATATCAGTGATCATACTCTCTGGTTTATTACCTAGTTGCACTAGGTAGTGCAGTTCTAGTTCAGCAGTCTAGAATGACATCAAGTACCCCTTTTTCCTCCTGGGGATTACCTGTGAGAGATACGTGTGTGTGTTCAGAGCAAGTAGCAGATGCCATTGTCATGTGAGTTATGCCTAGAGAATGGTCTTCAAACCCCAGTGCTACCTTATTAGTGCTGTTGAGCTCTGGGCTGGAAACTGAATGATGGGCTTGCTGTGTTTCACATTGATTGAGTTAGTCTCCTTATTTTATTTGATTTTATTTTTGGGGTTATTGTTCCTCTGTTATTTTCACCTATTGGAGTATTTTGTGAATTGGATGCTTAAATAAGACGTGAGGAAGCTTAAATAATAAGTAGGTAATTATCAAGGTCCCTGATATGGAGATTGTTCTTGTCTTCCATTTCTAGATAGGACTTATTTTTCCACTCATCACAAGGTCAAGTGGCATAGTCTTGCATTTTTGGAGGAGCTGAGTGGCCAACTTCCATGGATTCACATACTATACCTCTTGAGATCCCAAATGCAATTTTGTCCTGTTTTCCTTTCATATGTACTTGGTAGTTTGATGGACTTAATGAGACCTAAGGATGCAGTAGAAGGCAAATGACTTGAATCAACATAAGAGAAAAACCATCAGAAACGTGGACTTCAGTAGAACCAAAGTACTTGGGGGATGCAGAGCTGGTTATGAATGAAAGACTGTTCCTTTTCAGGTTTCCTGCAGACCTCCACTTTTCATAAAGCTATAGGTGAGTGCCTCTGTAAATATTCAGTGTGTGCCAACAGTTATGGAACACAGTGGTGTTAACTTTTTTGTATTTACAAGTAGTTGCTGTAGAGGTTTTGCACAGTAATCCTACAGTTGCAGCATTTCATACAGGACTTTTACATGATGGCAATCAGATGAGTGATGTTTCAGATGTCAGGTTTTCAAAGGAAAACTAGAAATGCAAAGCCTTGTTCAGAACCTCTCCTTTCCTCTGCCACTAATACTGATTAGCTGAAACTGTTTCAGAAAAGAATCTTATTTTTCCTAGTGAAAATTTTAAGCAGTGCCAAAGACAGATCTTCCTTGTCGTTCTCCCTCTCACCTTGAGCATGGACAAGGAGACCCTTGGACTGACCAGAGGTCTGTAGCATGGAATATTTCAGTTGAAAGGGACTTAAAATGATCATCTAATCCAACTGCCTGATCCCTTCAGGGCTGACCAAAAGTTAAACTGTGGTATTAAGGGCATTGCCATTTTTCAGTGGAAAATGCAGTCTGTAATTCCTAGGATGGAGAAGGTAGGATTTGGGTCCCTCCTTGTGGAGTCTGTGCATAAGGAATTTTCCCCTCTAACACAAAACAGCTTCCTTCCCATGTCTTGATGGGTGCCTTTGTCCTGTGGTAATACTTTGCTCATACAGTGATGTGGATTCATCGAGCAATGTTTGTAGTGACACAGAGACTTGTGTGTGCTTGCTGATAATGTGGGATTTTGTACAGCAATAAAGCAGATGGGGATGTCAACAAATGGGGATGAAAGGGGTTGATTTCCCACCAAAGTGCTGGAATAAGAGATCTTTCTGTTACTAGTTCAGGTACAAATTTGACTATGCAATGGCAAAAACATGGCTTAGTACCTAATACAGTACCCCACCTAGGTACTACAGTGTCCTCAGGTGCAGCAGGGCCAGAGGCTTAAATCAAAGGACAAATAATCTTTGTAATACGTGAATAAATAAAACCAAGGAAGGGACAGTGTATGTTCCTAGCCACAATTTTGCTATTACATTATTGCTGGATCACCTTAATGTGATGTAATGACAAGAGGCTGAATATTGAGGCACTTTTTTCTGCTTCTATCAGCGAAGTCACTTTCAGTTTCTGCGTTGCCTCCTTTTTGCCAGTCATAAATGTCCTTGGCAAAAGCACTTTCATTATATATACAGAAACCAAACCATCCCTGGCATATTTAGTTTCTGTTTCCTGCCTCACTTTATTGGATGGTAGGATGAGCTACCTGTGCCTGTGCAGGTATGCGTATAGAGGCGGAATCATAAATATTTCACTAGTATTGAAGGTGCTATTTTATGTAAAGCAGAGGGTAAGCTGCAGAAGCCAAGCTGCTGCTTTTTGCCAGCGGGTTTCCCCTTGTTCTTGCTGTCAGAAATGCTGCTCTCTTTCTTGGTATGTTCCACATCTCTTTCCTGTTGGTATGTATGATCCATTGCGACCAATCTTTACAAAACAGTTTTGTGGGAGGATTTACAGTATATTTCAGTGGAATCTTTATTTTGTTGGACAGTAGCCTCACTTGCCTGGCAGAAAGCTTTGAAGGTGACCAGTCAACAAAATAAAGATTCCACTGAAATATACTGTATTGGATCTTGTGGTCTCTTCTGTTTCCTTGTGCCCTTTCCTCCTTGCCGTGGCAGGCTGTGAAGAGGGCACTGTGCTGAAACACCCAGGGACCTTTCCCTCTGACAGAAGGAGGCACATGGGGCAGCTGGCTCTGCTCCTTCCCTGCAGTTGCCTTCCTCCTTCAGCAGGAGACATCTGGGCTGCTTGGCTGCTCTCCCCTGAACCAGCTGCCAACGTGACCCTGCCCTGCCAACCCCTTCCCCACAGCAGCCCCGCACAGCTTTCCTCCCCTTGCCCACGAATTCCCCACGAATGAACGTTCTGGATGGTTTAATTCCGTTTCTGTGTGAATTGTAATGATGCGAACGCGTGTGCGACGTGCATCTGCCTCTGGGTGTGTTTTTGACTTGTGCTGGTCCATGAGCAGTTTCAGACTGGCAGTGGCAGTCTCAAACCCCACATGTGGAGCTCTCCAAGTGTAGCCCTCATACTGGAATGGGAGCTGGCATCCTATTTGGAGAAACTGCCTTTGATTTTTTTTTTTTTTTTTTATTTTATTTTTTTGGTGGACTCCTGTGGCTCTGTCCCTAAATTAATGGAGAAATGAAAGGTTTGCACATGCTGAAATTGTAGACTTAGAGGTGCTGATAGGTTAAGGAAAATTTACATTCTTTTCATCCTCTCTCTGATGTACTGGCCCCCAGAGAGTAGATGAACTGCGTGTCCTTAGGGCTGGCAGCAGCAGTCTTTAAAAGAAAACCCCTTAGAAGCTAGAGAAGGTATATCGTGTAGGAAGGGGTATGACTGAGGTACGGGTGGGGAAAGAACTGTGCTGAAATAAAGGGACTCACAAAGTCCATTGGGCCAGTTAAGAATTCCTTGATGTCGCCAGTGGTTCTGTCAGAACTCTGCATAAAACACTTGAACTGAAGGATGGACTGGGGAGTTCAGCTGGGTGTTTGCTTTGTTTGTTTTTCATTATTTTTCTCTCTCTCTCTTTCTTTTTTTTCTTTTTTTTTTTTTTAACGTACTGGTGTGTTTTTTATGGCAAACATCAGAAACGTTGCGTAGGTACCCTATACCAACAGAATGTGTTTGTTAATATATTTTGGCAGTCAGAAGTAATCTGTGTCAGGTATTGAATATCTGCTTTCCACTCCACTGGCAAGTCCAAGGAAATGGCAGGACATTGGAGAAGCATCGATTTCTAGCATATGTCATTAGAAGTGCATTATAAAGCTTGGCATGAGGTTTGTCTTAATCCATCCTTAAGAGGAGAGAGAGAGCTGAGTGCTGTCAAATCACCAAGTGCCTCTCCTGTTCAAAGCTCCCACATCTGAGTGCAGAAGAGCCCGGGCAGGGCTGTTCTTCCAAACTCGTAGCAGTGATCAAAAGCGAATTGAGATGCCGTCCTTCCAGCCATCTGTCGACTTTGGCATCTGCTGGGGTGAAGGATGGCCATCGAGATGTGGCTCCCCTCCCTTCTTGGATGACAGAGAATGTCATCCAGCTCCCTAACAACAGGTAGATGTTGATTTAGCTGACCGTTCACTTCCCATGTCCTAACAGTAAACACTAAGTGTGATGGAAAGAAATACAGCAGTAAAACTGAAGGACACAGTGGGGTGGGGGCTGTAAAGAGGGGCTCATTACTCTTAAAAATTTGCTTGTTTTGCTTTGGCTAAATGGGGTTTAGTGGGATAAATTTTACAGGAGATAAATCCTGGGAGCTGCACTTTTCCTCAGGGTGCTGCCTGCAGTGAAATGTGCCAACTTTACCCTCTTCAATTTTCTGAGGCAACTCGTGGGGGGGGTTAAAATCAAGTTAGTTTCAGATTTTTTCCTTTTTGTTTGTGTTAGTTTTTCTGCTTCCAGCCTTGTGTTTTACAGCTGTTCCTTAGAGGTCTGGTGCTTTCAGTCGTGTCTTGCTTGATATGTAGCTGTGTGTATTCATTTTTTTTCCAGTTTGAAGATGTATAATATGTCATTTCTGCCAATATTTGTCTACCTCACCTAAGACAACCTAGTGCTTATTTCAGAGTTACCTTCTCATGCTGACAAGTAACTAAAATCAGTGCGATCCTGTATGGACAAGACTTTTGGCTGTGGTGTTTCAAATACTGACAGTATAAATATGACCTTTATGCATCTTTGTATGTGTGGAAGCATAGACTTTATGCACACATGTGTACATATATGTAGGATAAATTAAGCAATGAATAAAAAGATGAAAGCAATGAACCAAATGTGTCTTGAAAGGGACCTAATTATAAAGAGAAAATAAGCTGTCTCTAATTAGACCTAATGACAGAGTAATGTTAATTTTAAACACTCCTTGACTCTGTAGGTCCTTATCACTTGTAACCTGGAGATAATGCAAAGACACAGGGTTTTTGTCTGACTATGTGAGGTTGGAGCTAGGAATTTCTGGAATGCCACAGTTAAAGATAAAGCTTTTGGTAGCTTGAAAAATAATAATGCCTGGAGCTATACAACCTGTTAAACATCAACATCCACTTTCAAACCAAAGAGAAAAATATCCTGCTCCTCATTAGAGAGAGGCCAGGTTCGAATGCTGAATGAAAAATTACTCCTTGTGCAGTGTTTTAAAAAATAAACCATCTGGGTCTGAATTCTTTCCCGAGCCTTAAAAATTATCCTGTTTTTTTTTTTTCAGGGTAAACTCATTGCTCAGTTCCTGTCTGTCAGCTGACACTCCACACTCCAAAGCAGGCGATTTCTTTCAGCGCTTTATTGACAAAGTGCTTTTATCCAAATGCCAGGGTACAATTCTGAGCAAGAGTGATGGGGAACCTGCTCGCAGTCCCTGGGGAGCCTGAGGTTGAATTGGCTGCAAAGCTTGTCCCTGCGTGAGTGAGAGTTACCATGCACAGCCTGTGTACACAAAAGAGGGAAACCTAATGATAAAGCAGGGTGAAGTGGGAGCTGGAGCTTGTACTTGTTTGCTGTAAATAACACAGTTGTTGAATCAGGCGAGAGGGCAGCTTTGTGGGGCTGGGATGTTTGTCACAGTGCAAGGCCAGCCAGCTGATCTCCATCCAAGAGGGGGTGTTGGTGTCCGAGTCATGTGTTCCTCAAAACAGGTTCTTCCAAGTGCAGTGGTTTGCTGAGCAAGACTGGGAGCATGGTGTTTGTCAACAGCTTTTGCTCATTGGAAAAGTTGTCGTGACAGTAAAAATAGGAATTCAAGAGCAGAACCAGAGAAGTTGGTTACTGAAATATACACAATTTATATCTCTTGTAGAGGCTTAGTTGGTGCATGTTCAGGGTTGATGCAGTTTTCTGACTGCTGTACACGACTGGCACTACGTCAGCAGGGTTAAATGCCATTTCCCACTGCTGGGGCTAAATAGACACCTGAGCTTGATATGACTTTAGGATGCAGAGCAGAGATCAGCTCCCTGCTCTTGTGCAGGCTGCAGGTTGGAGAAGGCTTGGAGTTGGTCTCTTACTCGTATGAAGGTTGTACCTTGCAAGCTTTGGCTGTAAAAGCACCAGGTACTATGGATAAGCCTTTCTTCCCTTGGTCCCGTGGAGAAATGGCATTTGCGTTGGTCATATGCTGCCCCAAGGTCTATTTAAATGTTCTTGACTGGTGAATAATTACAGCTTCAGTGGGGATGGGTCATACAGATTCTTTTCTTGTTATACCAGGTCAGCTTTGTCAGAGATGTAGAGTCATATATTTACACTGCAATATTAGATGTATGCGTGTCTTTCTCTTCTAGAGGGCTTGGCTAGTTCTTTTTGCAAAGACATGCCAAATATAGCAGGAGGCATTTAAAAAAAAAAAAAAAGAGGTAGTGAATTTGAACACTAAAAACTGGGAGTTCAGGGGTGGGACACAGCCTTTTTCAGACGAATGTGTTTCTGTCAGTAAGTTTCATACCCCAAACTGAAGCCAACTGAAATAATGACACAGTGAAAATGTAAATCTTGTTATTAATCTCAAAAGCTGTGAAACAATCATTGAGAATTATTGCCTCTTAACAACTCTAAGACTGCATTATTAGCTGAATAGTCTCATTTTTGCTGGACTTCTAACCTTATGTACGTATAATTTATGGTGGATTAATTTAACAAGTTTTAAAACTTCCAGAGTAGATCAGGGGTTGTGATCCCGATCCTGACTGTGAACAAGCTTTATTTCCATTGGCCCTGTTTCCCTCTCCTTCGTGCCAGACTCTCTTGTGGCAGGTCTCTGATCCCTCCAGCGAGTGGCCACCTGCAAAAGCCAGCAGTGTGCTTGAGTCGAGTAGCAAAGTATTGTGTGACTGTGTCCCTGCTGGCAAAGGGTGCAGTTTGTGCTCTGTGCTCATCCTGCACAGGCTCAGAGCATCTGATCCACATCAGGTCCAGAGCCCATCTCTCTGAGTTCTGCAGTTGCCTGCAGACTGGGGGTTTCATTGTCCTTGAAATACTCTGTGTTTTTGTGCGAGTGTGATATTTTTGTATTACTATTTTTGTATTATTATTTTTGTTTGTTTGTTTTGTTCTTGGTGGAAGGCAGCTGTCTCTTGATACGCAGGAGGCAATCAGGTGAACAGACAAGGAAAACCAGGCTGTCGTGGGAAGGGGGAGATGAAGTAACACTCAAACGAAATCACTCTGCTGTGCTCCCAGCAGGGAAATGTAATTTCTGGCAGTACTGCTTTGCATTGACACCAGCTACCATCTGAGGCCTGTTGCCACTACAAAAGTGGTTCTTGTGGCAGTGGGTGCTTCAATATCTGGCCTATCCTCTTCATAAAATGCCCATTTTCTCATTGGAATGCATGGCTGGGTCCTCTGACAGAGATGGAAGCCTGCAAGAGCACCTCCAGCCATAAGTAACCCCTCAAAAACCTGTAAGGAATTAACTCAGATTTTCTATCTAACTTGGTTCATTAATTAATTCTATCACTGCCTCCATTACACAATTAGAAATATTGCCAGTGTCCAAATGTGCGATTACTACATCTGTTAGGAAAGGGAAGAAACAAAAGAATTAATGTTGATGATAATTTATACTGACATACCAAGGATGGGGAAAGCACTCAGGGCACTGAAGACCTGGCTGGAGCTTTCAGCTGAACATTTGGAACAATCTAATGATTTGGACATTGTTCTTCTGTCTTCTCCTATTGTTTTTCTTTACACTCTGCCACCCAGTGACCCAAATGTCTTTTAAAGTACGCTGGTGTACCATTCACACATCAACACTGGAAAATATTTCAGGGATTTACAAAGATTTGATTAGCAGGGAAGTCTTTCAAACAAAAAAAAAAATTATAACTTTTTAAAAAATCACATTTGTTTTTTAATTAGCATATAGCATGCTGTGTTTCTGTCACTGTGCCTCTTGGGTGAGACCAGTTTTTGGCCCCCTTGCATGGCAGAAGGGACTGGTGCTTAGGGGAGGCAGCAGCCTGGCCTCTCCTACAGCATCCCCCTCCACCCACAGTTGTTTAGGAGGTGGGAGATCCCTGCCTACTTTCTGTCCAGGAGTTTGTCCAGTGCCTTTTGAGTCACCTGGCACTGCCTGTCTCCCCAGCCTTGTGCCAACACCGAGTCTCAGGTGGTAACCGCCCCCTGTGCAAATTTTTTTTTTAATTTTATATCTTCTAAATTAATCTCTGTGTAATTTTACCAGTTCTCTCTGCTTTTCATTCCGGAGGAGTTGGCAAACTGCACTTCCTTGCACTACTCCACTGCACCCGTGTTTTTGTAAACCTCAGAGCAGCCAACCCTCTTCAGCTTTCTCCCCCCGAAGTGGACAATCTGAACCCTTGTTTTCTCTCCTTGTGCAAGGCAGGGGCTCCATCCCCTTTGTCCTGGCTGCTGCAGCATCCCTGGGAGCGGGGCTGCCGGCAGGAATGGGGACGTGCCGGGGGCTCATGAAGCGTCAAAGCCAACACCTGTGCATGTCCTTTTCACAGGAGCCCTCCAGATGATTCACAGCGCTCTGTTGGTGCTTTTTGTGGAGGCCACTGCACAATGAGCCAGTGATTTTGAATAACTGTCAGTGATCACTCCAAGATCTGAAGTTGTGACTCCTGTGAGTTCATAATTACATAGACGTGGTTTAGGTTATTATCTCTACGTGTATTGCCTTAAAGCTTATCTAGTGAGGCTCAGCTGTCTGCTCCTTGCCTGCTCACTTGACTTTCTGGTTTGATCCTGGTGTTCTTCACCATTGCTGTGACATTTGGGTGCCCACAATGGGTTCGTCTCACCTGCAGCCTCTGAGATTTCAGTTTCATCCCTCTCCACATTGGTGATGAAGGTGCTGAATGAAATCCTCACATGTATCCCTGGGGGACCCTGGTGCCAGCTTTTCTTCATCCCCAAACCTTTTGCTTCTTAACCAGCTTTTGTTCTGTAAAAGAGGAATTCCTTCAGGCCCGTGACAGCTTGGTTTCTTTATTAATCTTTCACGTGGGGCTTTGTCAAAGGTTTTTTGAAAATCCAATTATTTTGAAAATCCCTTTTATTCACATGTCAGCTGAGCACCTCATATGACTCCAGGTTATCGAGACAGGATTTCCCTTTGTAGAAGGAGTGGCAATTGTTTCTTAATGAATCCATCCTAGAGAGCACATAGAGAGCAAATCAAAACAAAACCAAACCCCTCAAGAAAAGAAGTGACTGTACTTTCTGTGACTCCGGGACACACAGGGGGCATGCAAAGCAGAAACCACAGTGTCACTGTAACTTCACGGAGGCTCCAGTGAAGCATCACCAGCCCTTTAATGCGATGGTTGTCAGAAGAAATTCAAATGTGACACGTCTTGCATGTTAGCAGCTCAACAGATGCTAATGTAAACGTGATGTCCCAGGCAAAGCCATGTGATTAACGCTGCTTAATACACTGGCATTTGGACAAATGCAAATTGAAAAAGCATTAAAATAGTGCTGTTGTTAATGTATTCTGTTAACAGCAAGGGGTGGTGACTCCTGAGATTTCTCATGAGTTATGCTCAGGCACAGTTGACAGGAAAAGGTGCATTGTCGGTAGTTCTGTGCTGCTCCCTTGCAGTCTTCTCCAATATTTGGTAACCAGAGGAAGGATTTGTTTAGACCCCGGAGAGCAGGGCGCGTGTTGTTCTCTTGCAGGCAGAGTGTTCTGTTACCCTCCCACTAATAATTTCTGGTGGCACTGTGCTGGGCTGTGTGTGCTGTCCTTAATGCCACCATCACTGGGGTGATGGGGGAACAACCTGTCTGTGGTGGTGCCCCTACCCTGTTGCCTTTGAGGTGCTCTCCCTTTTAGGCCTGGGGAGGGGTGGGGGGAATCTTGACAATTAAATGTGCTGTGCTTTCTTTTTGATTTCTCCCTATCAATAACTCCTTGCGATGCTGTGGCAATGCATATTCCCTATGAAAAATTAATAGCTACAGGCTTCTTGTTACTGAGGCAGCCTTCTGATGCCCTGACAAGGGAGCAGTGTGCCAGCTATGAAGCAGTGGGGCTGCAAGTCAGGATCAAGGTATTCCCCTTGATATAGAAGATGCCTGGCCATCTCACCCTCTTTCCCTGTAATTAGCATATCAGTGCCATGCATGCCTTTAGAAGTAGGCTACAACTTTGACAAGAAGTATCGTGGATCCCTCAGGAGTTGGTTTGTGTATCAAATCCTTTTCTTGCTCCTTTAATGAGTTTAATTACAGTGGTTCTTCTAAGGACCCTGTTCACTCTCAGGAGATGATGGAGGTTTTTGCACCATGCTGGCCTCTGCAGAATATGCCAGGCTGTAATTCTGGTCATGCTCAAGACTATCATGAGCTTTCTATTGATTTCAGTAGCGCAAGGGTGTTATCTGACCTGTTAGTACAAACCAGTACTAGCTCAGAGCTGTTCAAATGTACACATGCCTTTTTGTTTATGCGCGTGTTCTGTGCCACTGTATATACTGATACATATATTAAATTAACCATGTTGTCTTGTAAATCGATGATACAGCGCTGGGTCTGCTCTAAAGCTGAATTGTTGCTGCATTGACTTGTCTGTAGTATTTGCAAGGGAGGTGAATTTGTTACGTGCCTAGCTGAAATTAAGCTCATTGGAGTAGATTTCACTGGGCTAGCTTTCTTTTTTCCCCATCCTTTTCATGATTTCTTCCCTGAAAATCTGTAGTCATACGGTGAGATAAATGGGAATATTGACACTATGGAATACTTGTATTGAACTCTAGCAGATCAAAGCTTTCAGGGCCTTCTTTCTTCCTTTTGAAACTGAGTCTGAAATCGATCTGTAAAGCTTGTTTCCTAATATTGGAACAAAGATGGGTATATTTATTCAAACTTAAATTCTGATCCATAAAAATGTTCTCTATTCAGGCTGGAATTTCATTGATTTTGGTATGGCAAAGTCCCAGTTGCTTTAGCAGTAAGTTGATGGGCTGAAATGCAACTGAGGAAAGTCAGGTGCGTATCTGCAGGTTTTCAAAGACTAAGAAAATATTTTCCCTTTCACTGGTGCTTGTTTCCTTGTTCCCATGGTGATGGCTATGAGTGGATGGACCAGCTATGAAGCTGTACGTAGCAGTAGTCAAGCTGTGTGTTAAGTGCTGCAAGGTGAGGGTATTTTAGTAATAGATTTTCAAAATATTTGTAGTTTTTTTGGGGGGGCCATCTGGAGCCATTGGAAAAAGAGTCTTTGCACTGTCTTGAAGGGAAATTCCTTTAAAGCTTCCTAAAAAGCAGGCATTCCAAACTTGCCTTCTTTAGGTTGTAAACTTGCAAACAGACATTTTCAAGCCTTACGTTTTGGGATTTTTTTTCTTCGAATTATCTTGCAAAAAGGCAGCATTTGGGGGGAGTTAGTCAAAAGAAGGAATAATTTAGAGGAAGTGTTTTGCACCTCTATCGCTGTGTGTGCTGCCAGACAAAGTGGCTATTTTAGAAAGGGAGCATTTTATCAACCTCAACAGATACACAATCTGTCAAACACAGCTGACTGTTAGCTCTGGTGCTGGAGAGTCTGTCAGGAACAGCAACTCAGTGACTGAAACGGGGCTGATAGATCTGTTCAGAGCAGCACCTGTTGTTGGAGGGCTAAGGAAATATTTAGGCACTAGTTAACATACACAAACAGCAAAATTTTATCTTGAAATACTGGGGTGCATATACTCAAATTTGGAACGTTCCAGTGTATCTGCACCCCTCGTGCTTCCAATCTCCTGGAAGGCAGAATAACTGCGTGTGATGTATTTAGCACAGACTGGGTTTTTTGTTTGTTTCTAGAGGGTCTGATACAAGAGAATGCTGGTTTCCTAAGGATTTGTTTCTAGAGGATCCTGATGGAAGAGAATCCTGGTTTCCTAAGGATTTGTTTCTAGAGGATCCTGATGGAAGAGAATCCTGGTTTCCTAAGGNTTTGTTTGTTTCTAGAGGGTCTGATACAAGAGAATGCTGGTTTCCTAAGGATTTGTTTCTAGAGGGTCTGATGGAAGAGAATCCTGGTTTCCTAAGGATTTGTTTCTAGAGGGTCTGGTACAAGAGAATCCTGGTTTCCTAAGGATTTGTTTCTAGAGGATCCTGACACAAGAGAATCCTGGTTTCCCAAGGGTTTGTTTCTAGAGGGCCTGGTACAAGAGAATCCTGGTTTCCTAAGGGTTTGTTTCTAGAGGGTCTGATAGAAGAGAATCCCGGTTTCCCAAGGAGCATCCATGGGGAAAAGGAATGTCATGGCTTTTTAGCTTTGTCAGGAATTGGATAAAATATTGACTTCCTTAGTGTCTAATTGATACATTTTCCTAATTAAAAAAAACCCCAACACAACAAAACTGAGCAGTAAACTAAACCTGGCACCGTGTAACTGGGGCTGGGATTTTCAGTGCAGCAGGGGCAGGGAGCAGCAAGGATGTGGGAAATGCTCTTGGCACAGTGAAAGGAACCTCCCCTGCAGGGTTAGACTCGGGCAGGCACACACACACATCCCCTTGGCCAGCCTGAGCTCTGGGCTGGCAGGAGGCTGGCATGGATTGTTGCCTTCCTGGAGAAGTCGGTCGTGGGTGCCCCTCACCCGGTTCATTATTTAATTACACAGAGATCTGAATGCTGGGCAGTAAAACTGCATTTTCACCCACAGCTGATTTCCATTTAGTCTGTCATGTTAATAGTGAAATAAATTGCTCTAATTGCCCGCAAACTTCATCAGATTCATATTTCTTCCTTTTTTTTTTTATTGAATATTTATTAAACTTCATGTCATGTCTTGCTTGGTTGGTAAAAGTGGCCCAGTCTCTGCATAACATTATGCTTTAAAATGCAGGGTGTCACATTTTCCCTCTCCCTCTTGAATTCTAATTTAGATTGTGAAGTTCTGCATTTGTGTTCATATTAATCATGCCATTTGAAGAAAGAGGAGCGGGTTTCCAAAGCATCCTTGTCCTCTACATGAGCTGCAGCTCTGATTGAGCCCCTTGTTTAGAGGAGGAAGAAGCCCTGTTGGGGCCAAATGTGAGGCTGGCGTGAGTTTTCCTGACAGAGGGCTCTGCTCTTGGGGCGCCTGCACTGGGAGGGAGAGGCTTTTTTCACAAATCCAGTTTAAATTTGGGAAGAGCTTATCTGTTTGGAGCTGTGTGTGTTCTGCTGCAGAATGGTCAAGCGATGTGTGGGGGGCAGAAAGGAGCCACCACTGAATATTGGTCACACTTCTCTAGGTGCTAGTGTGTCCCATTCCTATTCTAATTATCTCTTAGCTGTTTGCTCAGTTACTGGCTCTTACATCCTTTGTTTTCTTTGAGAATCTCTGCTCTTGGATTTGTTTATCTATACGAGATCTCTACTGGGCTCCGTGTTCATGGGGAATATGCAATAAAAGTGAAACCAAAAACCTCGAAAACCACATGGCAAAGAAAAAAAGTTATGAAAGGACTGAGCAGTATTTTCAGCTATTGATATTTATTTCCTCCAATCTAATAATTTTAGGGGCAATTTTGATGGTTTGATTCTTGATTTGTGGACTGTGTATTTTTAAGACTGAGTTAGAAACCTCTAGGTAGTACCATAGTTAATGCATAATACTAAGCAAGGCACACACTTCTTCCAATGATTTAGTAGCTTGGATAGGGTCAGATATTTACAGGCAATTTTAGGTGCCGTAATTCCAATTATTTGCCCGAGGAGGAAGGTAAAGCACCTGAGCTCTCATGAGAGCCATGAAGAGATGTTACAGTGGTTAGAGCATCATTAGGCTGCTTTGTAAACTGCCTTTGCTTTTTTAGCTCTTCCAGAATTTTTTCCTGTTTGGGTAAGGTGCCTCTCTTGACTTTTGGGATCGAGAGCACTTCTCTGCCTCTTAGATCTCTGTGAAGGAGTTCTTGCTGGTCGGTGGCCACATGGAGACATATTGCTTCCCCTCCTTGCCTCTGTAGAAGGTCTTGAAACCAGTTGTAAGAGCAGTTGCATTTTCATGCTCCATTCCATAGATAAATTATTGCATTCAGATGCACAGTGTCACTGTATTTTGCCTCTCGTGTCAGCATTATCACTTCCAAACCTCACAGGACCTAAAATTCAGCCTGCTCAGACTCTGAGGAAGGTGATTTCATACCAAGTAATCCTTCTTCATTTAAATTGCTGCATACCTTCTTCCTTTTTCCTGCTCTGGCATTTATCCATTGAAAGTGTGTCCTTTAAAAATTGTGATTAACTACTTCTTTCTTTGATTTTTGTTTGTTGTTTCCTTTTTTTTTTTATTTTATCTCTCCTCCCCAAGCTTCTAACCACACTAATTGGCATTATTCTTTGTGGATATAATTAAAATATGGTTCATGCACAAAATGCTGAATTGAAAATGTATCTGCATTTAAAAAATATATAGAGAAATTAACAAGGCTATTGATCAACCCAAGTAGCAAATGCACTGAGGAGAGTTTATCTCTGTGTCAAAGGCTTCTGTCAGAACTCCTGCAGAATTGTCTATTGGTTTTGTGGACTATTCATAGTCAGTTGTGGTGTTGCAATGACATGGACTTGCTGAAAGAGTCCTAGGCCTATTTAATTTTTTAAAAAAATAAGGAATGAAAAAAAAAGTTAAAAGTGTGATTTGTATTCCTGCTGAAGAAATGAACATGTAAGTACTTATCAACAGGCACAGCTTTCATATTTATTCATCCGAGGACTAGAAACACCTATTTTAGCATCTGAATGTTTATAAATACGTTTACTAGCTATCAAAATCAGAGCTATTTAATTTGAAAATACCAATTCATATTCTGATGTGTTTTGCTTTTCACCACGAGTGTTAGTTTTCCTGTTCAGCATTCATAGTTCTGGCATTCATCATTTTCAGCTCACAACAGACTGAGATGTAACTGAGGACCAGTGTCAAAGAGGTTAAGGGACATGGTTGTATGTTTTGATTACTTTTGTGTCAATGTGTCTCATCAGAAAGATTGGATGGAGACATTATGAATACATGCAGTGTTACCCACCATACCAGAAAAAGCAGCATTTTGCAATTTTTCTTGTTTCAAGTAATATCCTTGTCCAAGGAAAAGACAAAGTCAGTAAATAAGCCTTACTCAATTAAAAGTGATTGACGCTTGCCTTGAAACAGCCAAAGCACACCTTTTGTAGCTGGAACAAAGCAGTTGATGATCATGATCTACGAACCTATTGAGACACACTTGTGTGATGCTGCATTCGCTTCTTGTCTTTTCTTGACCAACACCACAAAATGTTCATTTACTGCAGTCCCGCATTTTTGTAATTTTTTTGAAGTACTTGGTAAGATGTCTTTCCCAAAAGTTCTTCCAGCTGGAGCTCACATCAGCAAAATCGACTGTCCATCAAAGTCTGGCATCAACAACACAATAAAAGGGGATGGGGGGAGGAAGGAAGGAGCAGGAGAGGTCAGCCCAGTGCTCCCAGGTTCTGGTTTGAGTCCTGACAGGCTTTGAGAGAAGCCTGTGTCCCTGTAACCAGTCCACTGAAAACAGTGGGAAGGAAGCCCCTTCCTCATTTTATGTGAGTGGGTTTTACTGTAAGACTTAACCTGCACCCTCCTTTTGAAAAGTCAGAGGCAAAACACTGTGTGTAAAAAGGTCTGTTTGTCGTATAATTCCATCTTGCCTTCCTGTCTCAGCCTCATCTGATCTCTTTCCTTCCCTAACCCCTCTATCAGATTATTGCAAAACATACGTGGGTGCCATGCTAATGTTTAGCAGCTCGCTTTCTCCGAAGCCTTGGGCTTGCCTCACAAACCAGAGCCCAGATCACGCTCAGCTGGTTGCACAGTGACTTGTGAGCGGCACTTTTCATTTCAGCAGCTCCGTGCTGGCCTCTGCGCCGCACGGTCTTGGCAGCTCCTCTCACTCTGGTGCTGATTTTTTTCCAGTTTTTTTGGGCCTGCTGACATTGTAAGAACTCCAACCAGTGTTTGTGAAATCAACCATGGGATACCCTTTCTGTGCTGAAGGACAGACACATTGGTCACGTAATGAGAGCAGTGGATGTTCAGGACAGTGCAGAGGCAGCGCTGATGGAAGCGTTCGAGGAGACGCAGGTGGCAGCAGTAGGTGGCCCACGATTCAGACCCATAGAAAAGAGTGGGCAGCACAATTGCTTTAGAGACACTAATCTTGCTATTTTCTTCAGGTGTTTATTGTGCCAGACTCTTTTATAGAGTCTTCCAAAGGCACTGTATGCCTTTGCTAACCTGTTGTCTATCTCTTGGTCAGTCTTACCATCTGAGGAGATGATGGTTCCCAGATAGGTGAACTGCTGGACTACTTGAGTTCTGATTCACCTATGGTGTTGCGGGGTGATGGAAGGCTTCTCTCAATCTTCCATTGCTGCTAATGCAGGCAGCAAACTGCTCTAGTCTGAATATGTGGTCAGTTCTCCTCTCATTGGGCCTAATGTTGGGTCTCATTTGAACCCCTAAAGCCAGGCATCAGATGAAATTCAAGTTTACCTTGCACTGATGTTCTGGCTAGAATTGCCTGTACTGTTTCCAAACTTGTCCTCATTTCCTGCAGGTCTTAGAGATTCCATAAGTTGTTGTGATGGTCAAATAAACACACAGGCAGGCTCAAGACTTTGTCAGGAAAAGTAAAAGGCAAAAGAAAAAGCCCCTTTATTCACACACAGCCAAACTTTTATACTATTCTACTACTGTCCATCTGTGTCTCTGCTACCCATCACTGGCTGGGTGTTCTTGTCCATCAGTGTTAGTCCATCTTCTGGTAGGTGGACGTCACCTCTCCTCGTGCTGGCAAATCTCAAAACACACTCTGGCTATTCTTGGTTGTTTTCTTCAATTCCTTCTTCTTTCCCAGGCCTGGCCCAAGGACACAGGTGGTGTTTTCTGCTGCTTCCCCAGGTCTACAGCTACATCCTCTTGAGGCTTAAGATAATAAGTGGCCCATAATAAGTGTCACGTGTTTTCCCACTGTACATCCACTCATAGGATGGGTTGGGATATCAAAATAGTTGGGAGTATTTTCCTATCAGGTAGTGAAAATTCTTTGGCTCAGTAATTTCTCTTCCTCATAACTGTGTTCTTTCTTACCCAGGTTGTGCATTAATAATTTTGTTTTCCAGTGTACAATATCCTTGCTCAGGAGATTTTCACTGCCCCCATCCCTGCCTTGCATACACAATGGTTTTGTATTTTGTGCGATGCCAGCTGTGGCTGAAGGCAAATAACTATTAATTTGAAATCAAGGCATGCTGTGTGAAGGCAAGGGGAGTGTAGGGGGGGGGCGGTTTCCAGTATGTTTGTTTTGGAAAAAATATGTCTGTTGGGGAGTGTTGTTATCACACACTTGTTTTACAGACTCTCCGGGTTCTGATTTTAAGTGCCTTGTGGTTCACAGATAGTTGTTAGGGGGTGAATGTCCATCCAAAAGGACTTGACATCCTGCAGCTCCTGTTGGGAACAACCGTGGTCCCTGGAGGTGACCCCTGCTATTCTGGGCAGGGAGATTACCAGGGCTTTGTTACTGCCTTGGGTATGAGATGTGTAAGCCTTTTGGTGTAACATCTGTCTGGTGATGTTAGGGGGGATAGTTGATTTGATGTAAAAATTCCACATTGGATAATCCATTTAAATAACCATAACTGCAGCAATGGGCTAAATCCACGGGAATAATAATAATAATAAAAAAATCAATTGTCCATTGTAATTGTCTCTAATTGCTACAGTTTTGATACACTGAGAAGTAAACAAATTAAGTAATTTTAGAAGACTCCTCAAAAGGTGAATGATATCACTGGGGGAGGGGAAGCCTTCAACTTAGTGGTGAATTTAATTCACAGGAATTACTGTTTTGCCAACAAAGCTTTCAGTGTGTTCTGCAGGTTCCATCTGTCCCTTTAAAATCATCTTCAGCCTATAATAGTACAGTACTGCAGTGGTGATTTCCCAGAAATATATCTGTTTCCATGGTCCTGACTGTCAGTTAACAGGAAAATTGCCCACAATTCTGAGGTTTTGCTTCCTCCTCAGGTAAACCTGGTAATTTAATCTAGTTAGTGGTTCTGAAAGATGTGAACAGTCCCAAATGCTGCAACACCCAAATGTGGACACATCTACAAAGCGTGTGCTTTATTTGTTTTCTAGGCAGAGGATCCTCAGCGCTTTCTGAAGATTGATCCTTTTCCTCCATGTGGGTTTAAGTAGCAAAAGTGGCTGCTACTATAGGAAAAAATCATTTTCTTTGATATTGCCACTTGAAAGGAAAGTTTCAGTATTGAGCTTTAGTTATTCTCCATGTTATTTACTCATCTTTTTTTTTCCAGATAGTAAATATGGGAGGAAAGTATTCAGCATTTGTAGAGAGATACTTGTATTCTTCTGCCAGATACAGAGGCGTGAAAGGAAGCATTATGCATAACAAGATATTCTCAGGAGGTCTGTTTAGTGGAAGGGCACGGCGTCAGATGTAATTGGTTTACTGACAGAGTCTCCAACAATGGTGCAATGGACCAGGAAACATCACTAAAGTAATGAGTCCTTCCCTTTTTTAAAGTGATTATGTTTGAGCAGTGCAAATTAACCTGGTTTCTAAGGCTGCTGCTTAAGTGAAACAGTTTGCTGATGAAAAGGCATCCCCCAGCTCAGGCCGCTGATGGAGACTGAAGGTGTAGAGGCTGTGCATGCAGAGGGGAAAAGCTGCTACCTGCAAACCAAATGCAAGTAGCAGACAGGCTGATGTAATCTGGCACCTACCGTAGTGAAATGCAAGAACAAGAGCGTCATACCATGTATATATATGTATATACTGTATATATGTGTATATACTGGAGACACCACTGTGAATGAAGTTAGCTCAACTGGAAGAGCAGCCCTTCCTGGGAGAAGGAAAGGAATTACCACAGATGCTGTGGGATTTCCTCATGCAGCACAAATGTCTGTCAGCTATCCCCGCTTATTTCTGCCCGAGTCCAAGATTGTTGTGGCCTGCTGCTCATCCTCGTGGCTTGCTAAAGTGACGGGGCACAGATATTATTGGGGATGTTATCTGTGAATAATGCAGTGTCATTATTGCTGTGTCTCCAACGCCATTTCGCATAGCTGGCAATAATGAGCTGCTATTTGAGCTCTCCAGGGAAATCACCCAGTCTCTTGCAAAGGACATGGAATTTAATAAAGAGAATGCATAGCGTGTTTCAGGCAGATGCTATTGGTCATTCATGCTTGACGAAAGCAGAGATGTACATTACAGCATTTGAAGCCAAGTGTGGTTGTGACTGTCTGTAAATGGCCTCGTTCCCTTTACCTGGTGGGGTTTTTGTTTGTAATGAATGCACGAACCATGTGCTCATCAGAAAATTAACTTGAAAGGAGTGTTTGGCAATCCTGCATAAAAAGTCATATGGGAGATTTCCATAAGCCCTGCTGAGAATTAGGCTTGACTATCAGTGGGAACTCAGTGCCCAGCTGCTGTTTGTCTCTGCTTTTAAAAGAAGTTTTTTCATCGTAGTGGTGCTTGATAGTAAATGAATCTTTTTCTTTCATTTGGTCAGCTGAAGGTTCTTTAGGAGGAGTAGCCCATTTTGTCCTCTTAACAAAATTATTTGGGCATGTAGTTTTGATTTCCTTAAATACTGGAGTGGGGCATGAATGACTGAAACCAGTGTATGGTGTTATCTGATGCACTTGAGACTCCTGAGGGAGATAAATAACTCAGCCCTTCAACACAGTGTTCTGTTAGAAACTAATGTGCTGACTGGGTATAAAGCAAAGAGATACCATTCACAGTAATGCAGACACTCCCTGGGATTATTGACTATTCCCCATTGAGACCTGCTCACTTGAAATGATCACCTCTTTCAAAAAACCAAATTTAATAGCTTTCAGTATCTCTTGCTTAGCTCTTGGTGACTGTTTCCATTTCAGTGATTAATGCTGTTAATAACTGCAATCAGAATTCTTTCTAATGTCATCCTCTGGTATAACTAGTAGCACTAGTGTATTTGTTTTCCACTGTTAAACTTATTTTCTGTATAAAAATTAGATGCGTATGCATTTCTTTCCTAAGTAGAGCAAAGCTACCCAGGATTAAGCACTACAGCTTCTGCTTCAATGTTAAAAAAGCCAAATATTAAGACACCTTTTTCCTTCTCTTAGTTGAGTTACACATGAAAAAACCAGGAAGGATGTGTTAACCTCATGTGGCAGAGCCTTTGAAGAATTTTCTGCTTCGGGCTGAGCCCGGTTTCTTCCACCTCCTGGTGTATGGGAGATGGTGATGACCTCAACAACCTTTGGAGTATTCCGTGAAGTTTAATTCTCAGTTAAAAATTCTGTGTTCTTTCTGGTTGCCAGCAGACGATGCTCCCCCAGATTTCCCAGGGGTTAGCCCAGGGCTTAGCTAGGGAATACCAGACAGCATCAGTAGTTTGCTGCTGTGTCCAACACCTATTGTGGCTCTGATGTGAATAGATCAGGTGCAGATGTAGTTAATAGATTCTATTTTACTGAATTTCCTACCCTTAGTCCCAAGTCTGTGACTTACAGTTTTGCTATTTTACTTTTCTTTTTTTTTTTTTCTTTTATGACACTAAAATTTAGAAATAGCTATTAAAAATCCTTAGAAAAAGTTAACTCACTGAAAGTAACTTATTTTGCAGAAGAGACTTTCACATAGGCTATAAAGTGATGTTTTGTTCACAGGTCAACAGTGAAGGGCAACAGTGAATTGCAAATGCACTGGGTATCTGGAAAATTACCCTCACTTCTTTCCTAGTGGTGGGTGATGTTTTTGAAAAGTACCAGTTGAGTGTAATAATGATTTTTGTCTTCATGTCTTGCAATGCAAGTACTGGAAAATGTTCACAGGTACTTGTGCAATAATTTCCACAAAAATAACCCCCAAACATCTCTGTTCAGACTTTAGTATTTAATACACAAGTGAATGCGGTTGCAGTTGAGCTGGAAATGGGCTTTGAAGGAATCTCCTTCTTGTCTTTTTTTCTTCTCTTATCAAAATGACAAAAAGTAGATTTATGGGTTTGCTGTGGAAAGTTGAGGTTTCACCATGAAAGTTGTCTGCAGAGTTCTTTCCCCAGCTCCACCCTCTTGGCCTGTGTAACCCCAGCACCCAGCAGTGGTTTGAATTGGCTTGCGCAGCTTTTGTGAGTGGCAAAGCACCTCCCTAGGGGTTGTAAATCTTCAAGCTGTCAATATGAGGGGCTTTTCCCTCTGCTCAGGCAACAGAGGCTGCCTGTTTCCCAGAAACAACATGATTGGAATCATCAGGTACCTCAAGGTTTTATTTTAATTTATATTTTTTTAAGCACTAGCATGTTGTATTTATTTTGATGTATGCTAAATTGCTTCTCTCAGGAGATATCAAAGCTTCTTCCAATTACTGATGCCACTTCTCTTTAGCAGCAGCTCATGACATAGCACCATAAAAGTGAGATCTTTTCATTAATCTGCAGTAGAGCTGTTTAGTTTTCGAGGATCTAAAGAAAATGCATGTGTTTGAGTTTGATGGCTTCCCACTCCTGTGTGCAGAAAGACAATGAGTATTGGGGAACCTGTTAGACAAGATACGTTGAACTATTTCTTGCTGTTAAAAGAAAGACGTGAGTAGTACTGCAGACTTACTTTTGAACTCCTCTGTGTTGTTGCCTTTTTTGAAAAGGGGGAAGAGATGACATTGTGGAATCAGCAAATTTAAAAACAAAAACATAAAGAAAAAAAGGACAGATTGGATAACCAGGCAGATGTTCAGTACTTTCAAATTAAGCATCAGGGTTTTGGTCCTATATTTTGTGGCACTGTCATTTGCAGGGATAATGCCATAGAATGCGGTTCATTCTGGTTTTAAATATTGTTTGATTATCTATCAAATGTACCACACATGGCAGTCAAAAAACGTAGCGGTGTCGTTTTCCTTTATTCAGTAGCTGGAGACTGTCTTCTAGAAACTGTTGTCAGTTTTTGGCCTTCCTTTTTTCTTGCATTGGTACTCCAAGTGAATCCACAGGTACACATTTCTTACAGATGGTGCCAATTACATGCCAGGAGTCGGGTGGAAGGCGGTGCTCACACGCTGTACCGTGGCACTGAAGGATGTGGGCCAGACACACACCTGGCTCCAGTGGCTGGGATTTGTTGGGAGGCTGCTGTGAAGGGAGAGATGTTTCTGCATGCCATGGTCTTAGTCCTCAGTGGGCATCTGCTTCAGCTGTGGCTGGAGTCCAGGCAAGGGCTGGTGGGCCCTTTTTCCCAGCCCAATGTAATGATGATTGCAGTAAGTGGTCGTGGTGCTTGACCTCTGCTGTCACTGCTTGCTGAGCTGTCCCATGGGGCTTTCTAATCCGCTTGTTGACCCGCATGGACTAAGGACTGGAAAGGCTTTCTGTAGAGGAATGTGATGGAGCACGTGGAGCTCCATTACTTGAGTCTTACAGATGTCCAGGAATTGTAGCTACCCAGCTAAGGGCTCAAGGTCTTTGTTGGGGGACTGACAGCTGGTCCACCAAAACACGAGTTGTGAGAAGGCAGGATGTGATTCTTTGCCTATGATTCTAACTAAAAAATTGGAAAAAAATTACTTAACCCAATCTCTCGAGTGTAAGAAAAATATAATAATGAAAATCTATAATACTTTGTTCTTCAACGGGTGCTTCGGTTTTTTTGGTCCAAAGTAGTTAAACACATTACAAAATGGGACTGTTGAATGCTTTCCTGCCTGGCACTAAACCCACGGACCTGTCTCTTGGGGAGTTGTTCAGGCTGTTTTGGTGCTTTAAGTTTGTAGCTAATGACCTCCGTAGTGGTCGTACCACCAAATGTCACACTCAAAAGGCTGGAAGTCAATGAAGCATCCAGGCCACTCAATAGATCAGTGTTTAATTGACAATGTGCAAGACCTGCTTGTGATTTATAGCCTGATAAAGGGACACACTTTTCATGTTCTGCCAGCACAATTGGCAGAATATTTTAGACACAGATGGCACATTAGCCTTGGACAGCTGGTTCCCTCTCTGCTGTCACATCCTAGGACCATCTAACTAATACTGTCACACACAACGCAGATCACCGGGTAACCGCGAGGGGTTCTCACGCGTGGCTTCGTGTCAGCCTGAAGGCACACGAAAATCAATCTGCTAAAAGACTGCCTCGAAGAGGTTTCCAAGACAGAGCACCCTGCCATGCCCTTCTGGCTGTTCACTTGCTGACCTCCCTCTTTCAGCTGCGTGAGCGCAACCAGAGAGGTTTGTTTGTGGTTGTGCAGTGGGCACATGTGCAGCCTGCAGAGTGTGGTTCTCTCTCCTTGCAACGTCCTCTGCTTTGCATCTGCACAA
This sequence comes from Grallaria varia, assembly GCA_013396735.1. Taxonomy (NCBI): domain Eukaryota; kingdom Metazoa; phylum Chordata; class Aves; order Passeriformes; family Formicariidae; genus Grallaria; species Grallaria varia. The sequence goes on from VWZG01008632.1 coordinate 763,783, forward strand.
GTGTGGACTTTAAAAAAAAAAATTAAAAAAAAAAAAAAAAAAGGAAAGAGGCAAAACGTGCCTACATAGCATGAATTTCTTTAAAGCTAGGGGATAAGTAGGGATCACTGAGAGGTGACTGTTTTGAAAGGTTTATCTCTAATACTTAGTAGAAAAAATAAAGAATACATGCTAAAGAGACATTATATAGTGACAGTATTATTTTATATGTAGATGATAGCTAGGATAAAAGAACAGAGGATGAAGTAGAACTTCAAATGTCTTTGGAAAGAATAACATTCAGCCCCAAATGTTTTCTGGAATGCAGTCAGGCAAGAAAGGTCTGAGGTGGAAAGCTGAAAGCTGTTTGTTGGTAGATGAAACACATTTTTCACATCAGAAACTTAGTATTTCAAGGTAGGATCCCAATAAAAGTAGAACAGTTTTGTTTTTCCAGAGCATAGGAATTATGAGGTCCATAATTTCTTACTGTTCTGTCAGAGCTTCACTGTCTTGGCCACCAACAAAATTCTGTGCAGAAAGCCTTTAAAACATGTTTTGATTTTCAGCATCATATTCAGAGTCTAAAAAGTGGTGATGGGATTAGGACTAGATTTTATGGATGCCAAGCAACTGGACGATAAAAACTGGAGTTTCATGTTTGTGTTTAAACACCTCATTTAAATAAGGAAGAATACAATTTTTCATAGACCAGTGTTCTTGGATTGTCTAGGGGTAACCAACCAAGAGGATGTGTGGGCACTGGGAGGGAGAAAACATCACCCTGGTGGGGAAGCACTGGGAAAACATCCACCTGCCTTATCCCCATCTCTTCTGTCTGCACCTGGAGAGCCACTGCTTTGTCTTGGAGCAGGGAACGTGTGGATGTATGCAGGCAGCACAATGCTCACTGTATCCAGGGGATGGCTCAGATGGTGCCTTGATCCCAGAATTTCAGTTAACTGGAGCTCTGAACTGTTCAGGTGATGCTTTTAGAAATTTTATGCTGGTTTTGAGGTTAATGATCACAAAAGGTAGACTGAAGAACTATTCAAGCTCAGTTGTTTTCCAAATTAGGACTATAGGTGAAGGCTTTGATATGTTTTTTTCTTACAATGTTATCTGCGGTTTTCGTGAGGATTTGGCCCCCAAGGTGAGAATCTCATTGGGCTGGATGGGGATTTAGTGGAGAAAGCTGCTTGAACATACAATGAAGTTCTTCATTTAACATTCTATAGAAGTAGATAGCAGTAGTTGAGTTCTGTTTCAAATCAAATCAGTATTAAAGTTCCTATCTACAGGAGTGCAAAGCAGATTTAAGACAATTCTTTGAGCTGTGTTGTGTTTTACGTACCTCGGTAGAACACTGTAGAAGTTGCAGGCTTTCATTTTCATGGATTCTCGAATATTTCAATGTGGGATGTGTAGCTCTGGGTTTGAGGCCGTGGTGTCAATTTCATTTGCCTTGGAGTCATTTGCAGGGAACTGCTGGTGGCCTGTAAAAGTAACTTTTAAATCTGCTTTTGGAGGCACTGAAATAGATTTCTGTGATTTCCAGTGTACGCTGCATGTGTGTTACTTGACTGACCAACTGTCTCTTAAGAATAACATTTTTGAAGGCTGTGTCAGGGTTAGGTAATCTTTGAAAGACTTTGTGCTGTAGTAACACAGCAAAGTACATCACACTGATTTAATACCCCAAGGGATTTGGTAATCTATAGCTAACAAATTAGTGCCAATCAACAAGCCTGCTTGGACTTTAAGGATCGATTAACATTGGAACTGACATTGATGTGCTCCTGAGTCCTGGTATTTCATTTAGCAGATGAGGGCCTTTGTGCAGCAGAGGGTGATAATCTGCTGTGGTCTCAGTCAGGTGGGGAGAGTTGTCAACACAGTTAGGAATTAATAGATAATTGGTTGTTCCCCAGCTGAGCAGGTGATCATGGGGGTCCCAGAGAGCCAGCTTGGGTGGGGGGTAGTGTGTGTAGTGTGTGTTTGAGTCACCTGGGAATCCTGCAAGTGAAATGACCTTCCTTCCCGTTTGTTTTTTTCTTTTTGACTTCTGCCTGTTTCCCACGGTATGAACAGTGGGGAAGTGCTGATCACCTAGATACATCAATGTGAGCTGTAATTTCAAGTCAGGCAATTATCCAAAACAGAAGCATATGTGGCAAGAAATTAGCAGTCTACCATGGAAATGCAGGTTGTATCTTACAACCAGAGGTGTTACCTGCCTTTTGTGTTCTCTGCTTCAAAATTAGCCAAAGAAGTAAGTGTGGCCGTGTATAAGAAAAAGCATATTTTTGAGCCTGTTTAATTATTTATAGTGTTGAAATGAAATATTTTAACTCCATTGAAAACTATGTATTCCATTTGATTCAGTTATGTAATGGTCCTTCTGGTTACATGTGATCCATAGACAAGAGGAGCAGCAAATGGCTACTCTGCTGTGTACGTGCTGGCGTGGCAGGTATGGTTATATCCTTTCAGATCACACGTGAGGGCAGAGATCATTAAAGCCCCTGTCCTAAGCTTTTATTCAGAACGGGGCTGTGTTCCATAAGGCGTTATGGTTAATAAGAGCCACGAGTGAGTACTTGAAAGTACCAATGTCTTAAATGCTTGCTGCTCTGACCAAGTGGGTGAATAATGGAATTTCCATTCAGTATCCAAGAAAAAATTTACTTAATTCTTAGGAGTGGGTTATTTTCTGATGCTATGCCTTTCTTACCACCTAGAACTTCTTAGTTATCTGTGCTTGTATTTTTATCTCTAGCTGCTTCTGAGTTTTGATTTGGAGGCTTTGCTTCAGTGTGAGAAGGGTATTGATTGACGAAACCGGTTCTCCCGGAGTACTTTGGCAGGAGTAGTGTTGCTGTTTGGTCTTTCCACTTGCTGAAACGGTCTTTTGTATACAAACTGGTATTGAGACCTCAGGTTGCTGCTGGCGTCCAGCCCTGAGCATCCTCGTGATACTAAAAAGCAGCGCTTGTTCACTTGCTCGGCGCTGTTTTTGGCTGATGACCCAAACCCAGGGCTTTGCTGAGAAGGACCTTTGCACCCTCCACGAAAGGTCTCCGTGTCACTTTTCTGCCTGAGGTGAGCACGGTGAGGACTGAGGAGGTGGCTGGAGGTTGTACAGCTTATGGGCTCTGACGTATTTCAAAATATTGCCGCTCTTCTGTCCTTCTGTAACAGAGGAAATGGGCAGGACCAGGTTGGCCTTGGCACTTCAGGAATGTCCTGGGCTGCCCTGTGTTAATAGAGGAGGGAACATTTCCTGAGGAAAAAACTCTTGTCAGGAGTTGACTCCAGCTGAGCTATTAAGATTTTTGGCAAAATGAAGGTTGTGTTTTGAAAGAAAGTTCACCCCGGGTGAAATTTCAGAACCTTATTGATTACCTCCATGAGTTTGGTACAGACTTTTCTGTGCTCGCGTTGCAGCAGTTAGCTTAGGAAAAAGAGTGATATATCAGGGTTTGTTTTGTTACAGTCGGGCACTTTACCCAAGTGTTCTTCTCAAACAAAAAAAAAAGAAAAAAAAAAAAGGGGGAAATCCAGTGTAGACAAGCAACTTGTAATGACAACTTGAAATCACTGCTCTAATTAGTGAGCACTTCCTGGGGACTCATTAGAATTATAAAAGCATTATTGTTGGTTATGTGGTGGCTGGAACATGTCGTGTTTTGGGCAGTTCAATAATATTACCTTGAAGAAAAGAGTTTTGCAGCCTTGAAGGATTTTCTGTGGTTTGTGAGAGCGCAAATTGCAGTGTCCTAGAAATCCTTTATGAATTGGGCCTTATGTTCGTGCTTGTAAATGAGGAGGGGTTTTGAGTTTGTATGCCACAGTCTAATAGGTATATAGTGACTGCTTAATGGGATTTACATTCACTCAAACAAAATTAGGTTGGTAAAAGACAATGCAACATGCTGTAATGTAAATGGGACTGACGGCAGAATTAAATGTTTGTGGAAACAGGGCAGCAGATCTATCAAGAGCTAATTAGACAGAGTTCAGAGACAGACTTGGGAGTAAACAGCACCAACAAAGAGAAAAGGAGAGCAAGGAAGAGAAAATGGAGGCTTTGTGCTGGGATGAAAAGGAGTTATAAACAAGGTTATTTGAACTGGAAGGTCTGATGGAGCCTATCCCTTGAGAAGGACTTTGTCTTACCCCAACCTGTTGATTAACGCAAGTTGAATGGCAACTTTGATAATCGCTTTTTCGTGTAAATAGTTCCTCTTTGTTGCAGTTTGCTATTCACGGTGTCTTCCCCCGCTACCCTTTTTCGCTGCAGTGCCATGTTTCTGTTCACTGCAGTGCCATGTTTCTGTTCACTGCTCAGCCTTTCTCTCAGACCCCAGCTCAAAACCAGACCTCGGCCGAAGGGTTTGCAGCGGGGAGAGCCCAGAGAGCAGCGCCAGGGAAGGAAGGCAAGGGAGTCTGGGGCTCTTGTGTTCCCCGCAGGGAGCGACCAAGTGCAAGTGATGCCCTTGGCATAAGGACAGCCTGGATAGACTTGGCACATGAAGGACCCTGTTTGCCTGTGGTGCAACCAGCCATGTGCCTTTGCCATCACGGCTGCGTTTGGCACACCTACTGCCTTCTGTGGGCTGCTGTCCTCAGGTGAAATGAGCAATATTTGCTTGAATAAAAGCCACACATACTTAGTTGACAAAGATCAGTCCCCGAGTTCAGCAGGAACAGGAATTGACTAAAACAAATTTATGATTTTTGTTTAGCCTTCTTAACTTTATTCTTCAAACCTAGCTTAAGGAAACCTTTAGAATTAAGGAATTTTGGATAAGTGATAATAGGATAAGAGATAATATAGTAACTTTGTGATTGTACATTTATAGAAGGCTTGTTCAGGGTAGGCCACAGCATGTCTCCTGTTACCATCTTTAGCAAATGCCAGTTCAGGAGTTTAGTTTGGTTTTCCTCTTTGAGCTGGTCCCTGCTGAATTTGGCTGGTGGGTGTTGCATGATGTTTGTACTTGGAAGGGATCAGAAAAACCCTTGAGCTTTTTTTTTTTTTAATGGGAGAATCGTCCTTTCTCTTCTGACAGCAGAGCTGGGATTATAAGCATGTAAGAGCTGGGACAAGAAGCTGTGCTGGTTTATCTGACAGAAGGTGTCATTTCTCAGAGGGAGCCATAAAGCTTGTTATGAAGGACTGGTGAAGCAGGGAGAAGGGAGTGCCATGTCTTAGGGCCTTTCCCTGAAATCTGAGCACAAATTTGTGTCTGAAATCAAATCTACTGCCTCTGAAAGCCAGATCAGATAGGAGCAAGGTTCTCTGGGTGAAGTGTCTGACAACACAACTCCAGTTTCAACAGAAATACACCACAGATTCTTGTCTTGTTTGCTTCGAGATGCTGCCTCTGGTGTGTAGGATGATTCTTATCTCTGGAGGGAGTGTTATTGATGAAAGATCTCTGGGTTTGTGCCAGGGGATGGAGCCTGTGCTGAGTCCTGGAGCCATGGGGTAGGAAAGATGGCTCTCATACTGCAGACCTGGCTCAGGACAGGGCTCCCTGGTGCAGGTCATCCCTACGGGGCTGCTCTAGCAAAGCCTCCTGCATTCTTTCCCTTTCTCCTCAAAACAGGTGGGAAGAAGAGGGAGGACATCACCCTTGGATCCCAGAGCAGCAAGGCTCTCACCCAGGTACCGAATCGCACTGATTTGTAGGAGGTTCCTGGGGTGGTTCCCTGGCAAGGGAACTGCTCTCTTTCTGTCTGAAGATGTCCAAACACTTTTGATACAGAATAGAACTGAAGTGGGAAGAAGATAGTCACTGGGCCAGTCCCAACCATCATAAGCTGATGTGCCTCATCCATCTCTGTAGTCACTGTGGGAATGCCAGATTTCCCAGAAGATGGTCTGGAGCAGAGGCCCAGCTTTCTAGGATCTAAGTAGGTACATATTCTTCCATGCTACATTTTCTTCCATGCCCCTGCTCCCCACATCTCAATGCCACCTGGGCACTGTTAAGGATGCATACTGGGTTATGATGTGCTCCACAGCGAACTGATCTGTAGGAGGTGATTTTGTTGTTTGGGTTTTTTTTTTTTCCTTATATATTTTTATTTCATAAGTAACTTGGTGCTTTTGTTAGGATGCTGAAAATCCATGCTGCTTAGGGTTATTCCTTTCCCTGGATGTTGCTCCTGGATATTATTTGAGCTTCAAGGCTCAAAATAATGTGGGCGTTTCTTGGGTTTTTTCCTACTGTGAAGAGTCATTCCCCAAGAAAAGTACACTGGCGTGGGTTTGGTAATTACCCATCAGAAATCAATTACATTCTTCTTTTTTCCTCCTTAGTGTTCTTCCAAGTGGGGGGGGTCACAGTTTCCTTGCCTTTACTTCATCAGGGCAACATCCTTATGTTTAAAACTGTCTGTGGGGAAACTATTGACATGAAAGTTTGTTTGACGACAGTTTGAAAATGAAAGGGGACTGTCTTTTGGCACTGACAATAAAAGCACAAGGATGTTTCCAAAACCCCTCTCCTTGGTGTCTGATGGAAAGAGAAAGGTGTGTTTGGAGAGGCTTCAATGGCTGAGATTTTCATAAGGGGGCAGCTGAGCCTGGTGACCAAGAGGAAGGTCTGGGGGAGAAAGAGAGGAGCTCTGCAGCAGGGCAGTTGTGCACACTCCCTTTTTCCAAGTTCTTGGGCAGTATGCCCTGAAGAAGCTAATTAGGGAATGGTACCCACACTCAAACAGCAGGGAGGAAAGAATCAGCAGTAAGAAGCCAAAACTGGTTATGTGGTGAAACTCACAGATCGCTTGCTATAATAATAATAGATTATAAAAGCAGGCAGCACTAGTTGTGCAGTGTAAATGGCAAAAGCCTTAGCATATGGCTAAGGGTGGAAGCCACACACTCTTTTACCTTGTTTCAGTCCTAGGAGAGCCTTTGACAAATGATTTCTTGTTTCTTGGGTTTCAGCTGTAGAATGGGAAACAGCCACTAAACGTCTGGGGGTATTTCACTACAATGACCCACACACCCAGTGGGTCTTCTACTGTTCTCTGGGAAAACAGAGATAAATATATCAGTGCTGAGGCAAAATGGTTTGGTGGTTCTCATTTCTGACTTCTGGGCAGAGCTCGAGTTGCCCGGTGCCAGTTTCTCAGGAGGCATTGCCCTCTCTGCAGGTGCTGCAAGGAGTGCCTTTGGTGCTGCAAGGAGTGCCTTTGGTGCTGCAAGGAGTGCCTTTGGTGCTGCAAGGAGTGCCTTTGGTGCTGCAAGGAGTGCCTTTGGTGCTGCAAGGAGTGCCTTTGGTGCCTGCCCTCTGCCCGCGCTGCTGTGCTGGGGTGGGGTTGGCTCTTCTGTGCTGCAGCCAAACAGAAGGGCACATGTTGCAGGTCTCACAAATGCTTCGGAGCAGGCACCAAGAATGACCCCTGCTCTTTGCACTTCAGGTTCTCCATGTATGCTGTTACGGGTGTCTTGTTTGAAAGGCTTAAAATCGGAAAATGAACTACCTAAAATAAACTTTTTTTAAATTTTTTTTTTCCCCTCCCAGATTTTTGGCTCTCAGAAGCCAACTTTAAAGCTCTATTTTAATGGGCAGGAAAAAGTTTGGCCTCGATTGCTTCATTAGTTGTACAAATTGTTTTCTGTGAAAACATAATGTCTTTTCTTTGTGCTGCTCTGGATGGGCACCCTTCAGGACTGAAGTAACCACTGGGTTCAGTTCATTCTGTGAAGTGGAAAAAGAGATGGTGTATTGGCAGGGAGGTGCGTTGAGATGTTGGGTCCAGCTTTGCATATAGTCAGCGCCTGCACCTACTGGCTGTTGCAGGTTCCAGGGCACAAGAGGTTTTATTATAAAGCTTTGAGATATTGTATGTGTTTGTTTGGTTTTTTTTTTTTATGTATGAAGTAAATATTTGTCCCGAAGTTTCACCCTCCTTTTTTTTTTTACTTGTAGAACATCTTAAAATGCACCAAATGATAATATATTTCTATTATTTTTTGTGGGGTTGCATACACTGTATAATTTTAGTGCAGTTATTTTTCTAGCATGAGATCACTACTATATGCACAGGTTTCATTTTATTTCACAATAGGAGAACTTTGAAAACTAAGAGTGAAGTCTTGGTTGTAAAAATCTGCCACTTTGAAAAATCTGCCTGCTTTGAGTTTCGACTTCGTATGGCTGTGCTGAATGCCCGGGTTGCTCTGCTGTTATCCTCTCTGGTGTTCTAGTAATACAAAATTGTATTGATTGATTACAGTTGCCAGATGCGACTACTGTACAAGAGTACGTACTCTTGTTTCAAATTTCAGGTGTAAGCAGATTTGGGTCCGTGCCTCTCATTTCCCTCCTAGCTCGTTTCTGTCCGCCCCCTCCCACTGAGCATCCTTGCCTGCTCCCTCACGTGATAAATAACACTGTCTTATCAAGGTCAGTCAGAAAGGCCCTTTTTACATATCTCATAAATTTTAGCCAGGTGCCACCGATGTGAGATTAATGTAATGGCACTCCAGCAAGCACTCAGGCTTGTCTTAATTATGCTAAGGTTGCCGGTTCACCGTTTCTCTTCATCTGTCTCCCGCTTTAGGGAACACTAAACACTATGTCATTAGATTGTCTGTTCCACAACATTGGCCCTTTGCATTTACAAAGTCATCAGATGGCTTATGACCTAGCTTTTCTAAGATATTAAATTAAATAAATAGTGAAAACAAAAAGAATTAAGCAGAAAAGGCACCTGTCTGTGGAAAGAGGGCAGAAGTGGAGAGCCAAGGGAGTATAAATGCACTTGCCTTCACGTCTGGCACAGGGTCTGAAATGGAAAGGGCTGCAAGCTTGGGGATTTTTCCTGTTGAGTTTTTTTTTTTCTTATTTTGCTTTTCCTTTTCAACTAAAAAAATCCCCTGCTGTGTTGTTTGGGGAATCAGTTGACAAGGGGCTCCCCAAGGCTCAAGCCATCCTTGGATGCTTCTTCCCTCATCCCTGGGAAGGAGCGAGGGGATAGCAGAGTCCCATGGCAGTGCACCCGTGGTAGCTTCGTGTCCTGCCAAGGTAAAGCTCCTCTTGAGGCAGGGAACTGTTTCCTCCTACAGCTGGGACATTATGAGTAATACTTCTTGGACGTTTGTTTCTTTCCATCTGCAGGCTCAGCTCAGCAGCCTGGAAAAGGCTGACCTTGATTTTTCGTTATTTTTGTGCTTTATGGCCACAATGAAAAGGTGCTTTTGTTTCTAGTCTGAGCGTCCTCTGCTGGCTTTCCAGGGAGGAGAATTTAGAGATAACCAGATAGTCTTATCTGATGCACCAGTTTTAATTTCTGTGACAATAAATGCCTCAAAAGGGCCTGAACGAGGCTTGTGTTGGAGCAGTTGGACTGGGTGGCTGTGCTGGGGTTGGGGGAGTCTGAAATTTTCTCATGAGAAAAGAGAAACCAGGTGTTTGGTATATTCCGTGGCAGCTCTCTGGAATGTGCTAAGGTGGCTCACTCTTATTTCCTCCAGTGGTTTATAAAAATGAAGGTGGGTATTGCAGATGAGACAAGTTTTTCTGTTGGCGTTCAGGTCCGTATGCTCTGGATATGTTGGGTCTTAATAATTTCTGCAGCCAAGACTAAATCAGAGGGTTGTTCTCCCTTTGCTTCTTAGAACTTATAAAAATGTTTTACGGTGGAAAGAAGAAGTGGGGTTCCTAAAGAAGGGCCTTGCGTGAAGCTCAGAAAGCCAGCCCAGAGCAAAGCAGTGGTGCTTTAGCACACAGGGCCCCCTCTCCTCCAAGCCCACGAAGCAAAGACAAAGGACCCGATGAGGAGGTAATGGGAGCAATTTAATGTTTTCCAGTATTGTGCACAGAGCTGCTGATTTGTGGCATCCGTGTGCTTGTGGGACCAGCCAGAACCCTCCACGAAGAGAGTCTGCCTGGGGCTGGGGTTCAAATGGGACACAGCATGGACCACAGTGTGCTGCTGGGAGCTTCTCCCCTGTCAGTGCTGCTGCTGGGAGGAGGTAATCCTGTAGGAACACCTTCCTCTCTGAGTGGATTTCCCAAACTTCCTATGGACACCACAGGACTTGTCGGGCTCTGGAGGTCCCTGCCTTGATTTCCCTGATGCTGGTGGTGAATGCAGCTGCCACATGTGACACGGTGTTTTTCTACCAGGAGGGAAAGCACAAGGCAGTGAATACCTGACCTTTTAAAAATTAATTGCAAAAGTTGAGGATGTTTTAAATATATCAAAGCTAATCTGTTCGGTTTGAAACTAAAATTGCTGAAGACCTTCCCATGGAGGCTTACTGGTTACTCCATCAACTATCAGTGGCTCCAACACACAGCTCTGTCACTTTGATGTCTAAGCATCAGGTCAGTAAGGTAGGCACGGAGTGTTAGCAGTTACCAGTAATACAGAAATTACTGCTGTAATTTTATTAACGTAAAGACTAATTTGTTAAGTTTTGTTGAACTAACAGACTTTCTATAGTTGACTGTCCGAGGAATACTTATTTTTTAACCCTTAGGTAATGTTTTAAATTCAACTGCAGTGTGTGCAGTAATTGAAAGTGTTTTGAAAATAATATTATCACCTCTGTTCAGGTTCAGTCTCCTGCTAGCATAACTCCTGTGAAAGCTTCTGTCAGCAGTAGTTTACTAGTTGCTCCCAGACACGGTAACTGGAAATGTGGTATCTAGTAATGATCTGTGCTGTTGCATTATCACACCATTATAGTGAAAATAGCTCCTGTCACCACAGTAGGAAGCACACCTATTATTTCCTCTAAAATGTCTATTAGATAGACATGGGTATGACAAACCCTAATGGCACATTTCAGAGAATGGCAGGTCTTGTAGCATTAGCTTCTCTTAGTGAGACAAGATTTATTTTGTAAAGCCAATTTATTTATTTTATTAAGGTGAAATTAGTATACTCATACACAGCTTGAATTTCAGCTTCGTTTTGTTTGTCTGCTGGATGAGAAGAAATGCCACTTTCTTGGTATTGTCAGTAACATTTTCGCAAAAACGTTCAGGGATGGGTTGAGGTGACCATGTTCTCATAAGGGTTCCCACAGAAACCAGACCCCTGTGCCTGACTGCCAGAAATGTGAGTAGGATGTGTTGTTCTCTTGCCTTTACTGCAAGGAATATTGGCAGGCATGTGAATGTTCATCCTGATGGCCACTGGAGGAAGGCTGAAGCAAAAACCTGGTCTTCATTGGCTGACCCACCTGTATGTCTCAGAAGTAAAGGAACAAGCTAGGAAGGGTGGGTGTAAAGTTTTAAGACCCCGTGCTTGCACTACGAGCTCATTGAAGGGGTTTTACAGTAAAAATATACCAGGCTCCAAAAATCCAACCACCAGATTTATTAAAAGGGACTTCAGTTCGTTTCATACCCTGAGAGAGCACACGGGAGAAGGCGCTTCACATGTTTCTCAGAAGGTCAAATAACAGACTTTTACTGGCAAACTTTAGAAAATAAAGGAACTTGTCGAAAGATTGAAGAGCAACATTCAACCAAAAGAAAGCATTTCACAAATCATTGACTTGGCAAATGCTGACCCACACAACTTAGCGAAATCCAACCCATCCAGCCTTAAGCTACCCAAATATCAATATTAGGAGAAGAAGTAAAGAAAGATTAAAAGAGAGAATTATAGCTACTACCTGGAGTCCTGTGCAATTCCAGCTTCTGTAAGTCCAGATGGTAGAGCCGTGACCACATGGGGGCTTCATGGCGTTGGTTTTATTTGCTCTGACCCCTTTTGCCCACCTTCCCACCCCCTGCCTCCGAGGTGGGACTTCTGGCCCACTGACCACTCTGGGGCTGGATCTGGGCTTCGGGACAGTGCCAGTGACTGACAGCTGCACTAGAAGCTCTCAAGGAGGATGTGCTTTAAAATGCCCTTATTTTTCACTGAAAATTTTAAGTTTTGGGAGGGTTCTGTGTTTACTAATTAATTTAACTGATTTATAGCTTCAGTTCCGTGCAGTAATTGCATGTTTAAATGAAGAAAATTGCTTCATTTAAACTAAAGTTTTATCTCTATGTCAAAAAACTTGTGAGCAAACTGGGTGGTTGTCTCTCTTGTCTTTGGCCACCACCACGTTCCTGTTTTGAGTGGGTCTTGCAAGCAGGAACAAGTTTGGCATCCTCTTTTCTGGATTATTGCACAAGGGAGCCTGGGAGAAGACATTAATGGAGAAGCTTCCAAAATGCTTGCTGCAGTCCATGGTGTCTTTTTTGGCTCTTGGACTGAAAGATGAGTGTTTCAAGGAAAAGGAGGGTAAAAAGGAAAGACATGAGAGGCCACCAGCTCTGAGTATTTTGAGCTGTGAGACAATTTGGAAAATGTGAGACGATTTTGGTTCACTTAGAGAGCATTGGACTTAAAAAAAAATGAGAATTGCTTTGGCAGCAAAGTGCACCATAAGGTGTGCAGGGACAGACCAGCACAGTGACTCCATGTGTCCTATAGAGTAAATGCTGCTCCAGTGGCTCCTATGAGACAGGACATGGAGATGAGCGGAGTCAACAACCGCTCGAGCCCCTGCGATTCTCACTTAACATTATATTAAATGATAGAGGAACTCTGGCTTTGGCTAATTGGCGAAGGGAGCAATTGATCAATCAGACAGTTTAGTGCAGAGGTTTTTTTTCTTGGATGGCTTGTCCTTCATGAGCTGTTTCTGGGTAGCTGTGACATAGGAAGCTTCATCTTCCCCGATAAGATGCATTTAGTCCAAACTGTCTCGGTGATGGCCTGCTTGGATCTTTGCTGTACGGATGTGAAGGGAAAGGAGGTTAATTTTGACTGGGCTGGAGAGGAGCAGAGGCATCAAGGTTTGGGCTGTGGATGCAAGATGCTGCGTCTGTTCCAGGTAAGACTAGCACTGAATGGACTTCGAAAGCTGAGGTTTAATTCACGCTGGTACAGAAAGCAATCCTTCAGCCTCTGAACAGCTTGATGACCCCAAATTAGAGCCAGAGTATCGCTGTTAACTTTGAGAAGATCAGAATTGTCCTCCTGGTATTTAATTGATTAATTTATTTACTTTAGGAGTGGTGTTTGTTTTAGAGCTGCCTCAAGCATAGCCATGACTTGGAGGGGAATTTTGCACTCCACTAGAAGCATCGTTTATGTATTTTGTGTGAGCAGTTTGTCTTCATCTTTGATAATACAAATCTGATTTCCCTTGTGATCACAAACCAAGAGACATATAAGAAATACCTACGAGAGTCATATCTGCTTTGAAGTATTCATGATGCATTGTAGGCTGGAAAATAGGGGAAGGCTTTTAAATGGCTGGAGAGCAAAGTGCTGGAATGGTTTCCTGGTAGGAGAACTGGCAGGAGGAGTCCTGGCTGGCTTTTGTGTGAGCTAGAAACACATGAGGCAGGTTGTGTAGCCTGATGATCTGCCACTCCAGGGACTTACTCAGAGGACTCAAGGGCCATCAAACTGACTATGTGGAGCTGGGAAGGTTACTTTTGATTTTGTGCAAATTACTCATGCGAATGCGAGGTATTTTTGGTGCAAGTTAACCAGGATCCAGATGTTTCAGATGGTCTAGCAAGCCTCTTCTCATCTCCCCCATTGTCTTCTCAGATCCCTGAACTGAGGTGAAGGCACGGAAGGCCAGAGCAGGAGCCAAATCTTGGATGTGACATGCAGTCAATGACCCACAAAGCCTCTGAGGGATGTGACTTCAGGGGAAGTGCTGGTTTAGATACTGTGTGCTGGAGAGGTTTGTGTCCACCAGCTTTTGTGTGCAGGCTGGCAGGGGCCAAAGGGGACTTCTGTGCATGCAGCAAGGTCGTGTGCATCTGAGAAAACTGAGCAGCTGTGGGTCACTTCCCTGGGTTAGGGAAGGAGAAAATAAATCCTATAAATGGATTTGATTCTATTAGCAGAGAGGGCGTCAGAACACACGTGTAGGAGAAGAAAAGATGTGCTGGATGTGCTATCTTAATTGTAGTGCTTTCTGGATTGACTTCAGAAAAATGTTTTGTTTGTTTGTTTTTTTTTTTTCAGTAAGGAAACAAATGCATCAATAATAAGACACAAAACAAATACATACATTTATGTATCCAAAAAAAAAAAAAAAGAAGTCCTTCTAATGATTATTTGGACTCTGTGTATGTCTGGTGGACTGTGTTTATGGGCTGTCTCTTGCAGAATTTGGGTGCCATAGAGGCAAACAGTCTCTGTTGAGGAATAGAATTCCTTGCATTTTCCAGGTCACAAAGGCAGTGACCCAATATGTGTTAAAAATGACGAAAACCTGAACAGAGTAAAATGATGGTACAAGTAAAATATTGTCTGGAACACACTGAAATAGGTAAATTTTCAGCAAAAGAGCCTCACTCCCTTGGAATTTTCTTCCTCTCATGCTTTAGTGGGCTACCTGGTGGGCCCTGTTCCATGAAACTAATGAGTCCAGTTGCTGCCAATTTGGCAAAGTCCCTGACTTGTGCGTTGTTGGCCTTACCTGTGTCAAGAGTAAAGCTCAACAGAAGACTTGTCAGGAGAGGGGGGCTTTCCATGAGGGCATGTAGTGATAGCACAGCAGGGAATGGCCTTAGGCTGGAGGAGGGCAGCTTTAGAGTAGTTGTTGGGAAGAAATTCTCCCCTGTGAAGGTGGTCAGACAGTGGAAGAGGCTGCAGCCTTCCCACCCATCCCTGGAAGTGTTCAAGGCCAGGTTCTATGGAACTCTAAGCAACCTGGTCTAGCTGAAGGTGTCCCTGCCTATGGCAGGGGGTTGGGAGTAGGGCATTTTTAAGGTCTCTTCCAACTCAAACCATCCTGTGATTAAATGCTTGAGGTTTTGCCATAGTGGAGGTGTATGACGTGAGTATATCTGTTGCCTAAAATGTGGAAAAAACTTTCGAGGCAATTTAATTTGAGATAAAGAGGAGTTCTTTACTGAAAAGCTTTTCAAGTTCCAAGAGTATATTGACACGTGCACCGCATAAGGGTGATTCCTATTTTTATAACCCTACTTAATTATCATAACTCAAGATTACGTCCAACCCAGGGACCATCCACCCTCATCCCACCTTGGTGCCACCCCCAGGCCCCCCCTGGGCTCTGCCCCTTGGCACACCTTCCTAGAATTGAGTTGGGGGTCTCAGGACCCCTTTACTTCTTCACCATCGTCTTCTTCACGTCACATTCCCCTGGTTGGAGGTTTTCCAAACTTCATGGGTCTTCTGTCTTGTTCTGACTACAATATGTGTTGTTATTCTAGTCCTGCTACACGAGTCCCAAATCAAATGTTCTGGTTGCTCTCTCACCCTTAGCTCAGACATTCAGGAATGGAGCACAGAGTTGGAAACTGCTCGTTGCTACTTCAAATATGAGAAGCTGTACAGCTACATAAAATATACAAAAATATATACAGATATACAAATTATGCAAACAAAGAAAGTCTTAAGGCATAATATCAAACATCTGCTTGGGAAGACAGAGATCTGTTTCCTTGTCGCTTCAGTAAGACAGAACGAAACGCTGAAGTTCTTGGTACTGAGTTCTTGTTGATTTATGCTCGTTAAATAATTGCCTCTTGTTTAGAGAGTTTGCGTTTGCAGGTGCAGAAAAGGGAGGGGAATTACTTAATTTAAATGAACGCTTTGTTTTAAATTATAAATAGGGAGCCGTCCTTGTTGCTTACTCCTTTAATCAGGCAACTTTTTATTGATCTTATTTTGACATTTGCGTTGGAATTAATATGATTGGCAGCAGAATCCAATAAATGAGATTTTCGGAGGTTTTTCTGTGCCGCTAAATGAACCTTTGCCTGCAGTTTGACTTGGCAGCACTTGAAGAGTTCCGCATCAGCTGGATTTTATTGTGTGGGGAGATGGATAATCAAAAGGGGAATCGCACGTGCCTGCAAATTAAGCATTTTGCTCAGAGTGCTCACTTGCTGTTGAGCAGCAGTGCAATGTCAGGGGGGAAGGCGGGGGTACATGAGCCCAGTGCACCGAGTGCTAAATGCCTCCTCGTACAAAAGCACAATGGCAAATGTTCAACAGCGCAGTTGTGTCAAAACAAATCAGATCATAAGCAGCAGAGGCTTGTTCTGCTTTGTTTGCGAGGAAGTTCTTCTCATCCCTACCTCGTGATGAATGCTAGTGATAAGTTACTGTATACAGCTAATGTGTGCTTTGATACCTCTTTGACTATTAATTGCCTAGCAGAGATGTTCTTGACATTTAGCCCTTTGCAAGCCTTCCAGAGTAAGTCATGATACCAGTACACAATGCAGTAATTGATTTAATTGTGCCAGTATGTGATTTTTTTTTTCCCTGCTTGTTGCATTCATGAGGCTTTGCATTGGGCGGAGAAGAGATGCATCCAGAAGTGGACATGACCTCTCTTGTGCTGGGCCAGGAGCTTCAGAATCAATGGGTCACACTCTGCTTCTTGGATATAGAGCCAGTTCTACTGAAGAACACAATGCTAATTTGTCTGGGTATTGATAATATGTTGGAAGAAGTCCTCCCCCTCCCACTCCCCTACCTCAATGGACCTATTGATCCTTTTGTTGTGATTCTGTAATTTACAGACTTTGGTCTGATTGTTAAACAAAATTAGCTACTGAGCAAGCTAATTTTCAGTGTATGTTTTTAATACTATGAGGGGGAGTGTAAGGAACAGAAAGCTACAGTGTGTGATGGGACATGTCACGAGTCCTGTAGCTACCAGGTTTTAATAACTTTAGAGGTATTTGGCTGAGTCACAGTTCCTGAAAATAAGCAATATTTGCATTTCATTACAAGACTTCAGTCCTGCTTGCTGTTGTCATATTTGGAGCACTGCCTTCCAGAAAATGATGATAGCTGTTGTTACTGCAGCCTTTTTTTGGGACAGGATGAGTCCCTCTTTCAGTGGTTACACAGTCTGTAACCAGAAGTTTTTTGCTTTATTTCTGGAAGGCAATACTTTTCCTAAAGATCCCAGTTTCTCAGTTATGTTGCAGAGTAACTCAATACTTTTTTTCTATGGTAGGTAGATTGGGAAACAGTAATGTATTCTCCTGCAAACTTGTGGTCTGGAATATTGAGGGAGAGACCTTTGTGTGCTGAAAACTGGTACCACCGCCCTTGTTTTTGGGACAGGATGAGGAGCTTTGTGCTGCTGAAGTAAAGAAAGATTCAGACATGGAGCTGGAGAGCTGCTTTGAGGCAGTTGTGAGTTGAGAGTCATGCATGGTCTTGCCTCCTATTAAATGTAAGTTCAACGCAGTTGGGTGCTGTAAGAAGTGGGGCAGAGCACTGCCCTGACCCCGTGCTATTCCATATTTCCTTCCTGGGGGCAGCCCTGCTAGGAGGGAACACATGTGAGATGCACTAATGTGGTTGGTCCCACAGCATTCAGGGGGGATGATTCAGTAAATTATGCCAGGACAGGTTGGTTTTTTTGCATTATTCTCTTTAATGAGCAGATGGAAGGTACATAATGGAACAAATGCAACCCCAAACCTTATTAAAAGAGCATTCTGGTTGCAGTGGTGAACATTTGGAAGATACCTGAGGAACTCCACTGACCATGTAACTTTAATTTTGCCTTTTTTCAGATGCCATATGGGGTGGTCTTCAACTGCATGGTTCATTTCTCCTGAAAAACTTCTTCCTTGGGTGGGCTGTGACTCAGCAAGGCATTTAACATTATTGACTAGCCATCGGTGTATGCACGTGTCTGCTGGGGACACGAACATCCTGGTGACACACAGCCTGCTTACACAGGGGCTGTGATGGGGAACACTGTGATGAACGTTGTGTTTCCTCTTTTATTTACACGTGCTGTTTATACACATACACACACTCTTCTATTCTTCCATGAAGTACTGGAAAATAAACTTTCTTAATCCTTCATCAAACCCAGACTGGAGGCATCTCCTGAGAGTTACCAGGAAGGCTCCATCAGGTGCGTAGGATCAGGTTTTCAGGGTGTTTTTGCTCATCGCTGTGCCATGATGAGCACTCTTCAGGGTGGGAGAGATGAAATAAAGTAGCAAAACACGTAGCGTGTTACCTTTAATAGTATTGTTTAATTTAAACAAAATAATCACATCCCAGTACTATTCTAGCCAATGTTTTAATCACACATGAGTCATGAGGACTGAACATTTTTCCTAATGCCTTTTTTCTTTCAACTTACAACAAAAACATTAGTGGCAAGCAGCAAAATATAAACTGAAGCTGTGTATCCAACCAAGCCAGAAAAACCATCTCAAGGAAAGCCATAGGTTTGAACTCTGAATTTCCTAAATTACAGTTAATGTATTTCATCTGGCTTTTCTGACCAGGGGTTTCAGCTCTAAAGGGTGTGCTGGGTAGAGCTGATGGGCAGAACTGAAAAGATTAGACATATAAATGACATGAGCTGCAAAGAGGATTTCATCTTTCTTGGTGGTGGGGGAGGAAATCCTTCATCAAATGTGTAAAATTTCTTTAATAACTAGACCTGGCAGGAAAATGCATGGAGTTCCAGCAGTGGTAATTGGTTCTTCAGGTCTCTAGAATAACCAGTGAATCAAAAGATTTGTGTTTACCTAATTCTTTCAGGACTTGCACACGTGAATGTCATTGCTTTCATGCCAAATAAGGGCACACACAGAGGGGACAAAAGTCATGCAACAAAACAAAACAAGGGCTGTGTTTTGCCTATAATTAATTTTTACGATGATTTAAGGACTACCTTCTACTGATCTTTTTCAGTGCTAAATCCATTCAGCCCAGTGTCCCACTGCAGACAGGGATCAGCCTTGGATCCTCTTGGACAGTCCCCAGAAGCTGATGTTTGACCCAACCCCCTTTTCCCTCCCTAACTTAGCCCTAAATACATGGCAGCATGTACTTACCTCCTGCTTCCACCACACCCAGTGGCATCCAGTTGAACTGGTATTTCTACATCAGAGCTTGGAATTTCTCACTCTGTGCTTGTGCTCATTTTTTAAGGTGTGAACCTTTGCCAAAGCTGTTCAGGATGGGCAGACCTATCCTCTGATGCCCTGCTGTCTTGATGCTGCAGTTTGACCCAGGGCAGTGGCGGTGCCCACCGTGTCTCATGGTGGGTGAGACACTGCCCCTGTTCCTGGGGGTGCAGGCAAAGGCTGCCTGTTGTGACCATCAAATCAATGCACAGGTCTGCAAAAGCAGAACAGAATGGCCGAAAGCCCTTTATACAGACATGACTTATCTTTTATACTATTCTACTACTGTCCATATGTGTCTCTGCTACCCATCATTGGCTGGGTGTTCTTGTCCATCAGTCTTAGTCCATCTTCTGGTAGGTGGACATCACCTCTCCTCATGCTGGCAAATCTCAAAACACACTCTGGCTATTCTTGGTTGTTTCCTTTAACTCCTTCTTCTTTCCCAGGCCTGGCCCAAGGACACGGGTGGTGTTTTCTGCTGCTCTCCCAGGCCCTCAGCCACATCCTCTTGAGCCCAAAGATGTGTGTGGGCCAGTGTTCTTCCATAGCTGCCTTGCTCAGAGGAGAGCCCGTGCATCAGCTGTGTCCTGCTTTATGTTCAGATACACTATTTCAGAGGTGACGTGTCACTGGCCGTGAGTTATTTTCACCTGAATGTGCGTTTCACTGGATTGTGTAAATCTCAACTTCGTGCAAGCTGAACCTCTTTTCTGCGTGTCTTTGGCTGTGCCTGCGGGTTTTATTGCTCTCTCTCTCTGGGTGAAAGCTGTCTGTCTCCCTCATCCGTAGCCCTGTCCCTGGGAGGAGGCTGCTGGAGGAAGCAGGGTCAAGCGTGCCTGATGTCCAAGGCTGACCATGCTGCGGTCTTAGTGCGAGGCGCTGCCACCCTTCCCCTCTACTCTCTCTGGGAGACCTCAGCACAAAGGTTGCCACTTCAGCCCTGAGGAACCAGAGCTGTAGCAGAAGGAATGATTCATTCTCCCTGCTGCTGCTGGGCTTGGGGGCCCTCAGCAAGAGCGAGGAAATGTCT
This sequence comes from Grallaria varia, assembly GCA_013396735.1. Classification (NCBI taxonomy): domain Eukaryota; kingdom Metazoa; phylum Chordata; class Aves; order Passeriformes; family Formicariidae; genus Grallaria; species Grallaria varia. The sequence goes on from VWZG01008632.1 coordinate 783,724, forward strand.
GTGTTCTTGAGTGAAGAGTAAGAGGGGACTCTTGAAGGGGGGCTAAGCTGTAGCTGGGGTATTAATCCGAGCAGTCTGAGCTGGGAGAAAAGCAGGAGCTGTGCAGAGGGCAGGCTAGACCTCAGATTTAAAGGCAATTTAGAGCTCCATTGACTTGTAAGATAAAACGGTGATGTGAGTTTATTTCATTCCTGCCATGGCTAAGGGATGGGTTGAGCCACTGCAGGGGAAATACGAGCTACCTTCACCCAAGCACAGTCCTCACCCAGAGCTTAAAGGTGAGCCAGGGCTGTGCAGTGTCCGAGGAAAACACCCTCTGTCAAATGCAGCAGGGAGGCAAAGCCTGCGTGGGAGGAGATTTGGGATGGCTCAAGAGTGAAATGGTATTGTGGGTGCTGGGGCATGTTTGCTCCAGACGGGAAATACAATTGCAAGGAGCAGGAAGATGAGGGAAAATTTGAAGATACTTTGAAAAACCTTTATGTTGCACTCGAGCTGATGTTTCCTTCGCTGTGGAGTTGGTAGAACTTGTCACCTTTCCTTCTGGTGGTTTTGCAGTAGTTTTTTCTTCTTTTTTTTCTCTCGGGGTAAAAAAAAAGTAAGCCTCAGCAATGTCTCCAAAAATCCTGGTTTGCTGAATCAATAGTACTATCTCTGCTCTCCCAAAATTATGAGCAGCTTGATTTGTAAAAAGTGACATGTTCAAAAGCCAGACAGCCCTGCATTTCTTGGAGCTGCAAAACAGGGACTCGGAGCAGCACGTGGTTACGCCTAATTAGACAGCCTGAGGCTGGGATGGCTCAATGCTGGCTCCACTGAACCTGGGGATGAACCTCAGCAGAAATCTGTCTGCTTTTACCACTCGGGTGGTGGCAAGGAAGGGGACTGTAAAAGTCACAGGGTTGCTTCTGATGAGCCAGGTTGCAAGGTCCCATGTCAGCTGTTCTGCCCCAGAGATGTAAAGACCTGGGACTTTTTTTTTTTTTTTGCCACCAAATTATCTTAATGTGGTAGATTAACCCGAATTTGTGCCCTGGAGTCTCTGGATCTGTGCAGCGCTGTGTAACCTTTTTGCTTTTGCCACTTGTGGAGGTTCATTTTAGGTAATTTATCTTGGTAATCAGTTCTGTTTCACACTTCTTCAACAAGCCCAAGTGTAGGAATAAATACCATTAGGGAAGGAGGAGAATCTGGAGGCTGAAGTCTCAAAAAGAGAAATAGGGGTTTTACCTCTGGCAGTATGTGAAGGTCTTTCATTTCATACCTAGCAAGCAGCTGATGTCCTGGCTACCAAGGAGGAGATGCAGAGATGCATCTTGTCCTCCTGCTCTTTCAGGCAATACCAGCTGTCCATCACTAGTCTGAGGGCTCTGAAATGTGGCAAGGGTGGATCTGTTCTTCGCAGTAACTCAACTTTGTCTGAGCAGTGCCCGAAATGGGCACTTGGAAGAGGAGTCCTTTTCTCCCTCCAGTTACAGCCTCAGTTTTGTAGTTTAAAGCAATGGTGGCATTCTCTTTTTTTTTTTTCTTTTTTTTTTCTTTAATTAAAGCATTTTAGAAACCCAAGACTGAAAATGGAGGACTCCTCTGTGTAAAGTGTTTAAGCGTGTACCAGAGAGTGCTGCAAATCAAAAGGCTTGAGCTTTTTTTTTTCTTTTTTGTGAAATGAGACAGATTGCTGCTGAGCTTCTCCAGAGGACGGCTGCTGCTCCTGGTTTTCAGAGAAATTTTGTTGTGTGAGAGAGTGGCAAGGAGGGCTGGAACAAAGCCTTGTTTACTCGTGGTGTGTGCTCTCTTTTTCTTATTCACAAGCTGCAGCAGACACAGGAGGACAGGAGCCCCTAGGACAAGGCTTTGCAGAGAGCTGGTCATGGCTGCCAGCCAGAGGGATTTGTTTCCTTGGAGGTGCCTCCCTGGGAGGATGCTTAGTATTGGATCTCCCATGCTGCTGTGTGAAAAGCTTCTGCCAGTACCAGGCTCTGAGATGGGTTTCTAAGAAACCTGAATTATCCTTCCACGCTTATTGTGCTCTTTGAAGCATTCCCTGATCTATTTATTTTTATGGCAGGTGACTTCTGTTGCGCTGTCTCGGTTGAGCTGGGTTACAGGTTCTGGTGCTAATGCCTGATGCAGCACATTTTTGTTTAGAGGACTAATACCTTCATATCAAGGTCTTGTGTCAGTCCCATAGTTAGACTAAAAGCTCTTTAAGGATGGACTTTGTTGGTGTATGTGTCTTTGAACAGAATGCACCTGACACAGAAGAGCCATGAGCAGCTGGCATTGGGCGTGCAGTTATCCCTGCAATGGAAATAACAGTTCCCTTTCTTCTCTTGCATGAACAAAGATGTGCATGACTAGAAATTAGGCAAGGGTGGCCTGATCTTGCATCTTGGGCACCAAATGTTCTGTCCATGGCATATTTAAGTACTCCAGTTTGACAGGGAATCCAGAGGGCTCTCTCAGTTGGGAATGGCTGAGGATTGGCCCTGGCATGTGTTAACAGCTGGTTTCAGCTTGCAAACTGGAGGGACAATCTAGTATTTTGGGCAAGCTTCCTGGGCCTCCCTTCTCCAAAGAAGAGCCAGCAGCCCTGTACTGTGCTGGAGGGGGATGGCAAGGCAATGCTTGGAGGACTGAGCTGTTGAGCTGCCCTGGGAATGGAACCTTGTGAGCCTTGTGAATGTGGATGGGTTCTGTGAACTGACTGCTGTGGCAGCTGCTAGAAATACCAGAGATGTGGGCAATTCAGAGGTCCCTTTGGGCATTTTTCATCACCCCCGACACACTAGGTTACCAAACTTCACTGGGCCTTTTTATGAGAAAATATGCTCTTGATATATCATTTAATTTTATTGACCCTCATCAGTTCTTACCCCTTGAGCTCCCTTCCTGCCATTGTGCTGGTTGTGGTTTGCAGAGTCTCCTCTCAGTGTGCTGGAGATCCTTCTCTGTGTAAGCATTTTTGGCCAAGCTAGGTTTTTTTAAATGCTTTTTGTAGTCTAACAGGCAGCAACACGGAGGAGGAAAAAAACCCCCACAATTATGCTTTTAAAGCACAGAACTGCAAATATAAGTCAGAGCACTGACACCCTTTTTAACCTCAAACAGAGTGGTTTCAAGCTGAGGGTGTTGTTTAAAAAAAACACCAGAAAAAAAAAAAAAAACCAAAAACAAAAACAAAATAGCACAGTGCAAGAGTAGAGACACTACATATTCTGAAAGATTGTCCAGGATTTAAGCTAGCTTTTAGCTGCCTGCTTTTAAATGAGCCATTTCACAGTGATAATCTCTCCCCATCAGATCATGATTTTGAGCAATTGGTGTCTCTGATATTAGCTTTAACCTTTTCCTGTGTAAGCTCATTAAGATGGAGAAAACATACACAGGGGAGACCACACAGAGCTCATCTTTCAGCGAGCAGTCCTTCCTCTTTAGCACGAGAAACCACTTAAACAACAGTCGGTAGGATGGTGTGTGGTTTCTCCTGGGAGAGAACCATGAAATAAGAGATTCAGGAAAAATCAGTGTAAGGTGCCACCCAGCAGTGTCATCGGCTGGCTCCAGTGCTGTCAAATGCAGGCTTTGGTTCGGGGTGCTGGTCTTTGAGCACAACCTGGCAGAGTGGAGCAGGTGAGGGAGAGCCGGGCAAGGAGGAGCAAAGTGCTTATTGGTACTGCTGAAAGGGTGATTTTTTTCAGAAAAAAAAGCCATGGGGCTTTTGTTTCCTTTCTGTCGTGATTGCTGCAGCAGATCCAGCGTTGCTGTTTGCGTTTCACACTAATCCATACGAAGTTGATCTAGATGTTTAATGAGTGGATTGGTGTGAAATCAGGCTTCAGGCTCCCAGACAGTGGCTTAGTAAATACAATAAGCAGCCGCTCTTCTAGCCTGGAGGGATTGTTATGAATTTTTTATCACTTATTTTTATCACATACCATTCTGAGAGGATTTGGATTTGCAGAAAGAAAATAACCCCAGCCCTTCACTTTGCCAAGAAATCTCCATTTCAAAGGTTTACACACTGCAACAACTACTACTAATTGTTGGTGAGTAAGCCCCTTGCATGATTATGCAAGCAAGGGAGACTGGAAAAAATCATTGTGATATTTACTCTGACAGGCAGATAGAGAGATACCGTGAGGTGGAGTGAAGGGTGTCAGGCACACTCTGGAGGGCTGGTGGGCAGCCTGGGGACACGCATAACTTGCTGAAGCCCCGCATCAGTCTTCTAACTCTTTGTGCCAGCTGATGGTTGAATTTTTAGCAGTGGTGCTTTTGCCATCCGTGTTATTTATCGGCGCTGAAAATGCCTCCTGGAGTAGCAGATGGACCAGCTCTGTGCAACTGCCCCCTTAATACTATTTCAAAACTATTTGTCTTGCTCTCAGTCTCTTCGAAAGATTAAAAGCCCACCAGAAGACCATAAAATTAAAAGCAACCCCTTAAAGGTAGCTCTGCTAAATCAGGGGGTGAAGCCCTTTTAGTGGGAAAGCTGAAGGCAGCGGAGGCAGCCCAAATCTCCAGCTTTTATGACGAGATTACTTGCACTACAGGGACACATAGTGCCAAGGGCTGTGCAAATACAGCCTCGGAGCACTTGAGTGCCCTGTAAACAGAAGGGGAAGGCAGAGCAGGAGAAGGGTGTATGCCCTGGCTCCCCAGAGCAGTGCCTGGGGGACCAGACCCTGTGCTGGCACACATGGGAAGGGGCTGGGGGGGCTGGTGGCCATGAGCTTGTAGGCTCCCTTCTTGCAGCCCTCCCTGTCCCATGGGATGGTGGGGAGGCTCAGTGGGCTCCAAATGCATTCACACATGTGCCAGGTTGCCGTGGTCCCAGAACGCTCCTCAGTGCTTGTCAAAAGGAGGTGTAAAACTCTGAAAATGCCCTTGCCATGGGCATAAACCTGTGGTGAGGAGGCAGGTACGTGGTTCCACCTGTGTGCAGGTGTAGAAGCAAAACGCCCTTCCCCTGCTGCCTTGTGGTGTGGGACAGCCACGGGGCTGCTGCAGTTGCAGGGCACCGCCTGCTGCAGCTCGCCCAGGCTGGAGAGATGCTGCTCTGCTATTAAAAATAGGTAATGGGCCGTGACGTCCACCAAATGAGGTCTTGTGATAGTCACAACAAGCGCGGGGTTTCAGGCGGATGAACATAATTCTGTCGGTGGGATTAAAAGGAAGTGCTGCAGAATTACACAGATGGTTTTCAAGGAGTCATAAAATGTTAATTGAAATTATTTTTTTGGGGGAGGGGGTTGGTTTTTTTTTGTTTTGTTTTTTATTAGGTGTGTTCTATGTTGCCACAGAGCACTGGGGATGTGGATTAAAAGACTGTCTGGATTTTTTAGGGAGGTGAGGTGAAGTGGGAAGGATTCGATGGGACCTGCTTAAAAAGAGCAAAGGGGTTTTTTTTCTTATCATCTTACCATCTCCTGCAGCTTTGCGTCTGCCCAAAAGGAGGATGCCCCTGCTCATACCTTATAGTAAGGCCAGCTGAGAGGGAGAACCAGGAGAACACCATACTGGTGCACTTGGGGATGAGGTGGGCATGGCTGCTGGGGTGCCCAGGACAGCAAAGAGAAGAATCCATTTTAAATTGTGTTTTGTTGATTCTTGCCTGGCCAGTGCCATCTTGCTTCTGCTGAGAAGCTGGCCAAGTGTACAGCCTGCCCTGGCAGCGTGTGCAGAAGGCGACAGTGTCCGCTTTGCCCAACAGCCTGACGGTGACAAATTACAGTAGTCCGAAGACACTTCAGATGCATATGGGCTTTCTCATCCAAGCACTTCAGCTTCAACCCTTCCAGCTGAGCTGCAGGCCCTGGCTTTCAGCCTTCACAACCATTTTGATTCCTTGAAAATTGAGCATGTCACATTCATAGCACAGATTTCAACAGACCTATGACTTCCATTGCAAGGTTTGTTTTTCTTTCCTAACAGGGTGTGCTTGGTTCAGGGATCAGTGCTAGAAATTAAATAAATACTTACTGCTCCTTGCAAAGCTGGAATCTGCAACCTCATCAATGGGTTTCTTCTTCGTTGCACATCTGAGTCCTGCAAATGGCTAATGATGGTCAGAGATGGTCTGTGGCATTTGCAATCTTGCTTCCTGAGTGGCAGAAACCAAGCTATGAAATGTTCTGTCTGTGTTGTCACCTCCTGGGTGGGGAGATGGCACGGCAGTGTCCTCTTCCAGCACAGGGCAGGCAGGCTGCTTCCCTGGGTGTTGGCATGGACACCTCAGCCTCAGAGGGGTCCACGGGCTGGGGTGGTTCAGACCTGCACTGTGGTCTCCCATGGACCAGCATGTGGCCAACACAACTTCAGCCAGTGGTAAAAGGGTGCAAATAGAGACCAAACCCAAGTGTCTTAACAGGGCAAACAAGCACTGAGTGTGGTTGGGAGAGGTGGGCAACCTGTCTCTAAGCCTCTCGGTAAATGTCAAAATCTGAAGCAGAGCAGAAATACTGTTTCTGTAGAGATGTTGCCAAGGAGGACGGGCTGTGTCTCTGAGTGGGCTGTAGGGACCTCTGCTAATGTGCTCCTGTGTTATCACCATGACGGCAGCGCCGTGGGAAAGCTCAGTCCAGTCAATGACCATCTTTATTTGATGTTTCATGGTGACCTCAGGTGATTTTATCCACTCTGTGAATTCTTGTGTGTTGTTTTAGAGCTCACTTCTCGGAGAGGGGATTTTTGGCTTTAAAGACCTGAGTGGGGAAATACCTTTCAAAGGTTTCCAAAGTGTTACGGCGTTCAGCTCCTATGGTGTTGGAGAGTTAATTTCTCAATTTAATCCTTACCTGACGTTGCTTTGCCTGTCGTACAGCCGCGGGAATCACTGAAGAGATTTGCATGGGGTTTGTTTGACCCTGCCTTGTGGCGAGGAGGATTCAGGTTTTAGTGGTTTTATCAGCCTGTCAGCTGATGGGGGGAATGAGTGATCCGCTTGCCTTCCCTGCTTATTTCGCATTTGACTTGATGCTCCCACTGTGGCAAAGATAGCGTGAACCCTTTTAATGGTGCTCCTTTGGAGGCAGCGATAAAAGAACGTGCTCTCTGAAGGCATTTCCTCAGCCTGTGGGCTAATTGGGGCCACTGGTGATTTGAAGTGAGCATCCTTGTCAATGAGCCCCTGGCCAGGTTTTGCATTTCTGTCTCGCTGGTCTGTCCTTAGATTTTAGGGATTTCGATCATCAAGACCAGGTCTGAGGCACCAGATCTTGGTCGTAGCTGTGCTTATAGCAGCTCTTTATCTCTCTAAAGCAAATTCCCCTAATTGTAAGCAGGTAAGGAGGTTATTGCTAGTTAGTAATTTGTCTCTTACTCTTTAATATGCTTGTAGCCCTGCGGGGGGACACACTGCCTCCTGTGCATGCCTCAGAGGAGGCAAATAGCTGGCCGAATAAGGCAGCTGGAGGGCTCAAGTGGGCCTTAGGCAAGAAATAAATCCTTGCCTTTTGCTGTGGCACTCATCCAGGCTTTCCTCTGGCTTGGTAGCTCTGAAATCTCCTGCTCCAGCAGCCTCACAGCAGTTCTGCAGATAACGATGAAAATCTATAGCCAAGCACAAGGCAAAACTGGGCTGTTCTGTCAGGAATTCATCCTTGAATGTTTCCTGCATCTGTGATGTACCTGGGGGGATGAGCTTCAGATTTCTCATTGTAATTTTGTCAAATTTGCTGTATAGGAACTGCTTTGAGACTGCACTGGAAAGCGTGGCCTTGTCAGACAACTTGCTCTGTGATTTGGGCTTGTTCCAGCCTCAGTCAGTAAGGGAAAACAATAGCATGAAAACACCCTACTTGAGGTAAAGCGTATGGAAATGTGGGACTGAAGTGTCGCCGCTATGAAGTGACATCCCATCACTTGCTGGGACTCGCAAGGCCACCGGGAGATTTTCTCAGACGGTGTCTTGTGCCACCCTTCGAAAGCAGAACACAATGCTGGAGAATTGTTCTCACCAAAAATCCTGGGAACTCGACTGAATAAAAGGTTTAATTAAGACTGAAGAGGACTTCAGTGCTCTGAAACGCTTCTGTAGTGCTTAGCTGAGTAGGGATAGACTGAAAGAAAGAACGCCTAAGGTTTTTTTCTTGCACGCAGACACTGGCAAAATCAATCGTTTCATCTTTGCAGTAATTCAGGTGCCAGTGTACACAGTCACAATCAAAATACTTCACATGAAAAACTGCATCTTTTATAGGGGCTTTTTAAACAGAGCAATTGGCAGCTGCCTGCTTAGCCTGAATGATTTTTATTAAAGTAAATTAACCATTTTTCTTTCTTTTCTTCACTATTATTTTACAGGTTTATGCACAACCTATGATGTGTTCTTGTGTATTTAAGGTGCTTAAAATAGATATATAGAATCTGTCTGGATTCCTGGTAGCTTGAGCAATTAGTTGTACTTTGTTGACAAAGAGAAGGAAGCTTTCCTGTTTTCCTGTTGAGAATTTAGTTTACTGTGGTGTGTCATGGCACACAGAATGTGCATCCTTTAGAAGTGATGGCTGTCTGATGACTCCTTATCACTCAGATGTGCACTGGTGCTGCCAGTTCATGTGCTTTAGTTGTGTGGAGTCAGAACACAGTGGTGGGTCAAGGCAAAGAATCCATCTAGCCTTGCTGCCTGTCTCCAAATGCTTCCAAAAGCACTTTTGGACCAGGTCGGGCAGAATGTATTGGGTTACACAAAAAGGCAAATGCTGTGTGTCATGCTGCTGTTACTGGGAAGGGATATGAACTGGTGGGTTACTGCAGTCAATTCTGTGAGAGGCAAGAAGTGGCATTGTTAATTTGGGAGAAGACCCTGCAGTTTTCCTTCACATTTCAGAAGCTTGTTGGTGTTTGTTTGGTTTGGTTTTTGGTGGGTTTTTTTGTTTGTTTGTTTTGTTTTACTGTTTCTTGATGCACTTAAGTTAAACTTTACTGTTGTCTTTTTCAAGTGTTTTCTGCTTTCCACCACAGATCCTTGGCCTCTTGCATAGCAGTAGCTGAGCTGCAAGAATGCTTAAACACTTTCCAGGCAAGTTGAGTGACATACAAAAGCTACATAGAAGAAACTATTGTGGATATTGGGTACTTCATCCTGCTCTGTCCAGCACCATCTGATGCTGTTGTTTTGTTATGTTCTTCGAGATGACCCTGTTCTAGCAAAGCTGTGATGGGTGGTGCTAGAGAGCCTGGGAGATTGCAAATGGAAACTTGAACAGCTCAGATGGACTTAATGTGTATTGAAGGAAGAACAGCCAAGCGATAGTAATTATCTTGGAACAGCAATTAAGTTGTCTTGGTTCACTGTTGTGGGCCAGTGCTTTTTCATGTGTCAGAACAGGATCTGGGCAGCCAAAACTACAGGTTGTATCACTATGGTAATTTTTCCTCCTTTTGTGCTGTCAACTTCCATTTCAGGCTGCGTCATGCTCAAGCAGGCAAGATGCCTCATGAAAATCCTTGCCCATGTGCCTTGTTGCTCTCCTTTACAGCTTTGATTTTTTTTTTTTTGATTGCATCTTCTTTATACACCCTGTAGCACAAAACATCATTTGGTCACTTGGCCATACTTTTCTGATGCTTTCCTGGGCAATCCACTGCCATGACTGTTCCGGCCTTCCCCTGCATTGGACAGTATGTTTACCTGTTTGGTTCCCTATCACAATTGATAGTTTTAGGATGTAGAGCTTCCCTCGTCACCTTCTGCTGTGGGTGGTGAAGCCCTCCACAGGCTGAGTGGAGGAGGAATGTGGCTGGCAGTGTTGTAGCATCCTTGAGGACACTGTGCTTGCCCTGACTGGTATTACTTATAAGGGATGTGCTTGTTGCTTCACCCCTTGAAGCAACAACACATTCTCCTTCTAGAACAACTACAGCCTTTGCCTCCATTGCAGGATGTGCATCAATTACAGCTAATGGTGGGCAATTAGTTTGAATCCAGCAGAAGCTCTGCTGTCACAAATTGCGGGGTAACTTTTTCTTCTCTCCTCCTGCTGGTGGCAGCTGTAATTGGGTCAGATGCTCCAGCGCAGAGGGGACTGCAGTTCCCTGCATCCCACTCAGCGCAGCCCCGTGCCGCCTCCAATGCCCCGTGACACAGGGGATGGATGCAGAGCCCAGACAGGGCTGGGACTGGGTGTTGCAGTGAGCAGACGTACCCAGCGTGGGCTGGTTTGACTGCAGCCCGAGAAGCAGGAGGGAGAGGACACAGCACCTGGTCCAGTGTTTGTCTTCTCGTCCCATTGTGTGAGATGGCACTGACAGCGTGGAAAGGGCACCTGCCTCTTCTGCCGCTGTGCTTCTCTGTAATTAGAGTCCATTCCTGTTCTGAAACCCTCGTGGTTTCATATAGGTTAAGTGGGAGAGAAGTATGAATTGTTTCCATTTTTCCTGATGGGGGAACTGTGGGACAGAGCAGTGCTTGACCTGCCCACATCACATTGCTGACATTTGGCACAGCGGAGTATTTTGAGCGCAGATTGCTTGAATGTCAGGCCAGAGCCTTATAAACACAGGTTGCCTTTTGTTTGCTGGGTACAACTGTGTGGGAAAAGCAATAAAGCGGCTCTGTAGGCAGGGCACTGAGGAATGCTGCTCGATTTGCATATGAAAACATTTATCCTAATACTCAGAGCTTACATAGCTACCAGTGAGGGGTTTCCATGGGCCTGAAGTCTGGCAGAAAGAGGGTCACACCAGCCTCTTCAAATGAACTGCTTTAATTTTAATTAAGTCCACCACCTCCTGGGAAGTCGCAAGCTCCCAAATTTCTTAATTACCTTACTGTGCAGCTGAAGCTTGATTGTAATGCAGGGCTTGGAGATTTTTTTTTTGTCCTTCCTTTCTAATCCTAACCAGCAGCAACAAAGGAGCGTGTACAGCACTGGATGCACGGGGAGTGATAGATGAGACAGAAATAACATGGCAGATTGGCGGTGGTTTGTAGCTGACTAGGAGCGAAGCAGCAGAGCTCTGCCCGCACACCATCTGGATGAGACAGTGAGAGGTGGGGAGCTTCACGTGAGCACAGGAAGAAGAGGGTGCTTTTCACTTGCTGGAGATCAAAACTGACACTTGGATGTGTTCAGGGTGCCATCTACCCTGTCTAAATATTTATTTCTTGTGTTGTGCTCAGTCTAATGCAATCAGACTACAGTGTGGAGGGCTGCCATATCCTTTTAGCTCTGAATTTGTCTTGCAGTAACAGGCTCTGCTGCCCCCAAACTACGCATGCATATTGCAAGCGAGAAGCAAAGTTGGAGCACCAGCTTGCATTACAGCACTTGGTGTGTTGCCTCTCTTCTTGCTGTCAATTAGATCTGACAGAGTTTGCTCCATGTACTACCTTAGGCTTTGTCATGCGGAGCTAGAGAGAGAGAGACACTAACCAATTTCAGTGCAGGCTCAATTCCCTTTTTATTAGTAGGAGGATAAATGAGGTAGCATTATCTTTTGAAATATAAAAATGTAAATTGACTTCTACTGATATTAATTGGTTTTACTATTTCCCCTGAACAATAATGCACTCTGCATGTTTTCCAGATACTTCCCCCCCAGCTGAGGAACAGTGTGCTGTGACAATACCAGTCTGAGCAGTCCCTCTGCTGAGCAGAACCATGCTGACCCTAAATTAAATTAGCCATTGCACATGCACTACTCCACCCATGCACAGACTGTCCTGTGAGAGAGGCTGGCTTAGGAGAGGTTTGGTTGTTTTTTTAAAAATATCACTTGATTCCCTTGGGCCTGGGTGAGATACAGAGTTGGATTTGTCCAGCATGACTCACTCTTTGGTGCCTGTTATCATCAGTACCTGTCACCTTGGTCTGCAGAACTGTCTGTAGTAACTTGTACAGAATTGGTTGCAGAAACACACATTGAATAAGGAGGGTAAACAGTGTTTTTCCTGGAAGAAGAATGCTTATTCTGCTCACCTCAAGCATGATTGTGATTATTTTGTTTGGTTCTTTGTTGCAGACTTTTTTGGTTTTTTTTTAATAGGCTGGTTAACTTGAACTCACCACCCTGATGTGCCCGTAATTCAGACTAAAATTGTCTCAAATAAATAGCGTGGAGAACGATTTTTCAAGCTTCTCAGTGTGGAAGAGCTAAATCATCAAGGACTGTTCTTGGACTGCTGTGTGTGACTGCAGCATGTGGAGGCGAGGAGCTGAAACACAGCTGAGGAGTGACTCGACCCCGTGCAAGGAGTGCAGTGTTCAAACAAGCCCTTGCCCTGCTCCCCACGACTCCTGTAGGTAGTTTGCAGAGGTTTGGAACGTCCCTGGGCCAGTCTCGGTTTTGAGTGGGGAGAGACTGAAAAGGCTGCAACAAGCCCAGGTGGCCAAGAAGGCCAATGGTCTCCTGGCCTGGATCAAAGATAGTGTGGCCAGCAGGAGCAGGGCAGTGATCCTTCCCCTGCACTCTGCATTGGTGAGGCCACACCTGGAGTGTTGTGTTCAGTTCTGGGCCCCTCAGCTCAGGATGGACATTGAGGGGCTGGAGCGGGGCCAGAGAAGAGCAACAAGGCTGGGGAAGGGACTGGAGCACAAGTGCTATGGGGAGAGGCTGAGGGAGCTGGGGGTGTTTAGTCTGGAGAAGAGGAGGCTCAGAGGTGACCCCATCACTCTCTAGAACCACCTGAAGGGAGGTTCTAGCCAGGTGGGGTTGGTCTCTTCTCCCAGGCACTCAGCAATAGGACAAGGGGGCACGGGCTTCAGCTCTGCCAGGGGAAATTTAAGTTGGATATTAGACAGAAATTCTTTCCAGAGAGAGTGCTCAGGCATTGGAATGGCCTGCCCAGAGAGGTGGTGGATTCACCGTCCCTGGAGGTTTTTAAACTGAGATTGGACGTGGCACTGAGTGCCATGATCTGGGAAACTGACTGGAGTTGGACCAAGGGTTGGACTTGATGATCTCGGGGGTCTTTTCCAACTCAATCACTTCTATGATTCTATGAGCTTCTGATGCCTGTTAGATGTTTCAGGGTGGCCCAGACACTTGCCAAGGGTTAGTACATGTGGCACTGGACTCACAGCAGAGCTTCAGTGGTGGAGGAGGCCAGACAAGACCTTTGAGGGGATTTAAAATGCCCCCATATGTTCACATCTTTGCACCTGAGTGTCACCTGAAGTCTCCAAGCCCTGTTGTCACTGTGCCCTCACAGAACCTGCTGGCTGCTCCCGCATGCCCTGGGTGGACTGAGGAGCCCCCAGGGGCTCCCTGCCCCAGGGCTCTGGAGTGGTGCTTGTGCAGTGCTTTCTGCTGGCTGTGTTTTCCTGGGTGTCAGCTGTAAATGCCACAGGACAGAGGAGTCTCTCTGCATGTAGGCAGGTGCTGCTGCTGGTGCCCAGTGAGCAGGATCTGACCCTGCCCTGCCATCCAGAGCCCTGCTGTGCAGTGGGACTCCTGTGTTGCCTCAGCTCCCTATGGAGCTGGACTAAGCTCTGCTGTGGAAGTTTAAAAATTACAGTGAAACCAGGGAAATATTCTGACTTCTTTTTTTTTTAAGTAAAATTTTCCTCATTTTGGTTTTGTAACGCATCCTTATAATGTGTCGCAGGCATTTGATTTACTAAATTTAAAGCAACAGCAATGGATAAGAGATACTCTCCAGTTTGATAAAGGAATTACAAGAGTAATCCCTGAAAAATTGGTTTGTGTGTGTGCATGTAGAAATTAATTTCCATGATCTTGTATAATTTTTATGTGACTGCCTATGTTCACTGTGGGATTTATAGTATTTAGTTACTAATTGTGTTCAGCATCCTTTTAAGTTGTGCTTACAACCTAATGCCAGATAAGTAAATAAGCTTATGCTGTAAAGGCACCACCCACTGAGTGAGAACTGGTGAGCTCAGAGAAGAGCAGGGGGGATGTCAATTGTGGACTTGGTGTGCATGTGTTCTTAAGGTCTGTGGGCCATGAGTGCTGATAGATGAGGGGCACTGGATGAAATGTTGTCCCCGTTATAGTCAACCATTTCCAGAAAACATTTTTAAGATGTCGTGTTGAGGGTTTTTTGTTTTGTCTGAAAGAATAACCTTTTTAAAACAGCAGTGTGAAGGTCGGTGCCCAGTGTCAGGTAGGGACAGGCTCCTGGGGGGGCTCAGAGCCAGGGGCTCATCTGCTGCAGCACGGCAGTGGGGTGGGCTTGACAAGCTGGGAGGGCACCATCCTCCCTCATCCTCCGATGAGAATGAGGATAAGAGACAGTGGAAGCAATAGTAATACTTAATTAAAAGATATGCTACTGTCCCCTGTGTATATTTGCTGGTGTGTATAATGTAATGAACATTACTTTAAAGATGCATGGAAAAATACCTGGTCCTCTGGGGACTTGGTAAGCAGCTAAAGGACTGTGTGTGCAATGCCACCTCCTTTATTTTTATGAAGTAGCTAAATGGAAAACAGATGTTGAAGCAGAGCAGGAAAGCTCATTAGGTTGTACAGCGCTGGTCCATATGGGGTTGTGCTTGTCTGAGTCAAGGAGGGGCAGTCTGTCTTCCTCTCTGCACAGCAGCTGTCCTGGATGGTCCCATGGCCATGGTGCCAAGGCAGATCCCAGAGTCCCCTGGGTGCTAGTCCTGTTCCCAAGGAGTCAGAGCAACATCCTGCCTTGCCACTGGCCTGGGCCCACAGGGTGAGATGCTCCAGCTGTTCCAGGCATCAGAAGATGACATAGGGAAGTTGCTGGATGCCCTCCCTTATCCCTAGCAGGTTAACTAAAACTCAGGGTGAGAGGGAATGGGGCTGCAGGAGAGCAAGGGAGACTTGCATGCTGCTGCTTCATGGTCTTTAGTCTCTAATTGTGGGTTCAACCTGCAAATATATGGGTAGAGCAGGTATACCATTGATAGGCAAGGGCTTCTACACTGTCTTTATTTCTTTTTGGTAAGTTTATGCATCTGTGCCTTTGTTTAGGTCTTTGAGAAACCCTGACCTTGCCCAGCAAACACAACTCCCATGGTCTTGGGGCTTGTTACGGGGGCCTTTTGTATAACTCCCCCCAAAGAGGGTTCAGTTTAAATGTGGGAATTTTACCATTGCAACCTATTTCTATTATCTTTGCTTAGTTTACCCCTCAGAGGTTGTTTACGATTCTTGACTCTGTTTGCATGCACGGTTAAAAAAAAAAAAGGTGTTATTCCTAACAGTGTGTGAGATTGCTTTGTTTATGAAATTGTACCAGCTTGAGACACAATTACCACAAATAATTGCCAAAAATGCCTGTTCTAAAAGCAAGCTTCTGGTTATTGTTGGCAATGCTTTTTACAAATGGAGATTGGCTATTTAAGGCTGAGTATCATGTTCTTACACTTGGCAAGCGGGCACTGAAGACTCTACACTCCAGTAAGATGTTATTACCTTTTAGTGGTATTTTACTTAATGGAAGGAATGAGAGGAGCAAAGTTCTTGGCCATTCAGGTGATGGGGACAAAGAGTTTGGCAGTCACTTACCTACTACCCTGCCAAGGATGTGCCATGGTGGACAACAAAAACCACATCCAGAAAACACCATCCTTTCTGACGAAGGAAACTTCAAGAAAGTTTTCTGCTGCAGGACCCCATTTTCTGGAGTTATTTCTCAGCTACACCTGGTGCTGCTGTGTTGGCCCATTGGTGCTATGGGTGCCTTGTCCCTTTGCTGTGTGATGGGTGACATGTGGGTCCTCCCTTGGCAGTGTTTGTGCCAGACTGTAGGAATGCTGCTGTGCCAGTGTGGCGGATTAATGCTGCTTATTACAAACCACATGGCAGAGCTGGTTTTGTTTCTTTTAGTTTACTTTTCTTCGGAAACGTAATTTCACCTACAAATAGATATTTTTCAGGTTTTTATCCAAATAGGAGGTAAATGACCAAAAGCAAGCAACAAATTTGGGGTTGCTTTGGAAGAAAATTGTAGGGTTTTATTGAAAGACATGGATATATTTTTTCCTCTTTCATCAAAATAGTTCTCAGGGCGGCAGGGAGGGGTAAGGAATAAGAAATAGAAACTGTAGGAAAGGCTTTGCATTAAACCTGCTCCCCTGAGAAACAGAGGACATGGGAGAATGATGCTACTAATAATAGCCAGTGTGGGGTCTTGCCTGTTAAATCCACCCTATGAGATAAGAAGCAAGCATTAGCTGAGAATTTGGGAGGCAGGTCCTTGCTCTTTGCAGAGGTTGGACACAGAGGGCTGTTTGCTCTAACATGATGGAAACTGGAAGGTACTGGAGGGCTCTGCCGTGCCAGCTGGGTGCTCGGGTGCTGCCCTCTGTGCTCAGGAGATCAGCAAAGGACTTAATAAGGCTGCACTGTGCTCTTGCATAGGTTTCTGGCAGGAAATCAGTGTCTCAAAGAGTTCAGGGGTGTTAATCTCAGTAACATTTTGTTATCATTTCCCCCAGTGACTGGGCTATGCTTTTATTTTTAGATAACGGGTGCTGGTGGGGCCATTATCCCCACCACTCCCTTCTCTCAGGAAAACCTCTCAGCTTGTGAAAACTGACATGAAAACCAGGATTGACTCTTTCCCACGGAAGGGAATTTGCCCCGAGTTGTTTTTCATGAGTGAAACTGTCACTGGAAATGTAGGGTTTTAGGAGGGATGATGACAAAAAAGTCGGGAGATTGGGAGAAATGTTGGCTGTCAGCGATGGTGGGGTTGCCTTGTTGCATGCTCAGGGATCTGGCTCCTACAAAAAGTGGGTGGGTTTTGATCCTGCCGTTGCCGAAGCAGAGTTGACATGACCATTTCATGGGCAGAAAAGCTCCTGATTGTGTGAGGGAAGGTTTGGATTCTGGGCTGATAAAAGTTTCTGTAACTTTAAGCAACCATGGAAGCAGAATGGCTGATTTTTTATTTCAAATTGATTTCCAAGATACTACATGTGAGCTCTCTTTTTAACTGTACAGAATTGTTGTGTATGCTGCAGCTTTGTCCAAGCATCGGGTCGAATATTCAGATGCTGAGTATCTGCAGATTCCCCTGATTCCAGGGAGAGTTTTATGTCCTCTCAAAATCAGTGTTGTGATGTTTTACATTCCTAAGCCCCAAATTCCAGGAACTGTGTGATTTATGTGAATTTCAGCTTTGAGAAAAAGAAAATTGGAAGAGAATGTAAACATTAAATGTCTAAAACTAGCAAAGGAAAACTTAAGCTTTTATTTTTTTTATATATATGTATCTATATCTTGTGTGCATGTGTGTATAACACATATGATTCTGAGGAACTCCATTACATGATTTTTGGATGCTGATGTGGTTAAATTAAAGTGTTAACAATGTCACGTGTAAAATGCAATGCAACCGTTCACTGAAAAAATGTCTTCATGTTAGAAAAATATATTCTCTTGTGTGCCTACAGATATTTCTCTGAGTGCAGATCCAGGTCAGAAGTTCTTTTCCTCTCACAAATAAAATGTAGAGATGTAGTGGGATGTCCTTAAAACCAATTCCTAACTAAGTGAATTTACTGCAGAAAAAAGCATTGCTTACTGTCAGAAATATGGCAGAGCTCTAGACACATGCTCTTGGTTACTGAGGTAATTGAGAAAATTAAAGGATGATGGTGTTTGGCTCCAAGTGCCCGCTCATGCGTCGGGCTGGGCGCCTCGTGCAGCCTTCTTGGAAGTCCCTGGAAAGAAAACTGGAGGGTCAGTTAACAAGTAATTGATTAACTGGGCAGTTTTCTGCCCTTTTAAGAGCTTGCTCTATGCCTGTACACGTCCGGCTCCTGCCAGCTCCCGGGCGTTTGCACATCTTAAAACATGTGAGTAGCCCCCAGAAGCCAAGGACATTGCTCACGTGCTTTGGGAGTTTGCAGGACTGAGACCTTAAAGAAAGCTGGGCTTAGTAACAAACAAGTATCTGTGCCTGCTGCGTCTGCGAGTGATTCTTTTATAGTAGTAGGGACTTCAGATGACCTTCATTGCAGGATGAGGCTCTAAAAAGTAGGAGAGAAGAGACTGGTGTGCTCAAAAGCAGCGTTTGATTTGGGGTAACTCCCATCTTTTGGGATCCCACCCTGGAGCTCCACTGAGCACACCATGTGAACTAAATCTTCAGACTTCTTAATGCATACGACCCTGAGGACTGAGTTTGTAACCATTTCTGGAAATGCTGGCTAAAAGAAAAAGGAGGTGGGGAAGGAAAAGAAATGCTAGGAAGTAAGGGAGCAAAAGCTAGCAGGAATAAATAATTTTAGGCAGAGGTTGAAATACGTGATGGGCAGTTTTCTGTATTTTTTTATAAGCTCTTCATCAGTGTAATAACACTACTGGTGTGGCATGGCCCTTGGCTGGAGCGGGCTGGCAGGGAGCCACTGGATCTCACTTGTTTTTGCTTCGACAGGGCATTGTCAGAGGACACGGTGGCTCATGGCTGTAAATCTCACTGTGCCCGAGTCTTCAGGCAGGAGTCATCTTTCATGAGTTTTTTATATACTGACCAATAATCCATAGGGTCTGAGCATGAGCTCTTCCATCTCTAGTCAACATCAAAAGGAGATCACAGTATGCTGAATAGGGATTTTTCTTTCTGCCGCTGTGGTTAGGGGTGTAGCGATGGGAGAGCAGAGCACAGTTCAAAGATCTGTGTAACTGAAATTGCCTTGTAATGCTTTATTCATATCTTCGATACTGCCTGACAGAAGGCAAATTTATTCGTTCTGTTGCCTGGCTGTGATAGAGAGCTTAAGTCCTACAGTAAGTAAGATAAGTAGCTTGCAGAAATGCTGTTTAAAGCCTTTACCTGTTTTTGGGGGGCTATGGAATGACAGGAATGCCACCAGAAGTGGGCTTTGGGAGATCACCCAGCTCAGGTCGCTGCTCCAGGGAAGCAGGCTACGTATGCTGGTTCAAGGAGCACCACTGCATGCAGCAATGGGGTCCTTCTCCCTGTTGGGAAGGCAGATGTGGGCAGCTGGTTAAATGACCTCCTCTATACCAGAGTAGCTCAATGACCGTGGTAGCCCTCTGACCCTTCTATGGGCAGCTGCTCCCCTGGCCACTGCAGGGTGTTAACCCACAGCCCTAGGCTGAAAGTGGCCTTTGCCTTAGGAGACTTCACTAGGTTTCCCATAGCCTCCATCCTGGGGTTTATCAGGATCTGTCTGGCGTGGCCTTCCAGCTGTCCCTTAGGTTGTCATGTCCCCTACAGATCTGCAGAGGACGTGCACAGAGTTGGCACATGTGCTGCTGCTGCTGACCATGATATTGATGCAATTTCCTCCTTGTCCTTCACGGCTTGGAGATAGATGCCAAGAGGATGGCTGCCAATGGAGTCACCCAGTTCTCCCTTCCCTAAGAGTAGGGGGGAAGATCAACCCTTAGGGACATCCCCTTAGGGGTGTCAGGGACCTCCTCTGATCACCAGTTTTTCACAGATGACTTTCCAATTTTCAGTTTTACAGGTTTCTTTTTTTTTTTTTCTTTTTTCTTTTGGTTGACAAAGTAATGTGACACACAGAGGAGATATTACAAGCTGTAAGGTTTTATGGTATATCAGGAATGGAAGCAAGCAGATCTAGCTGTTGGCAGCAAGTATTAAAGATGAAGCATGTTTAGAGAGGATTATTTCTGCCTTTTCATTTGGAGAAATAATCTTCATTTAAAAATTGTTGCTAATATGCCCCATGACTATACATTTATCGCTACCCCTAATAATGGATTTTATCATTAATACGCATGAATTTTCACTAATGTTATAATCCAATCGGAAGCAAATCTCCCTTTCTAAATGCAAGTGGAACAGGGACTCAGAAAACTTCTAGGTAAGATGGCTCAAACATAGCAGAAGAAGTTTCATTTTTGCAACACTCTCTGATACAGCAGAAGTTGTCTTCTGCCATATAACGTGTTTTTCCATATGTACATCGTGGACACGTGGAAAGAACTAATTGAATACCCTGTGCAAACCTGGAGGCTGAGGGCTCAGGGATTTGTTTGGTACGGGGAAGGAACTAATTGAGGGGTAGTGGGTAACAGGGCATGTCATGGAGAAAAAGCAGACCATGGTTGAGCCAGAGAGTTCTGGAGAGGAAGGTGCTCTCTTGCCCTTGATTTGTCTTATCTTGCAATTGCAATTATGTCCTTGGATTATCTGCATACTCACCATGAGCTGCTCTTGAATCTCAGGGTCTTTTACAAGCACAACTAGGAAATTGAGTGCTTGCTTGAGTGGCACAAAAAGGCTTTGGAATCGTTATGGAATTATTTCTTCTGGTTCCTGCCCAGCCAGCATTGCCCTCCCAGGGTCAGTGGTGTCCTGTCCCAGCTGACAGGGGCAAGCTTGAGAGGGCTGGGGGTTTGTATATCTCTAGGAGGCTCCTTGGCTGAATGAGATGAGGTGTCAGTGTGAAGTGAGATATTGGTGGGTTTTCCTCCTTTGATATCAATAAAGTGGAGTTTTGAGGGTTGTTTTTTGGTTGGGTTTTGGGGTTTTTCTTCCTTTTTTTTTTTTTTTTTTTATAGTGTTGATATCATAGACATTAGGAGGTTTTTGAAATTTAATTTCTGGTTTCGCTAGGACTTTTTTTCCCAGTAGAAACCAGTACTTGGTCTGGTTTTGCTCATTTGAGGGTTTTTTTTCCTTTTTTTCTGTAATGAAGACAGGACGATACTAAAGCTCACTTCTGCAATTTGAGTGGTAGCTTTTTCCTTGATGCGACTCTCTCTCTTCCCAGCGTTACAGTTTTCAGCAAGTCATTAAAATAAACTAAGTACTTACTTCTTGACACAACAGCCTGAAACTGCTTTGCTTTTTCCTCTGTCATCTGCCATGCTGATATTTCTGGTGCTTGCATCTTGAACTGCAGCTGCCAGAACGGACAAAGCTTGTGTGCCCACCCAGTCGGGCAGCTGGTGAAAACCCTGGAGGCAGATCCCATCCCAAGCAATAAAGTGATATTTGTGGTTTCCAGCAGGTCAAGCATAGTGTGTGCTCAGGACCCATGTCAATCCTTCACAGTCTCTATTGTGGTTCATCAAGTGGTGATGGAGGAGAGGAGCAAATGCCAGTCAAAGAAACCTCTCCTTGTCTGAGGGTCTGACCTGCCTGTCCCTGGTTTAAGGGAACCACGCAGAGCTTGGGTGCCAAGATTACATGCAGGCAGTGCAGGCAGTGCAGGAGGGCACTGCCCGCTGGACGTGGCAGCGTTGCCATCACACGGGGCAGACGTACCAGCAAACCCACCAATCCTCTGTAAAGATCCACCATTTCCCAACGCGTGGTGCATAAACCTCTTTGGAAGGGGAAGGGAAGAGCCGACTGCTTTGCTTTGAAGGGTGCAGAGGAAACCTTTGGCCACGGCCGCTTTGTTGGTGGGTTTGCATCTCATTCCGAGGGCGTTGCGGGCGGGCTCTCCATCACTGCCACCTTTCATTCCACCTCTCCGGCCGGCAGCGCCCTCGCCACGGCTGCTGCCTCTCCCACCGCCGCTGTTTAATTGGCCCCTCCGAGCTCCTCGGCTGGCCTGCAAGATTGGAATGCTAATTTTGCCTTGCTTTTTCCTCGTTATTCCTTGGGCAGAGGGTAACACTTGGGTCTCTGCTCGCCGCAGTTTTTCTGCCCTCTTGGGCTGAGCTACCGACACAAGGTAGTTTTGGTTTTATTTATACCTTTATACAGCCTGGGCTTTATCAGTTTGCTGTCCGTTGGCACTGACTAATGGCTTGGGCAGGAGTGGTGTTACTCAGGTCTTACAGGAGGCTGTCAAGTTGCACAGGGTGAGTAACTGGGTGTTCCACCGAACTTCTTGCACGCAGGGTGTGCTTTCGAAGCCCCCTGTTCTTCAAGCCCTGCTTGAAGAGGGCAGCCAGAAGCAAAGCTGGTACCAGATCTTGCCCCTTTGCACCTGATTCAGAGCCCTGCCATTCAGCCAAGTGAGCACATTCATGAGGAAACACTGCGGGCCCAAAGTGAGACTCATTTAACTCTCCAGCTGCGCAGAAACCCAAGGGGAACTTGTCCTAATAAAGGTCTTCCTGCAGCTCCTGTTAAGGCTCCTCCACCTGGAGGGTTGAAGGTCCCCATTCATACAGAATAAATTGGATTATCTCGGGCACGAAAAAGAAAACTAAATTCCCTGTTTTATCGTGAGAGCCTAAAGGCATGCACAGAAATGTTCCCGGCGCCAGGGGAGCTGGGGGCAGAGATTAGAATTAGGGATTTACCAGGTTGTGTAATGCAATGCTCTTTTTAAGTCGCCCGTGCCACGCTGATGCCTTGTGGTTTGCAGCATCCAAAAAGGACCTTGCACCTGCCTTAGGATGAGTGGCCGTGGCCGTGGCTGTGACTCGCTGGCAGGTGAGCTGGGCCGAGGGCAGATGGGCTGGTTCTGTTCTGCACAGTGGAGTCAGAACTGCACACGGGGAGAGGGTAAAAATAAACCCACGGAGCATTTGGATAAACCTGTGGCTGTTCAAAATATTGATGGCTTGATTATGTGCCTTTGTCTGGTTAAATGCTGGTTGTTTTAGTCTTTTGCTACCAAATGACTGATCTCAAAGAGATTTACAGTAAAAAAAAAAAAAAAGAAAGCGTATTTAATTTGGAAAAAGTCTTGCAGGGAGGAATGTATTTTTGCTGGTTTGCACAATAAAAGAGCAAACCACTTTTCATTCTTGCCTGATTTCAAAGACAGAAAATTGTCATTTTGCCATGAAACGCTGTTTTTGCTGACACAATTGGTAGTTTAGCTCCGCTTTGATTTCCTATTCTAAATATGTTGCAAGATTATAGGGTGCATCCCAAGAAATATTCAGCATTTTTTTTCCTTTAGAATTGCTTAAAAATTAAGATAATGATTATGAGCGTGGCATAAGTCTAAGCAAGACGTATTTTTTTCCTTTCCTTGTCACTCAGTGTGTGCATTCTTGGGATGGTATTTTTTTACAGGACATTGATTCAAAGAACATATTTTGAGTATTTTGGGAACGAATTGAAAACTAAATGTAAGTCCAGAGTCTCAACTGGTGTAAATCAATGTCACACCACTGAAGTCAGTAAAGCCATGCCCATTTGTCCCAGATGGAGATGTGCCTTAAGGTTATTTTCTCCGTTTGCCCATAACAAAGGGCTGGTTTTGCCACCATAGGTAAAATTTGTATGTGTGTGAGGAATAGAAGAGGGGGTCGGTAACCTAAAATTCTAAGGGAACTCAGAAAGCAATTTAAATACTTGCCTCTCCAAAATAGGCAGAGACAGAGCTCATAACGATTGTTCATAAGATATCTGGATATCATCTAATAAATTGAATTACTAGGTATTTCCTCAGTGGTTTCCCTGCAATATAGAAGTGTTATGTAGCTCTGGAAAAAGCGACCCGTTTCTAATTCAACTGGCCTTTCACTAAGGAGAAGGGATTGCTTTGGGACTTTCCTCTCCTGCTGTACACAAACTTGTATGTACAAAAAAACGTGGCCAGGTTAAGCCTTTGTAAGTGATTAAACCCTCACCATCTCCTCTGTACTCGGCCCTGTGCGATGCAGCAGTGACCTCTGGTCTCCCTCCTTTCCAGTTTTAAGGAC
The DNA here is from genome assembly GCA_013396735.1 of Grallaria varia. Lineage (NCBI taxonomy): Eukaryota > Metazoa > Chordata > Aves > Passeriformes > Formicariidae > Grallaria > Grallaria varia. The sequence goes on from VWZG01008632.1 coordinate 807,232, forward strand.
CTATGCCAGAAAATGGATGCACTGGACATTTTTTACTTTTCCCATTTTTCAATGAAACAGTCAAAAAAAATTATTTTTACAGATGAAAAACATGTTTTTCCTAAATCTCATTTGTGTAAATGATGAATCTGTGTTGGTATTTCCACCATCTCCTTTTCAAAGGAAGGTAAAACAGGGACATGCATCCAGTAGGGGAGGTGGGAGCTTGAGCAATGCTATTGGATTCATTCTTAGAAAGGGAAATGTAGAGTCAAGGTAAAGACACTGCCTCATCTGAAATCCCTCTGTCACCATGGCGTTACATTAACCTTGGGGTTTGACAAGTTCATTACATGTAGCTGTTTACATCAGCTTTTTAGGAGAGTTTTTATTCAGGGAGAAATCTATAGTTATATTATTTTTGCTGGCAAGAAACCCCCTCATGGTGAGGGTTGGGGCTTTTCTCCTCCTTATTGATGGCAAATGCTTGCAAAATGTGTTACAGATCGAAAGGCCCAAAAATACAGCTTTTGTTTGTAGGAGTCGCTATTGCAAATGTCATGTTTGCATATTTTGAAATTAAAAATCAATACACCATTACGTATCGAGAAGGAATATTTTACAGCATCTGTTGTAAAAAGGTTATGGATTTCCTCATTAGCAGCTGGCTTGGAATAGAGCTGAGGGAGGAGGAGTGGGGCTCTTTGTAGGAGGGTGGGTGGTTCGGGGCTGTCCTGGTGCTTGGCTCAAACCTGGGGTTTGGGAAACACCTTCCTCTGTTTTGGGGAAATCAATCACCCTCCACGTTGGTGCCTTGTCTCTTTCTTTTGTAAGGCCACATCAGAACTGCTGCTTCTTCTTGTACAATATGTATCAAGTGGAGGATTTTATTTTTTGTTTTTCTTCTAAGTGGCAAATCTTCCAGGACAGAGGTAGGGAGGGATGAATCTTAAATCCATTTTAAAAAAAGAAAAAAAAAAGGTAGAACATACTGGGAATGAAAATGATAAAGCTTAAAACATGTTCCCTTTTTTCCTTGTCCTTGTTTAACCAGTTTAGGCAACTTAGTCATTACAACATATTTTGCTTTCACGGCGTTTCTCTGTGTGTCAGTGGATAGACATGATACAAATCTGAATCCCATCTACAGCTGTTTGGTGTTACGGATGCATGGGCATGTTTTCATTAAGACCGTACACAAAAAAGCCCTCTAAGCAAAAGAAAACCAGAAATAAGTGCTTGCTGGGGAATGAATTAGTCTTCTTGAGTCAAAGTCAGCGATACGGTATTGAAGTAAGAATTTCCTTATTGTTACAAGTAATAGTGTGTTTTTTGGTGAGTGGCACATAAGATTTATTACGACTCACCTATTCATTTCTCTGGTTTTTAGGAGCGCACATTATGTCAATTATGTGCCAGCAATCACAGAACTCACCAACCCTAAGTTTCTTCTTGTAGGAATGTACATCTGACTAATTCTGGGCGAGCAGCAAACTGTTCTCTCCATTAATCACAAAGGCCCCTTATGGACCACCAGTTCCAAGTGATCTCATTTTTGTGCACTTCTTTGAAGTTTCTGGAATGAGCCCGTATGTCAAGATATCTGTAGGGGAAGTGCTGGCTTAGGTAGGCTGTGGATGGTGAGTTTGCAGCACGGCATCTGTTAGAACTGATCTGGGGTTGCAGTCTCACCTTTCTTTCCAACCACTACGTATCTTATCGGCCCTTACCAGTTTTGAAAACTCTTTCAGGACCAGCCATTCTCTTTTTATCTCTGTAGGAGACCATTCTGGAGATGCTCTGTGACCTGTGAAGTGAGAGAAAAGGAAAACCAATTAAGTAAAATACTTGGGTAGTGTTTTGTGCAGCGCTCGGGTCTGCAGGTTCAAACTGGTAGGTTTTCCTGTCTTTTAGTTATAAAACTTTTTGACAGGGGCTGTAAAAATGTGAAAGCTGGAGTAGTTCACATTCTTCAGAGATGTCACCTCAGCGTGGAGTAATTTTGCCTTTAGCCCCTGCCTTTCTGCCTGATCTTTATGCCACGGAGATGTGCTGGGGGACCAAAGGAGAGGGAGTGTTTACACTGTTCTTTGGGGGCTCTGATGGCAGTGAAGCCACATCTTTAGTCTGTCCTGTAATCAGTATTATACTTTTCCGCAGGGGCAGGAGAAGAGGAGATAAGTGATTATATACCCATCTAAATCATGTGCTTCCTTATCAGGCAGTTTCAACCAATAAATCCCTAAGCTCAGCTGTTGTTAACTTTGTCTGTGCACCTCTGTGCTCCTGGAGGATTAAAAAGTCCATCAAAAAAAGGCCCCAAAACATGAAAAAAAAAACCATGCAAGTATTCTTAGGAGTTTGTTTGTTTGTTTTTGTTTTTAAATATACTTTGTTAAAAAACCCAAGTGGAAAAGGTGAATTGCTACTTTTCTGATGGAGAAAAATACCAGCCCAGAATGGGCTTTTGAAGTAACAGGAGTTTGGTAAAATGCAAATGAGCATCGCTCAAAATGCTGCTGGAAAGATAAAATGACTGCAGGTGTTTGGATGGATGGTCACCGAGTAAAGATCCATTGTGCACTGGGTGTATGGCCATAAAGACAGGCAGATAAATGCGGGTCAGCAGAGAAGATAAGACAGGCTATATAACACCGAGCCACCCTTTGAGGGAATATATGAAACTGTGAGAGCCTTTGCAACAGATGACGTGGAAACTTACAGCACTGGTGTTTTCCACACAACACCAGCGCAAATCCTTTTTTTATTAACTAAGTTGAACTTTAAAATTATGTTATGACCAAAAATCAATAAAGAGAAACTGATTTAAGTTCATCCGAGTGTGAAGGGGTTTATTACCAGTGCTACATCACTCTAATGATGTACTCTTAAAAATTTGTTTTTGTGATATATTACATCTATTATTGCTAAAAGGATAAAACCGCAAAGCAATAGTGGACATTAATAAATCAATTTAAAGAAAAATGGGCAGGTAGCCAGGGGAAAACAAAATCCAATTTGCAGTTTTTAAACATTGTGCAGTTGTAGTGTATGCAAATGACACCCACGCCAAGGCCATGGGTTTCGTTACTAATGGGATTCTCTCCTGGTACTTATTTTGTTTGTTTGGCCTAGGATAATCCTCCTTGGAAACTAGTCTGTAACAATACACTGATATGTAATATTTCTAAAGCTAATTTTCTCACTTAACCTTCCAGATAGATCCACACTATAAAAACAGCCCATCGGGCTTTTTTGATCAGGTTGCATGAAGCATTTCTTGGAGTCGTTAAAACACAAAACATGTCTTCCTGTCTCTGTTTCCATCTAAATTTATTGTCCTGGTTTTCAAGCGTGTGCCATGCAGAGGGGGACTGAAATGGGGCTGTCTTTCTGCTCATTAATACAGGAGTTAAAGTATAATCTGTGCTGATTTTCTTTGAACAACAGCTAGGCAAAAGTTTTCAAAAACGGTCCAAAAAATTTCCTTGTTCTCTTCACCTGCCTGTAACCAAAATGGACTTAGCAGTGGAATATATTTCTTGGCAAAGGAAACTTTGAATTCCTCTTGGGCAGCATTCACTGCCGTATCTCCTAATGCTGTCTGCTTGTGGATGGTGATGTTCTTCACAGGGAATTACAGGATATCCCTCACTGGCTGTGACCTTTCTTATTTGAATGGCATCTGACAGGGAAAAATGCTAGGATTTTCAAAGGAGCCTGGGAATTTAATTGGACATCTACCTCTTTAAAGCTCCTTTTGCAAGCCAGGCTTATTTATTTTTATTAATATGCTCACAGCCCTAGGAGAGGGCGATAGAGCTGAAACCAACCCACATACATGACTACAAAGAATGTGTGAAATGCAGAGATTAAAATAAGGCAGCAGTGAATAAATACCCTTTTGTCAGCCCTGTTCTAAAAACTCTTCAATCTACGTTAAGGCCAGGGACTTCTTCATTAGGGTGCTGTTGCAGAAGGGAGAGGTGACACTCTGACAGTGGTGGCATCAAGCTCTCCATTGGTTATTTCCTAACAATTATTATTCCAGATGTGCTGGGATCCAGGAAAGGAGGAGGGAGGTTTGTCCTTTGAAGTGTTGGTGTTTAACCTCCAACCATTTGGCGTCACCTTGAGAGGTGATGCTCCGTGCTGAGATGTGCTGCCAGTTGTGTCCTCTTGGGTGGGTCTGGCTTGGTCTCTTGTGGATCTTCTGACCTCACCAGAGAGGACAGGGATGAGGAGCTGTGGAAATATATTTGCCCTTTTTCAATGCCTGGGTTGCAGAGATTGGGAGTTGGGTCTGTTGAGCGTGCGTCTTTTTATATTTGCTGTCTGCTGAGTGCTGGCCAATATTGTGAGAGGACTCAAGGAAATGAAACCATTGGGAAGGGTGGGTTTTTGAGGGGGAGTTTTGTTTGGTTTGGTTTTGTTGTTATTGTTGTTGTTTTCTTGGGTTTGGGTTTGGTTTTCTTTTTTTTTCTTTTAAATAGGACCTACAGTCGCTTGTAGTGCTCGAGGAAAGTATATTCAGATTAGTTTCTGTATTGTTCTCCAGCTACTCCCTGTAAGCTCAGGGAAAGCTGAATAAAACATAGATGCTTTTGGAAGTTGTTTTAAGCCCCAAATAGGATTTAGATCTTTGCTTTCTCTTAAATAATCTCAAGTTTGTTAGCAGCCACTTTTAATTTCTTGTGTCAGTTTATATTTTCTTACAAAACTTACGCGTGGCCGACATAAGGCACAGACTTTGGGAGCAGGCAGGCGAAGTTGCTTCTGTACTTGGGAGCTGGATCAAATGTTGATTTTTGGCCAGGCAGAAAAGCAGACTCCAACAAGGTGCAGATCACCTTCAGGAAGCTGGCAGGTAAACAGAGCCCAGGAGTCAGCGGTGACATGGCAAAGCTATTGCAGGAGGATCACTACAGTGATACTTGAGTGCACATCTTTATTAATATTGAAATGTCAATGGTATTTTTAGCCCAACGTTTATCACTCCTTTGAGCAGGCTGCCTAAATGAATCCAAATGTCTTGATAGGTGTCTTTCCTCGGTGCCTGCCCCAGAATAGTTGAGAACCAAACAATAATTACAATCATTTTTATACAGGCAAGAGAATGATAATCTCGGATCTTGCAATTTTCTTCTGTCTTTAGCTGTCATGCCAGTCTGTCATTCTTGCAAGTTTTAATTTCTGGCATCTGCTTGGCAGGGGTAAATTAGTTTAATTGCTGTTAGATTTTTCAGAAAGTCTTCCCAGTGTTACTCCAGCAGACAAATTGTGTTTGCCTCTCCACAAAGAGAGGCAGCGATGGTACGTGTCCCCGAATGTATTACATCCACTTACTAACAATTTCCCTGCAAAGCTCACGGCGAGAACGCTGATAAAGCTGACGCTGGAGAGCAGCAGCAAAGTTATCAAGGCAGAAAACTTCTCAGTGAGCAGCGATCGTCCATGGTTATAGAATCATGGGAGGTGTTCCAATTGATTAAGATGCGATGCCACCACCGGTGATGTGAGTGGTAGCTCTCCACCGTGGTGAAGCATTGGGCCGCTGCTTGCTGCCAAGGATGGCTGATGAAAGATGAACGTGGAGCCAGCCTTTCCCAAACCCTTGGGATGCTGAAGCCTCTCGGGGGCTTGCTAGTGAGAACACAGCTAAGAGCACACTGAAAGTGTCTGCGTGGGAAGAGGCAAACACCCACCCACGAGAAATTACTGAGAAATTTGAAGCAAACATTTATTAACTTTACACAAGCTTTTGGGAGGGAGAGTGCTCGTTGCCATGTCGGTCAAAATACTAACCCAGAGGGCAGTGTCAGAAAAGGGTGCTGAGCCCCCAGATCCTTGGCATGGTCTCAGACATGATGTAGCTGAAGGAGTAAGACAAAGGAAAGTCGCCACATGTAGGATTATTTTTGTGCTGCCCCCTCTACCTGCTCTGGGTAAGGGTTAGGGAGAAGTCCTTCTGGGAGGACTTAACAAGACAAAGGATGTAAAACCTAAGTCTAATTTTTTTTAATTTTTTTACTATTAAAGGAAAAAAGGATTTTAAGAGATAACGAGGAAGTAATTTTATTAAATCTCCAGTTTCTCTTTACGTCTTGGTGTGGTTACGTTGTTTATCCATTATGGATTAATTTATCACTCTTTTTAACTTGGTTGTGAGAGTCCATAACAAAGTATAATAAAGATATAAAATCTGTGCTATTCAGCAGCATTGACAGTGCTTCAGTATGCTCATTTCTCATAATCAAGAGAGAGCCTCAGAAAAACACAGCTGAGCTGGGGAGAAGGATACTCACCTAAGGCTCAGCCTTTGAACTTCACATCATTCCCCTGCACCCGGGGTCATGTACTGTGGGGCTTTGCAACTGATAAATACATCATTTACTTGCATTTAGTGTTTTGTAAATACTGAGACACGATTTGAACCAATGTCCCGAAGATATATTTTAGGCATTGACTGAGCTCATTTGCTTTTGTGCGTGGTGTTTCTTGTGCCATGTTTCTTTTGGGCGTTTGTTTTGAACCTCTGTCGGGCTGCGGTCACAACCATAAGTCACCAGAGAGCTAAATGTGGTGTTTTAATCTCCCGATCTACAAGATTTCCAACCTCTTCTAAGAGCTGTGTGTGAAACCGTTGTGTGAGTGGGAAAAAAAGACAAGGTTGCTGTTGTCTCCAGCGAGGCCAATTTCCGTACAGCCTTTCAAAGGGCCAGAGCTTCCAGCAAATGTCAAGTGATTTTGGCTGTGTTTGAGAATCTGCTAAGTATCTGTTGGGTTACAGTCCTTATTTCATCAGTCCTTCCTCCAGAAGCGGTGCCTATAAAATTGACGATAAAAGGGAAGTATCTAAAATGGTGAGATAATTACCTCGAACAATCAAGGAAGGGAGTTGCTCTGCATTATGCAGGGCTATTTCTTGATAAAGACTTCTCTTTTATGTGTTTGTTTCTGCAAGGACATATTGAGTGAGAATTAGACGGAGCCAGTTTGGCTGGATTTTACTGGCAGGAGATAAACACTGTAGATGAGAAACATGTTCGTCTGGGCCAGAAACCTGGTATTGCAAAAACAGTCCAACAATATTCATTGATGTCCAGTTCTCTTGGCATAAACTGGTGCAGTTCTTTCTTTCAAGGTACCCTCTGCTTCCTGTGGTAATTTAGCATGTTTGCCTGATGATAGTCATTTAGTCTTAACAGAGCCTTAAGTTCAAAGTCATTAGCTGCAATGAGCTCAGGATAGAGTCAAGATTTATTTAATTTGTGCTCTGCCAAAATGAGGAGGTAAGAGGTAACATCGGTCAAATAAAGCCTTGCTGCTTGTCAGATTAAAAACCTTGTGGTTCTGCTTGACAGGTTAAACTAGGCTGCTGGTTTAAGTACATGTCATCTTGTACTAGAGAGTTCAGGAAAGCTGTCCATGTCATCCCTCCAAGCCATACAGCTTTCTTCTGCCTCTGTTACAAACTCTCAGGAAGCCCTTCAAAAGCTCCTCAAGGTTGTGTAGTTAGAAGTCTCTTTATCTGTCGTTTTGTTTGAGTTTAAATACTTCACGGAGACATCAGATTTTCCACAAAATGTTTTGGATGTAAATGTGCTTTTGTAACCTGGGGTAGAAGGACCAGAGTTTCGGCTTCAGGCTTGTCTGATTTGGCAGGTTCTGATGGAGTTTTTCTTCCCCTGGGGCTACACAGTTTGTCATTTCGTTGACAAACCAAATGTTTGAGTAAGTCTGGCCAGCCCTACGTGGAAGTGCCTGCAAGTGGGTAGTTGCTCTCCCAGCGTTTTGGTGAAGTGGTTTAGTGATGAATACTGGGGAAATAAGGAGTGGTGAGCGTGTGGCCCCCCTAGGAGACCCAGGTTGAAAGCAGTGGGCTCAGGACCTGTGATGATGAACTTAAGAGTGCCTGGTTACTGCTGCTTCAGGATGTTTATTAAGATCTTTTAAAGAATTCATAGTTATGTCTTTAATGACCTTTCCTAGTTCATTGTGGATTCATTTCTAGGCTTGCAAACTGGGAGGGTGAGAGCCAACAGTGCATTTTATGCTAGCCCTGGCCTTGCAGGAATAGTTTAAGTGTCTAGCACACCATGGCTGTTAGCATTTTCCTTCTAATTTTTTTTCCCTCCTTGTTGGGCACATGATGCTGGTGTTTAACCTGATGTTACTTAGTTCTTTTTGTCTTCAGATTGTAATGCATTAGAACATCTGCCATTGGAAGGGGCGTGTGGGAAAAGTTATTTATCCTTGGGAGGAAGTGTACCTCACATTTAACTCCTGGTCCTTGAGTTCAGTGCCTCTTGAACTGTATTATTCAGTGAGTTGGACTGAACGTTAGGAAGGTAACATCTGAAGAATGGTTTTTAAAATAAAAAAAAAACACTGGCAAGGATTGTGCAGTTGGTTGCTTTTGGCTGAAGTCTGTTGACATAGGTGATATTGTTTTCACAAAAATTAAAAATAAGCTTAAAAAAAGCAAAGCAAAAGGTCAAGTCTTTAATAATCTATGAAGTCTCATGCGGGATCTATGTGGGCATTTTTGCTCCTTCTTGTGGGATTAGAAGAAGTCAGAAATCATGTCTCTGCGGGTATTTTTGAAGCTGGTGCTACATGGCACAAAAGCAAATATCATTCTGCCTTGATCTTGAGGCTGTGATGCTTTGGCATTGAGCCAGAGCCAACCCTGCCAAAATAACCTGGCTGGGACACCAAAGGCAAGGCCTGCAGCATGTCTGGAAACAAGGACCAGCCTGGAATGGGGGTGATTGAATGGGGAGGGCGATGCGATTGCAAGCATCTTGGCAGTGATTTATAGTTCCTTTGTCATCTACGCTCTTACTGCTTTCTGTTACTCTGCTTTTCTTCTGCATTTTTGGCTAATTGGTTGCGGAGACTGAGGTAGACTTGGCGAGGTGGACGGGGGAACTTATCTTTGACCAGACACTGGGCAGACAGATTGAGAAAGCTGCAAGTCTGGGAGCAGGAGAGCTCTTAGGAGAAGTTTTGTCCAGCCATTTAGGCTTCTTCTGATGAATATATCTGCTGAAACTCTGCCCTGGCTCAAGTATAAAGCTGGCCTGGGTTTAGTGATCCCGGGCAAGTCTTTATACGCTGCCTAAACTCTGAGTTGCAAAAGTGACATTGCACCACAGCAACTGTGTGATGGAGGTTCGTTTGTGTGCCTTCTCTAATGAGGTCCACGGGTGACAGTGGAATTAAATCACAAGCCTGGGGAAATAAAAATGTAGTGGCTGCCTGCAAACGACATCTTAGGTTCATGTAAAATTTTCTCCTAAGATAATCAGTGTTTATTAAAAAAAGACGTAGATAGCTGGTCCCAAGACCTTGGGGTTGTGCCAATGTGTGCTGTGTGATGTTCATAACACATCCCTGTGCCTTTGCTGGGGCAATGGGCTGCAATATATGCTGTTGAGGTATATTAAAAAATCTCCGTGGTTATATTCATTTCATCGGATGGGCTTAGAGACACACAATATAGGACAATAGCTATCCTCTGGTCCTGGTTAACTATCAGCAGTCTTGGAAAAACCCTTGGTTGGCATCTGCCTGGGCTTCTGCAGATCATCTGATACTCAATTGCAAACTAAAGGAAACCAGTCCTCAAATGCTCTGCTGTTTATTGATCCCATACATTTGTTAGTCCTGAAATACAAAAGCAATGAAGAAATGAGGAAATTCAGGGGTTTGTCTCCGAGGATGTGTTGTCTGATGCCAGGCACGTCTCATTCATGCTGTGGTGAACACAAGGCAGCGCCAGTCACATGCTGGTGACACCTGACATAGTGCCACTCTTTCCCCAGAAGAGAGTAGAGGAACGCTCTGGTATTTTAGGAAAGGTACATGTTTACAGCCTTTCATTTTTGTCATGAAGATCACTGGTAGAAGGATTTTTTAAGAGCTTTTGTCACATCAGAACTGTGCTCCCAGAGCATACTACATTGCTGAACCTCACAGAGGAGTTGGAGGAGTCTTGAGTATTACTTTCTCTTTTTTTTTTTTTGTTTTGTTGTTGTTGTTTTTTGGTTTTGTCATAACATTTATGTAATTTGAAATGTGTCTCTGTATTTTGTCAGCTATGTAAGAATATGGATTTGTCACAAAATCCCATTACCGTGAATACTGCTCCTTTCCAGATTAGTAAAAGGCACTGCCAGCAAACTTCCAATCTGAGTTTTTACTTTTCTATTCCTCTGAATTAGTTAAAAGAGAAGAGTTAGCATAATAACTAAATTAGTTATGGTCAGTTTACCTGATACCAAAACGAGGTCTGCTTTGCAACAAGAACAACAGGAAATTTTGTTGTGTGCTTTGCAGCAAGTTTCCTAACATCAATATATTTATTTCTCATTTACTATATGGAATGACTTAAATCTGAATGGTATGTGCAATAACAGATCCAATCTTTCTTCAGAGCGTAGCAGAAGAGAAGGAAGTCAGTCTGAAAAACTTGGTCCAAACTACTTTATTGCTCTTGATGTTTGGTTCAAGGACTTGTTAAAATATGACCTGAATCAAAATGAATAGTGTCAACCTCTGTGCTGACCAGCCGTCTCCTGTGCCTTCTACAGTTATTCTGATATCATTCTCAGGTATGATTTTGTATCTTGTAAAGGGGAAAAAACAACACACTCAATTGACTTTTATCATTTTGAGGTAGTTTGCTATAGTAGGAGCTGCATGCTGATCAACTGAGGATAAAGAGGGGAATTAATCAACAGACATTAGGTACTTAAACATTATGACAAGTGAAGAGAGAAACCTCACAGAGAGGAAAGTCAAGAGTTCTCTTTTTTTGTTGTTTTTGGTTTGCTTTAATTCTGGCTTCCTGCAGTTGCTCATTTCAGAGTAAAACAAACATTGTAAGTGAAATTAGTTTGCACCACCAACATGCAACCCTGAACATTTATTTTGTGAGTACTACAAACAAATACTCTCCTTAAAACCAATCTACACAAGCAATTAGTATTTCCCAATGAGGAGCTGTGATTTTTCAGTTAATTTAACTCCAGAAAGCAGGCTGGTTTTGTCCGTTTCTGCGTTTGCATTCATGGGGACAGCTTGGAGCCGCACAGAAGAGACCACAATGGGCAGTGACCGTTTAATTTAAATGAAGAGCTGGCGATTTCTACTACCCTTTTTTGTCCGAGTTTCGGGAATTCAGAGCAGAAACATTTGTGGCAGAGTATTGTGAATGAAAATAAACGTGCCAGCTTACGATGAGGGTGAGTATGAAATCACTGCCCTGTGCCTGATGCCGTGGTGATGCCGTGGAGAGCAGGGACTGTGTCGTGCCCAGGGGCTGGTGCTGGGGAGGAGGAGATGGGATGCTGTTGCCACCAGTTGATCCGGTTGCAGAACCACGCGGTGTTTTGTGCTCAGCTCCTTGATGCTGTGAAGTGAGTACCCATCCAAACCCCTTATTTCCTGCAGGTTTGCACAACTCATGGTTTTGAGGGGCTTGGAATCTGTAACCTGCTGTTTCTGTGCAGGCAATGCGTGGCTTTGTGAAGCTCTATTCGGTTTGCCATCTACTCAGTCTCAGGCGAAAATAATGGTATTTTTAGATAGTCAAACACCTTGGGGCTAGACCCTGCTTTCTTCAAAGCCTGTTGAAAAATGAGCAAGGTGGGGCAATCAGCTAGCAGGGAGTGGGCAGGCAGGGGGGGAGAGAAGTGATTTGGTTGCTTCTGTGTGGGTTTTTTGATAAGAAACCAGTGATTTAACATGACCTGGAATCACAGAACATAAAAACAGATCAAGCAATCTTTTATTGGCTTAGTTACGTTGCTCTTGTTGCATTCTTTAGCTGTGTGTTTGGATGAAGATCTTGAACTGAGAAATTCACTTTGACTGGTGCTTGTCAGTGGTGTCACTCAAAAGGGAGAGAATGAGGAAATTTGAAATGTCGTAAAGCACAACAGGCTTCACTGTAGGAATTTGCTCTGCTGTGGGGGTGGTGTCATTGAAATTGCTGGGCAGAGTCCCACTGGGCTCAGTGGCTTCTTTGTTTCTCACATGAAATCTTAGTGTAAGGGAAATATAGTCCTTCTTTAATTCTCTATCCTTTTGGTGCTGTGGCAAGTCTTTTAAAATGTCAGGTGGAAAGCAAACAGCAGTGCTGAAAAGAATTCATGTCTTTTGTTTGTGCTGCTCAGTTTCCAGGGGTTTCCAAGCACATATATGTTCCTATTAGAGGGATACATGTGTGCGCATATATATATATATAAAATATACATTTAATTATACGGATTTTATATTATATGTATATATACACATATAATTTGAAGAAGGTTCAAGGACAAAAAGGACTTGCCCTTTCACTTTCCAAGACCCTAAAAACTGATGGGACCTGCTGTGTAGCCATCCAGGTGTGTGGTGGAGGGTAAGGTGAGGAGCTGGAGCCTCAGTCTTTATAGACCTGGGTGTGAGTCCTGCCCTTGGGGAAGGCTGGAACCACGTTGGGAAGGACAGAGTGCATTTCACTGAGTCCTTCATTGGTGCTGCTTGTGTGTTCTTGACATGGACTTGTCTCCAAGCAAGACCGGGGGCCTTCTTGAAGAGCAGAGAGAAGGGAGGGGAACCTCTAGGTATCCATGTTCGCACCAGCAACACGTTTTCCCCTCTTTGGAAAAGGAGTGGAAGGTGAACAAAGGACTAAGGGATGAGGGGACTTGTAACCATGTGAGCGTTTATTGCCTGTTTTGGTTGGTTTCACGTTTCCATGGCAACATCCCCAGTGTGGCTTGAGATCCAGCGAAGTGATACCTGTTGTGTCTGTGAAAAAATAGTTTTCATGAAGCAGGTGAAAAATAACTTTGCTTGGGGCACGCTTGGGTCTGGAACTGGATTTATGGGACAGACACGTGGCTTGTTCCAGAGCCAGAAGCCTGGGAAGGAACTGAAGCGTGTTGTCTGTGGCTGGGTCCTGGTTCAGGGGACACCAGAGCGAAAATGTGGAGTAAAACAACATCAGCAAACTGATTTTTGAGGTGAATTAATGAAAGTGTCATATTTAACGCAGACTAAGAAGTGAACTCTGAAGATTGAGGAGTATGAATGGAGCACTTCTTGTGTATGAGGGTAACGTTTCAAGGTAGACAGTATGGAGAAAATGGACCTAATCCTTTGGGTTTGTGCCTTCCTTTTCCAGCTGGTTGTCTCCTTTTTTCCTGCTCCTATCAGTTGTTCTGTCAAAGATTCTGTTTCTATTGTTGGGCAGAAGCTGAAAAACCTCAGCACACAGTCCTGAGTTCACACTGAACAGCTACTCAGCACCCATTAATTCACTTAAACAGCAGCTGAATTTTCAAAATTGCATGGCTCTCAACACTTCCCAGATCTCTTGATGGCTCTCTGTTAATAAGGATTTTTTGAAAGCAGAACTCTCTGGTGCCTAAAGAGGCATTTATCTCATCTGAGAATGTGTTCCGAAATGTTTTTTTCTCCCAGCAGCATGGCATGGGAGAAAGTAAAAGCACGTGCTTGCAATGGCTTGGGGTGGGGTGAGCTGGCGAGAGGGACCCTGTTGGGAGCTGAGCTCTCCAGCCCCTGGAATGGGGGACTCTGCACAAGAGGATGAGCCACGAGCCCAGTGGCACAAACCCAGGCAGCAGCAAAATTGCCTCGCTGTGAGACAGAGCTTTGGAGTGTGGCTGAAACCATTGGTGCCTCTGGCAGCAGAAGAGGTCTTCTGTGTTGGATCCGCCTCTGCATTGAGTTTTGCACCCTGCTTGTCTCCGTGCCACCTACACTACCAAGCATCAGCATCTCTGCTAATTGTATTCATTTGGAAGCAGACGTAGCCCTCTCAAGGGGCCATCTTTTTAATTTCCCTTCCACGTGTAGCAATAATTAGCTCGGGGTTGTTGCTGTCTTAAACAGTGAGTGCTCTGAGTAGGTTGGAGTGTGAAGTACAGGCAGAAAGTTGTAGGGCTCGAATTGGGTGAACCTGGCTGTGTTTTCAGCCGGACTTATTGTGTATAAGAGAGGCCTGGGGAAGCCCCATCCCTGGGTCACACATCCTGCTTTAATCAGCTTTTAAAGAAAAAGGGAATGGTTTGGTTTTGTTTTTACTTGCCCACACAATATACAAGATATCAATCCTGGATTGCCCTGGGGGAGACAAGTGTGTGTTTTTTCAGGGCTGTACAGAGAATTCATACAGTGTAAGTAATTTTTGTATTGTCTGGACTACTCGGTTTTTCATCATAAAATGTACATCTATAGCCCTTTTAATGCCTTTTTTAAAAAGTCTTTATCACTTGGCAGAGATGTAAAAAGTTAATAACAGATTTGTAATTTTATTAGCATTTATGCTGCAAATGCTAGAGAGTTCCCCAACCCAAATTTAATGCATCCTTAAAGTCCTTTTTATTAGCTTGTTAATTCTCAGCAGTACCATTTTATGGAAATGCGAATTACATTTTCTTTCCTAGTGGAGAAACAGTGGTTTAGATCCAGATGATGAAAACATGGAGGTTTTATGTTTGGCTTTTTTATTTTCCTTTTTTTTTTTTTTTTTTGTCCCTAATAAAATATTCATCAGCTTGTTCCTTCAGACACCNTTGTAGCATTAAAATTACTTTTGACAGGTGTAGGTGACAACACCAGGTGACAGGGAATGGGCACCTGGTGTCATCCTTTTCAGCAGAGAAACATGACTGAGTGCTGGGCATGTGTGAACACAGTGCGTGTAGTGGGAACCTGTGACAAAAAAACCTCTTGGTGACCCAAACCTGCTCATTCCTTCTTTTTTCAGTCAGACTTGGTCAGGTTCACACACAGGATGGGTAGGTTTTTCTTTTTCATAGGTCTGTCTGTCAGAGATATGTTTATTTTGACAAGTGCTCTTTATGTTAACAAGATACTTTGGCCATGACTTTTTCACACTATGAGGATAGGGAATTTTTTAAAAATAAACATCATTTTTTCATTCCATTGGCAAAGTGAAATATAAATTATTTTGGAGGAGGAGCTGTGCTGTGCATATATCTCAGTCTATTCAAACTGTAGGGTTATGCCCATGTTATTTTTATTATTGCTTCATATAATGGGCAGTATGGTGTAAATTAAAGGTGCATGGTAGGTGTTGCACTCTGTACAAGCCCTCCCCATTGCTTGTATAGTCATCCATCCGTGCCTTCATGTGGGAGCAACAGAATTTGTGGTTATTGTTCCGTTTTGCACATAGCAGGAGCTAGCAGCAGACTTGTGCCGTAAAATACATTTCAAACATTTCCTCTGTCACTAATTGCAATTTCCAAGGCTCCCTCTGTGACAGGGCGAACAAAAGGGAGCTTGGAGAAAAACTATCATTAGCCTGGTGGATCAATACGGGTTAGGAAATACAAAACAACTTCAGTTGTTTAAAAATAGGAAGTGCTAGAGGGGGTTCCCACCACCCTGCTGAAAACAAATCACAGCATTGATCTGTCTGCGGCGTAACTGCAAAATCTGCAGAAAACAGGTGAGCCAGCTGGGAATACAAATAGAGGCGCTCTCTGCGAGCTGGACCTGCGTCCGTTTTGGCCCTCCTGGACAAGCCACAATGGCTCATCCCTGAGTGAGATGGTTGGTGGCTTTGCGGGGAGTAGGAAGGGAATTAATGGGAGCCAGCGGATGCCTCTCACAGCAAAACCTCATTGTATTTCTCTTTCCCTTGGTGGTTTTGTTTCGTCTCTCTGCCGCTCTCAGAGCAGAAAAGTTTCTCAGGTATGTCAAAAGCCTGTTTCAAGAACTCCACCATGAGCACAGCACGGGTCATGAAAAGAGAGAAGCCCCAAGTGAAGGAACAGCAGTAGCCTTGCCCTGGGTCAAGGAAAATGCTGAGAAACAAGAGGGCCACTGATGATCAGAACCTTTAAAATCCATGGAGCACCTGTAGGAGGCTCAGTGAAATGTTCCTCGGGTGATTTGCTTTGGGGCTTCTGAAATAATCTCCGAGAGTTTCATTTCTTATTTACTCTTCAAGGTTAAACTTCTACATCCTTGCTATGAAAGAGGTTTCCCCTTCTCTCCTTGAAAACCCACCTCCAAAATGACCGTGGGCTTTGGTGCGTCGGTCGGCACCTTCTCAATGCTTTAATATGAGGAAGAGTTTAGAAATTTGGTGTTATTTTGAAGCCTGACCATTTGTCTGTCCAAACACTTTAACAAGAGGAAGAGTTTAGAAATTTGGTGTTATTTTGAAGCCTGACCATTTGTCTGTCCAAACACTTTAACAAGAGGAAGAGTTTAGAAATTTGGTGTTATTTTGAAGCCTGGCCATTTGTCTGTTCAACATTTTAACAAGAGGAAGAGTTTAGAAATTTGGTGTTATTTTGAAGCCTGGCAATTTGTATATGGCCAAGCAGAGGAGGCTCCTGGGAGCTGTCCCGTGAGCCCCTGTGTGGTGCCCAGGTTTGCCCCCTGCCATCAGCAGTCGTTGTGTGCCCTCTCCGTGCCTGGTGAGGTGAGAACCTTCAGAAGATCACAGGCACGTCATTCAGGGGCTTTTCAGGGATCGAGGTCTGTGGACTTTCTTTCTGGTATTTAGTAAGGAATGATTTATGAAGGCAAGAGCTCAGCCCTCCATCATTAACTCCAGATTGCATTACATTCCTTCCCAGCCCATGGGGACAGTATCCAGGGAGAAGGCAGTGGGGGTGGGACAGCAGCAGCACTGGTTTTGCTGCCTGCATATTTTGCTGCCTGCATATTTTGCTGCCTGCATATTTTGCTGCCTGCATTTTGCCTGTGGGTAGCTGTAGGTGTCTAAAGAAATTTGAGTCACCTGGTGAGTCCTGGCCTCCTGTCTTTTCTTGACCATAACCCACTGGAACTGAAGTTTCTTTCCTAAGTGTCATGTTACTTCCAGGCAAGGAGGAATTTTTGAGTGTTTGGCTTGTTCTATTTCTATCTCAGCTTGCCAGTACTGAGTCTGCTACTTATTTTAACTTGTATTTTAGCTTGCCAGAAGAATCCCAAATTAAAACATTGGGGTGATGAAAGCCATCTTTGTCTTGACCAAGAAAGAAACTGTGGAATCCCAGGACTAAAAAAGTAAATTTCTGTGGGCTGAGCACATGTCTGAGAGTTTGTTTACTGAAGCAGTGGCTGGGCTGCTGAAGACAGGATTCCTCCCAGTCTGGTAATAAATGCTAAACCAGTACATTTTCAATCATTTTGTGGAGAAACTGCCCTTGTTTAAGTGTAATTCCAGCTTGGAAAATTTTGTTAGAAGGATACTGATTAATGGTTTTCCGTGAGTATGAAATCAATTACAAATTACTATAAAACCTCAATAAAGTCTGTAAAGCAAAAGAACTGAAATCTAAAACCTCGATTCAAAAACTAGAGAGGAGGACTATCAATTAGGTTATAAGAGATGCTGAAATATAATTTTTCTTCAGTGCTATGATAGCGTGCCAGGATCCCTCTCATACAAATGGATACTTCTAAGGATGATTTAGTCCCAATAGGAACAACCATTTGTGTCTGAACTGCCCCCTTTCAGCACTGTCCTCTCTTCCAGACTGTTGGCACCTTTGGATGGCTGGAAATGCATGGGAGGAATCCCATTCTCCCTGTTATTAAGATCCCTCTGTTTGTCTTATTGTTTATGAGTCACTAGGCTAAAGATACACAAGCAAGTGTGACTGTCTAATCCCTAATTAACCTCTTTACTGAAGGCTTTATATAGATCATAACAATATGTTGGAGGGTTTCTGTGGTTTCTCAAGGCGTGCTTCGATATCAGAATCTCCTGTTGTGTGTTTGGTGAGCTCACTGGCATTGGTGCAGCAGATAAATAGCTGAAGGAAATGGTCTTTTGTCAGTTTAGTATCATGCACTGGAAGCTGCCAGGGCTTCCCTCTGAAGACATCTTACACAACGGTGTCTTTAATTTAATTGGGGTTTTTTGTCTTGTTTGCTCAGTCCCTGCTGTCAGCACGTTTCTAAATACTACAGCATGGTATTTCAAGACAAGAAGTCAGACTTCTTTTGAGCCTCTGAAAGCTCCACAGTGAAATTTCACAAGCCATTAATGAAGATACTATATATATGTCAGGTAGGACTTCTATAAATATCGGTGATATCCCAAAGATCTGGACTCTTGGAAATGCTTTATGTAAGGATATCTCATCCTGAAGATCCAGTTTTCATAGAGTTGTTTTAAAATACAAAATGGTTACTTTTCCTTTTTCTAACTTTTTTGTTAGTGAAGGAAAACACAATAAATGACTTCTTAAAATATTTTCCTTTCTTATTCTGAAACGTTTCCCCTTTTCTCAGTTTTACTATGGTTTTGCAGGAAAAACAACAAAAAGACAAAACTGGCCCTGTGTCTTACACCTTTTTTATGCCTTTTTAGATAGTTATTTACTATCAGAGACAAAGGAAGAGATTGCATTTGTACACCCGTATTTTCCATAGTAAACCTGATGGAGTTAAAAAACCCTCTAAACTCAAAGTGGTTAATTAAATTTCTTCATTTGAGTAAAAGTGCCTACACTTTTATTTGAAAAGGAAAGCTTTATTTTCAGTAAATGACATTTTTTTGGTGGTAGTACCTAAACCACAGATGTGTGAAAGGATACTTTCAGCATTTGTCCTTGGGTCAAACATGGCACAGGAGATGTAGAGCTGTTTTTCATGGGTTGTAATACAAAGTACATCTGGGAATCTGGACCTAGGGGTGCACCGGGTTCAAGACATGTTGCAGTCATTTTGAAGCTGCTGGAGTTGCTCACGTGCTTGGGTGTGAGCACATGCTGGAACACCTTGCTGTCCAGGTGGAGGGGTCAACAACTGAGCCCAAAACCTGCCCTCCTTTATATTTACATGGGGGCTGCTAAATTCTTCCTTTTTCTTGAGCAGTCTCAGTTTCTAGGGCCTGTGATGCTAAAATACAGTATTGCAGAGAGGAAATAATGGCCCAAATTAGATCTTTAGAAGCCCTTCTGCAGCTGGGAGGGTGGCAGATATTTCTATTGACGCGCTGATTATTATTGTGGCAGAGCACTGGTATTATCAGTGATGGCAAAGCATAATCCGAAATATTCAAAGAACAGCTGTGGTGTTTTGGCTGTTGCAATCTTGATTGTGTCAGCACAGATAGATTTCTTGCTGTTTTTCCCGGAGAACATGAGAGTGGAATGAAACATGGCTAACTACAGCCTTGGGGCTGAGTCGGTGTGCTCTACCTGAGATGTGATTGCAATCCTTGACAGGAAGACTAATGCGTGTTTTATTGTTGTGTATTTAAATTTGATTTGGGGGTAGAGGAGGAGAACGTTTTATTAAAAAGAGAAGGGAAAATAACTTCTTAAAATATTTCCCGTTGCTCCTCAGGCGACTGCGGAAGAGAAGGCAGGGAGATTATACCCTGCTTTTCTTTTTGAGGGGGGTGTGGGCACCACAAAAGTGCTTCTGCAAGAATTCCAATCCCATATAGACGTTGACTGAGCAAGATGAGCTAAGGAAGGGCTTTAATCCATCCCGGCTCAGCAATTCAGCGACGAAGGGGTGAATAAGCACCGGATAAATATTTTGCAGGGGTGAAGGTTCGAGCCGTGGTGTTCCCATGTCCAAGCACGGTGACAGGGTCATTGCCATGGGGGGTTTGGGGCACTGCCTTGTGGCCGGTGTTGAAAACCCCTCTGAGCCCCCCCGTGCTGAGCACACCTGCCCTCCTTCAATGGCCAAGGGAGCACGAGGTGCTCCTGGGTGTAACAGGGAGCTGTGGCACGTTCTCCCTCTCACTGCTGTGTAGCTCATTTTCCCTCTCACTGCTGTGTCTCTGTTCTCCTGCGTGTAGAATTAGGATGTGAAGTCTGATGAGTCTTATTTTTCGCAGACTGAGCAGAGGGAGGTTATTTCTCCCATGAAGCCTCAGAGGTCCAAGACATCTGATGTTGCCACCGTCCAATGTGTTTGTACCCAGAGCTGAGCTGCTGAATCAGCTGAGAAAATTCATGGGGGTTTTGGGAAACAGCTTTTGAATTTGCAAATAGTTCTTTTCTTCTGGAGAGCATCTGGCTATGGAGAGAGAAATGGGGTTTAGGGCGTTATATTCTGAAATAAGCACTTTACATCAAAGTTACGTATGTAAGATATGCAGCGTGTAGGGACCTGTAAACAGTTCAGGATCCCTCTAGAACAGGATTTTAAAATTGTGATCTATCATCTTAGGGAGCCTGTGTGCGTTTTGTGAGGAGGTCCATAAAACACAAGGAAGGAAAAAGGTTTGCTGTTAAGACATACATTTTCTGTACACTGTTACAAGCTTTCACCATAAAATTTCTGGAGCCCAGGTACTGAAAAAGATTAAATCCGTTCTTCTGGCAGCTCTGTCTTATATTGCAAACCCTTGTGAGGGCCCTGGGCATGGAGGAAAAAGAAAATAATTATACGATAACAGGAAACAATGGGCAAAGTCATTCATTACACCTTCACAGTTTTGTTTGTGTACGGTTGGAAACAGGCTCTCTTTGCCTTGGAGAAGATACATTTTTAGGAGCTGAACATACATGGCACCAGCCTAAATCATGGGAGAGTTTTTATTTCCAAGTATGTGGAACTTCTGTAGGTCCAGTAAAAATAAAACAAAAGTCCTGTGTAACTTGACAAGGTGGGAACCCGTGTAGATGGAATTTCAGCAATTTACAGCTCTGCTGACCTGCCACTTGATCCTCTGGGATCTGTAAGAAGCACTGTCATTCCTCTGGCTTGGTGAGCTGCAGGAGCACAGGTGACTTGCCTCCTCTTTTTCTGGGTTTGGTGTCCTAGAAGAGGAGTTGTGAACCTTTCAAACTCTTTTTTTTTTTTTTTTTTTTTTTTTAACAAAAGAAGTGCATGGGGGTGAGCAGGAGGGGACAGGGAGCACCTTGTACTGTACTTGCTGTTTCTATTTCACTTTTCAAGATTTTTCTCAGCCCTTGAGGCAAGGTGACCTTTAGCAGCCTCAAAATGAAGGAGTGTTGAGTGATTTTTCATTTTATGAGATACAGGTGGCTAATAAATAAAATACTTTAATGGGCAGGGAAGTCCCCCAGATGTCAGGCCAGTGAAGAGCATGTTCCCAGTTGAGAGCTGCCCTGTGGAGCTCGCCATTGCTGTCAGCCTCTCCCTGTGTCTGTCTGTCCATGTGCTGTGGGGGAGCCAGTGGTCAAGGACGACAAAATAAAATAGTTGCACTGCTGAAAAACATAAGGAGAGGAGGAATGAGTGTAAACAACCCTGCAGGTTGTTCTCATCCGTGCTGTGTGGTCTTTGGTCCTAACCTCCTGGTGAAGTCCAGGTGCTGGGTTCAGACCCAGGGTGGTGACAGCTGTCGAAGTCAGGGACAACAGGAGCATAAACCCAATGGTAAACTGCAATCAGAGAGATGTCTGTGAGTGTATTCAGAATGAAAGGTGAGATTTGATTCAACTCCTTGCAGATTTGTGTATTCATTATTTCAGCTGCTGTAAAATCCTGCAATTCCTCTGTAGATCCTCCTGGACTTAGACTGATGTTATCTGGGCGTGAACTGTAGGATTTTTCACCTAAAAAACCCCCTCTCAGCATTGGTGAGTTTCATGGGTAGCTAAAATGGATTTGGCTGCTTGGCTGCTCCGGAGCCACAGGGGAGTCCCGTGGGTTTGCAGCCTCGGGTTAGCTCTGTGAACCTGGCTGGGAGCTGCCACTCTGCCTGGTCCTGGAGGCATCAGAGAGGTGCCACCTGACACGTGGGGAAATGAGATGTTACAATCTAATTATTAGAACTACTTAGTCACCCTATTTCAGGGGAAAATAAGTAGATAAATACTGGGATTAGTACTGCAGATGGGAAAAAGGGTATCCCAGATAAAATGTGCTTGCAGATGTCATGGGTTGAAAAAGAAAAACTGCTCCGTGCTGCATTCAGGTTTGGTGCTGAGCTGGGTCTGACTGCTCCACATTCACTGACTTCAAGCTGCCTTTCTCCCCTCGCCTTCATTGCCTGCAGTTGTCAGCTTCTGGCAAAGTCGGTCGAAGTTGCTGTGACTTTTCCCCAAAATTTTAATTTATTTTAATTTTAAGTCCCTGATTAAAAAAAATGGGGTCTGATGTCATTTCAGTAAAATCTGGGTACGTTGATTGGATGGTGTGGTAAATGCTCTCCCCAAATACCTCTTTTCTTGTCTGTTGATTGAAAGTCTGCTGGTGCTGTTATCCTTCAGTACTTTTCTTTAAGAAATGATTATGTGGTTTTGGTTTTTGGGTTTTTTTTGTTTGTTTGTTTTGTGTGTGTGTTTTGGTTTTTTGTTTGGTTTTTGTGGGTATGTTTGTTTATTTGTTTAATGTAGGCTGTTGTTGGGGTGGTGTGATACACTCCTTGGTAGAAGTCTGCCAAAATGAAAACTTCTCTGTAGGGTGTCCCCTGCATTCAGTGTTTCTCTTCCATAACAGTGATTAATGACTAGCCCAACATTAAATTAGTATTAGGCTTATTAGCAGAGCTGGTTGAGTGCAAAAGCATTTAAGGGTGTATCAACATTCAAGAATCAATGTTAGACTTGTAAACTCCATTGTGTTTGGAGTCACGTGCAGTCTGGTAATTTCCTTCCACTTGGTGTGTCCTGCTCCCAGCACATGATACCTGCTCATCACAGCACCTGCCATTGGGGTTAAGGGCTGGTGGGACGTCATTTGGTCCTGGAGGGGCTGGTTCAGCATGAACAGCAGAGGACAGTCTTCCCTTCAGAAGTATATAAAGAAAAACACCAGAAAAATATCTTTTTTTTTTTTTTTCTTTATCTCCCCCTTTCTTTTTTCCCCCATCTCTTACCTTGGGAACCTGCAGGCTCTCAAATGATTGTGGGCTCTAATTGGAAATTGAGTCCCTTGCTTTTAAAATCTTTTCATAAGACTCTCTTCTACTTCATTAAATCATTAAATGAGTTTAGCAGGTATTAGTTTTGAGCTTTATTAATTGTGACTTGTTTTTCATTATGAGATAATTGTCAGTCACGAAACATAACTGCTGTAACATATCTAAGCAGACAAAAGTTTCCAGAAGGCAGGAAGAGAAGAAATACCGAAAGGTCGCTTGTATTAAAACTTGAAATAAATCCTTGTTAGAGGTGTTTCAGCATGCCTGGAGATAACGTGTTTGAGATGGAAAACCGGCAGTTTAAAAGCTTCAGGACCTCCAGCAGGAATTTGGTGAAGAACATGATGCAATTATGGTTTGGGTTGACTTGGAATATAACCAGTCCTATTCTCAACAGAAAATATTTCCAATTTCTAAGATTGCTTGGTTAGGATGATTTACAAGCATGGCAGAGCTTACCCAGCTTCTTGAAGCCTTGGAGTGTAGTGGGGAGGGAGATTCAGGGCCCTTTGAGACCCAGGGCTGGTTGCAGCCAAAATTGCTCTTTATTTTTACAGGCTAAGAAAATGCTGCATTTCCTGTGGGTCCCTTAAGCACTGAAAAATGCCCCCCCATGTCAAGGGGTGTGACTGGCATAGGAGTGAGTGTGCCGTGGGCTCGGGGGTTCAGCTGAAGGGTGCTGGGCCTGCCTGCTCTGCCTTGACAAGAGCAGTGCAATTTATCTCCAGCTGTTTCCCAGGAACTTCTGGGAAACCAACTCCGCATAATTTTAAAGATGCTTTCACGAAACAATTAGGCTGCGTTAAATTGTCTCTGCTTTAGTGTCTGGGGCTTCCTCAGCATAGGCAGTTCTTGATGCACGGCTCAAGGGACTGAAGAACAAATCCAAGCTGCAAACCCAGTTTGGAACTAATGCCTCGTAAACGCATTTTAAAGTTTTTTTGGATTCTCAGTTATTAATCTAAATGTAATTCATCCTTCCACTCAGAAGAAATTACAGTTGTACTGCCAACATTAGCAAGCAGTAGTGACTGATACTAGTAGCCTCTGATCACCCATTCTTTACGGAAAAATAGATTTGCCATTGCCAAGCAGTAAGATAAAATCCTTTCTGCTGCTGCTGGCTTCTGGAATATAAATTAAAAAAATAGTTTCTGAAAATCCTGAGAATAAAACATTATGTGGCCTTTTAAGGGCTATGTCTTAGAAACCACAGAGCTGCCGTGATTCTAGTAGCCTGGCATTTCATCTGTTGTTTAATGGGCTAACGGGGTAAAATATCACCCTGTAATGATTCTTGAATGTGTGTGGGTTTCTTTATGGCTTTTCATGGAGCTATGGGCTTCAATTTCATCCCGAAGAAGCCCCTGATATAAATTGGTAATAGATCAGTAAATGAGGTAAGTCCTGCTGATGGAGGGGTAGGGGGCTGGAGCAGAGGAGGGACCAGCAGCCACCAGTGCTGGCCGAGCCCCTGCAGCCCTGCTGCTGCCCTTTGCCTTCTCCTGCCTCCCCATCGCTGGTGGGCAACGGGGAGCTTGTTAACTTTTCAGAGAGGCTGGACTAAACTAATGCATCATCTCTAAACTGGGTAGCTCAAATTCATTTTTTATTTTTGTTTTGTTTTGTTTTGTTTTTTTTTAATACCTCCCGGGGGGATTCACCCGGTGGTGAACTCTTTATCTTCTGTTCTTTGCTGTATTATTGGAAATGGTTCATTCAGGTACTGCCACTGTGAATGCAATCCGAGGTGAAAGCTGTCGGAGAGCGAATTCTGGAGTCGGAGCCTAATCCTGTGTGTGGCAGGACCTTGCTGTAAAACATTCAGCACGTTGCATTGGAATGGATGCAAAGGCAAAGAATTTTCCTGTAATAGCCATTATTAATATGGAGGCAACGTAGCTGAAAGCCGGGCAGGAGCTTCTGCAAAGAAAATTAGCGTCTTATTTGGTGTTACAGAGTATCTCGTGAGGGGATGTGAAGTTGTCCCTTGACTGTAACATTGCATCCAGTTTTGGGCAAAACCAAAAAGGATGAAGAGTTTGGAGTAGAAAACACCTGGGGCAGAGCAAGATCCCTGGTGTCACGTGTGAAAGGTGCTGCAGAGAAGGACATTTAATCAGCCGTGGTCTTAAATACCAGCCAGAAGGACAGAAGGCAGGAATTGGGGGCTATCTTTGTAACGCTGAGGTTGGCAAAGCGTTGCAATAGATAAACTGGAGAGATTGTGGGACCTTCATCACTGGAAGATGTTTGGAATAAAACTTGTTCCAATAGGGCTGTATCTCAGAGATGCAGGGTGTCTGTGTCAGGAACCTGTAGAGGTGGACTGGGATTAGGGCTGGCCAAGTGTAACCTGAGCAACATGTGAGTTAGAAAAAGCTGCCCCTGACTTCAGGCACAGACCTCTGTAACCATTTTGCATTTCTGAAGAGTCACCACAGGTTAGTAGAATAATTTTGAATTTCTTCTAATGTAGCCAATGAGCGTTTTTAGGAGACAGAATTTACATCTCCTTCGGCTAGTTGGTGACAGAAGCAGAGTTACTAGGTTAGGATTTCTAAAACAAAAAAAAGCCTTACTTGTAATCTGTACTCATTCTAAGCAGATGCAGTTTCTTCTTAAAGCTGATATATATCTTTTTCTTACAACTCCAGGAAGAAAAAAAAAAATACTCTCCTGTGTGTACTTGGAAAGCTTCTACCACAGATCGCAATTCACTGCACTCAGTGGAGTTGGAGATTGTGCAAAGCCAAACAGCTCTTTTATGGAGTCAATGGAAATGTTGTTTTTCAGGGCTTTTTTATCTAGCATCTTCCTGGGCAAAGTTGTCATTTTCCTCTCTGCTTACAAACTGCACCAGAAGCTGAATGTTATGCACTGGAGTTAATCAAAAGGCTGAACCTGATGGAGTTCCTGTCATCATCTTCAGCTCCCCTAAAGGATGAAGGCAGCAGGATTTAACTTAGCAGAGCAAGGAGTAGGAGCAAATTCTGCGTTAGGGTTATTGCCCAGAAGGTCTCTGCACCTTGGCAGGCTGTTTTTGTTTATAATCACCTTGCAGGAGTGCAAAGTGAGCAATCTGGCTGCGACACTAAACCATTAGGAAGGAGAATTATTGTAGTGAATGCAGGTTGACGTGGAGAACTCTCCCTTCCAGTCTCGCCACACAACTGTGAGGGATCTCCCCAAAATATGTCCTCTTTTGGCTGGCTGTGAAATGCAAAATGAAACACCCGTGTGCGAGATAAATTCATGGCTATGACTGCTGGCTTGTTGTCTGTGGTCCTGGCCACCTGCCTTGCTTTAGGAACTTGCATTTATTTGTGTTTGTGCATATGTAATACCTAGTTGTGATTTGTTTGTTGTGGTTTTTTCCTGGGACATCTGTAATAAGGGTCAAGCGCTCTACGAATACGTTGAAACAACGTGTGCACAAGGCGTTGTGGCAAGGAATGGGAGGTGCATTTACTCTTTGCTTATTTGCCTTTAATCTAGGCCCCTCTCCTAACATTTCAAGCAAGTGCCTGAGGTAGTTTTGGACTTTATAGCTTCATTTTTTGTTTCAGTGAGCTGGGAGTCCCTCTTTAAACCATTCCCTCCGTAGGTACTCTGCCAGCCTGGATGCCACTTCTCAACACAGAAGGGAGGATTCAAGGTCAAACCTGATGGTGCTTCCTCATTTTCTCTTAGTTCCATTAGCATTCACAACTGAGACTCTATTGTGTTTCAGTCTCCCTGCAGAAATATATGGGCTCTCCATGAAGATAGGATTCCATATGTACCGCTTTCGGTGAAATCTGTTTATCTTCACAGTTGGCCAAGAATAAATAAAACAGCCTTATGGTTCCCATGAGTATACGCTATATGCCTCAATTATTGGTGCATTATATTAGTAGCAGATGCTACATTCCCCCATATAAAAGGGAAGAAGATTTCTGAACAGTAAAACCCAATTTTTTGCTTATGTGCCATAATTATCACCATTCCTTCATTTCAAAGGCATCTGTCTGACGTACCCTAATTGTGATGCCTTGTATTACCATTTGCATTCCATTTTGTTCCTGAAAATAGCAGTGACAGTGGTGATTAAGGTTGCAGGAAGGTTTCTGCTCTCTTCAGGTACTTTGAACCTTGCCCTGTAGCATTTTCTTTTTAGCCCAAACGGTTTCAGGCATGTCTTCTGCACAAGTCAAATTGCCAAGAGAGCTGGTGTGGACACAGACCTGTCTGCTTAAGGCTTGTGGTTTGTGCTGCTTGAGAGCAGCCCAGGGCGAGGGAATGGACAGACGTACAGCTCTGGAGTCTCCAGATATCATTTGACTTGGTTTTGCTTCTCTTAAATACGTTACCACCATGATTTTTTTTTTTTTCTCTTTTTTTTTAGAGTTTTGGGCAAGTGAACTTACAGACTCACTTGTTTGCAAACTATTCAACAGGAAGTTTACAGGGTGCAAAAAGACCCCACGAAAGTGAGATTGGGATGGGCTTTTTTGCTGATACTGGATACCTCCTGCAGGCTATGGTGTGAAATAAAAGAGGCAGTTTTCTGTAATCTTAACAAGCTATCTCCCTGAAGGACATAAAACTGACTTTACTTCAGTGCTCGGGTTCCATGCAGTTCCAGCACGTGGAGATGTTGCTCCTCAACTCTTGCAAAGCCGAAGTGAGAACTGTTCTGCAGTTTCACCTCCCCTTCCATTGTCGGCAGTATGATGGCAACAGCAGGAATGATATTCAACCTGTCTCGGATTCTTGTCTCAGTAAAACTTTTCTAGTATCCTCCTAGCCTCGCCATGCTTCTCCCTGACACGTTCTGGCCCCTAGAAGATCAGCTCTCGGCCATTTTTCAGGTTCGCCTGTGTCCGTTTGTGAACGCAGCCGTGCTCCTTGCCGTTTGAATTCATTCCTCTTGCCTTCTGCAGCTTGAAGGTGGCTGGGAGGGGACGGCGTTTGGCCCCTTGTTGAGTGCAGAGCTGTGCCCTGCGCTGTGCCCGTCCCTGTGCCAGAGCTGCTGTGCAGGAGGCGGCTTTGCGGGCGCAGGACGAGGACTCAGCGTGCCAGCGGCTGCAGCCCCTCTCAAAGCTGCCGTGTGAATATTGTCCCCCTGGAAAGCCCTCTGTGAGTTGTCTCTGGCGCTGTGTGTCCCTCTAATTCCCTGCCCTGCAGTGTTCATTCAGCACGGGGGGCTGGCTAAGGGCAGAGCTTTTCGGAGACAGGCGGGTAATGGGAACAGTAGCGGGCCCCGAGGTGTGTTGATACAGTCGGCCTCCCTGCCTCCATTCCTGTGATATATTAACTACTTCGGAAGTTTCCCAGCTGTTTCAGGGGATAAATAATGGCTGTGGGAGCCCATATTTAACCTTCCCTGTGCAGGCTGTGTGCTTTGTGCTTGTCGTCTTTTACCTGCGTGGCTACCTGGGAAAGACTTCAGACATCCTGCTGCTCTCTTGGCTGGGCTGTTCCCCCCGCCGTGTGTTTCCGTGCGCATGGAAAGGCACAGCCACTCGTGTTTATGTCGCTCAGAGCACGCCCTTCATCCCTTGCCATTATGGATGCACCACAGGCTGGAGCCTGGCTCCCCCAGGACGTTCCCAGAGACTCCCCCAGCAATGCCTTTGCATCCTTGGTCTCTGAGTTACTTGTTTGGATGTAGCCTGTCACTCACTTTTGTTTTCAGTTTTTTCCCTCTGGCTCAGTGACAATCAAGTAGAGGTGATTTGAGTTGTTTTTCTTCATTTTAAGCAATGATAAACGGTGATCCTTTGAATAAAAAGCAGGGAATGTCAGCTGTGAGATCCCCTGCACTTCTTACTTCCCGAAAAGGCTCCACTCTGGAGAAGTCCTGGCCTAGTGTGACAGAATTTCAGGTGTCAGCTGTGACAGGGTTGTCCCAGGCTGCACTGGGAGAGAAATGCAGCTCTGCTGAGACATCTTGGTGATCCCTGCTTTAATTGAAATGTTACTTACCTGGGATTAAGTTTTCTGTTTTTAAATGGACGGAAAAGAAAGAATCAGATGAGCTGTTTGGGTAGGCTGAGCTCCCCTTGGGTTAAACCCC
This sequence comes from Grallaria varia, assembly GCA_013396735.1. Lineage (NCBI taxonomy): Eukaryota > Metazoa > Chordata > Aves > Passeriformes > Formicariidae > Grallaria > Grallaria varia. The sequence goes on from VWZG01008632.1 coordinate 836,139, forward strand.
GTGGGTAGCACTGTCACTGAATGGCAGAGGAGCATTTAATGCACTGTGGGTCTGAAGCTGTTAAATACTGTACTGGTTGGAAATAGAAAGGAATAAAGGGTTTGTTCTGCATTATTTTGGGCCACAAAACTGCCATTGCATATCCTAATTGGACCCTAGAGCCATTAAAAATAGAGGGCTGCATTTGGGCATGTGGGGCTGGGAACATGGCCTGCTGCTGTTACTGACCCATCAGGGAGCTTGTAGGAGACTGTCATGCTGTTTGGGGGGTCTGCAGGGAGGGGAGGGGTGTTGATACACCCCATCAGTGCAAAGCATGTGACACCCTTTGTCCTTAGCTGTTGCTCATCATCTGCAGTAATGAGTCATCTGCACAAAATCCATGGATCAGAGAAGCAGGAGAAAGTCCTTTTCACTCTGGTGAGAAGCCAGCTGTAGAAAAGCCGTAGGGGTGGGGAGGGGAAGAACAGGCAGCATTGTTCTCCTTCACATTTACAGAAGGAAGAGAATTAGCTTGGTTACCGTTCCTCTTGCTGCCCAATGTTGTGGTACATTAAAATCTGATAGGTGTCAGATGTACCATACAAGTAATGTAGAGATAGTCCAAGTCCTCATTGTCTTGCAGCGTAGCATTTGGACAGCAACAAATAAACAGGGGCAAAGGAGGTAGAAAAAGAAGGTGGCAGGATTCCAGCAGAGACACATGGGCATATATGTTCATTTTGACCATGGACTTGGTGACCTCGGGTACTTGCATGGCCACATAACAAGCTGTATCCAGTAATCATCTTAATCTTTAGTAGCATGTGAGAGCACACAGAGAGTTTGAAGTTACATTAGGGAAGATCATGTGGCTGGGCAGAGAGAAGAGCTCCGTGACCATCATGGGTCTCTTCTAAATTTGCTGTCTGGATTCTGTGATGAAAAGTTTTGTGAGAATGCTTTGCTGCCAAATTGCCTGGTTTTGCTTGTCTTACTGCTTTACATGTACTCCTGTGTCCACCCAAACAGCCTCTTTCATGTCAGTGTTGAGTGCCCCTGTCTCCTGCGTTTCACTGAGGTGCCAGCTGAAGGACCTGCAGGCTGAGACATTCCTGCTCTCATGAAGTACGTGTGAACTTTAGAATCATTCAGAAGATACAGCAATCTTGCACTTTAGTTTCTGTCTGAATGTAAATTTCAGAGTGGAAGGGGTTTCTTCATGGTGGTTTTTAGGTACTCACCTTTGTTATGTTCACAAAATGAAAATTCATGCTATTCTAAAACAAATTGACTTTTGTCCTTGATACAGAGATGAATGCAATACTGCTTTCTCATGTCTCTGACTTGGAGGCTGTAGAATTATTGTTGCTGACTGCAAACTGTATCCTAGACTATAAACGGTTCTGGAGCATTTTGTTTTAAAGTATTGGAGTTTGGGACGTGTGCAGTTTATTCAAGACTAGCATTGAAACCCTGAATCTGGCAGTTCAGACTGAGCATCTGCCAGCCTGAAGGAACCTTTTGCCTAATGAAGTTATGGGAGAGGCAGTGGGAGCTGTGATTTACTAGGAAATAATCTGAAGCAAGCTGATAGTAGAGAGTTTCCATGCACTTCATATTCTGCTTGTTCTCAGTCCATCTCCCCTTAGACTCTCAGCAGTATCTGATAAGAGAAAGTCATCTCTGTGTGACTTGGGGTTAAAGGTCTATGACCCAATTGACCAGACAATTAATTCAGCATCATTCGGTCATTGCTCCATGCCTAGTGACCTCAGTGGACTTGTACAAACACTAAATGAAAAAGATCTTTTCTCCCTCAACAGAAAACATAGAAAAGAATGTGCATTTTCAGCCTGGGAGCAAGTCTTGAAAAACCTACCGTCTTATTTGAGCGTATTTGGGGTCCAGCCTTTCTTTAAAGCCAAAAAAAAGGCATTTTTGCACTGTCAGTGTCCCAAAATCATTTTGATAACCTGGGCTGAGCAATAAAGCTGTCACAACTGCCTGTCCTTTTCTTTTCACATCCCCTCCTGAGCAGGTGACAGTTAGCAAGTGCTGTTACATCTCCCTTTGTGTTGCCGGTTTTAATGGACTCCAGAGGGACGGCAGAGGATGAGCCTTGCTCAGCTAATGAGTGGTGCTCAGAATCCATCGAAGCCCCTTGGAAGCTCAGGAGCTGACCAGGTGGCACCCGCTGATGTCTGCAAAGCTCCACCGCCGCGTCCTCCCTGCTGGACCTGGAGATGAGGCACAGCTGGACTCTTCAAATGCCACTGGGAGGACAATCAGTCTCAACCCAGTCCTCCTCCTCCTCCTCCTCCTCCTCTCCCCCAGGCAACTTCTGCCGAGGAAGAGAGGAGCACATGGGAGCGGTGGCTTTAGGGCGTGGGAATTTGGAAGGCGGTGGAGTTAAAAATCGATCGTGACCCGCAATGAAGGGCTTGCAGCTTCATCTCAGGCAGTGTTACTGCTCTGCCATCCCCAAAGCAAGTGAAAAACCACAAATGCAGACACAAGCAAAGATGAAATTTTTTTTTTTTTTTTTTTGGTGTTCTTATTATTGCCCTCAGTAGAGGAAAACCTGCTTAATTCTATACACTCACCAGGCAAACTGAAGTTAAATAAGATAGAGGGGATCTTACTTATCTGATGTTTGCAGCAATGCCATGCATATGATATACAGTGGGGAATTCACATAACACAAAATAAAATCTAACATAATCCCCAAGAAGCATTTTACAGACCTGAACACAAGATGCTCTGGGTTTTAATCAAGGATGGGCTTTTTTGAGCGCTATATTTTGGATCCTTTTCTTTTTTTCCCTCACTAATTTCAGCAAATGTTGTATTTCCAGGCATTTACTTGATTCTGTCGGCTTTCTAAAAGGGAGTAAGACTTAATGTTTCAAGGTTTGGGGGCTTTTTTTTTGCATTTCAGGAATGTGTTGACCCTGAGATTCTCTCAAAGAACTCCTTTTTGCTGGGATTTTCCATTACGTTTGGAAAATGCTTGTACCTGTGTAACTCTCTAAGATCTGACACTGTGAGGCAGATATTTTAAATATAGGAGCTAAAAATCTGTATTTTGGTCTGCTTTGTGTCAAAATGTATTTTCAGGTAAATCATGCTTCAGTCTGTGTGATGCAGCTCTTTGCACTATCTGAATTTCAGGCAGTGATTAAATGCCTGACTGGTCCATAAGTACACAGAGAAAGGCTTGAGAGTTTTAAAATCAGGTGTGAGTTCTTACAGCCAGTTCAATTTAGTTGATGCTGTTCAAACTAAGAAGAGATACCCTCTTGCTCTAACTGCTCGACAGGTGGGTGAATTAAAGCCTTCAAAGACATTCATGAAAATGCTCTTGTGTGAGATTTGGTGGTGCCTTGCACCTTCCTGACCTTGAACCCACGTTGCCACCTTGCTTTCTTACTGGGTGTCCCTCCACTTGGTTTTGCTTTGCTCCTTGGTTTGGCAGATCCCACATCTTCGGTTATTTGGTGTTGAGATTCCCAATTGTCCCTCCTCTGAACTCCTTTCCACATTTTGGGTCTGTGAATCTTCCCCCCACCACCACCACCCTGCAGTTGCTTTTTCTCTCCTCTGGTATTTTGGGAGACCTCTGGAATTCAGGTTCCTTGAGATGGGGCTTTCACCGCTGCTGCTGCAAGAGCAGAGGTGGGTTTGGGCAGCTGGGGGACAAGTTTGGGTCATCTGGGGACGGGGCTGGAATGCAGCTCAAAATGTGGTGCCAGGTGAGGTGCTGTTTGCTCAGGGGCATCCCTGAGCAGGCACTGACACAGGAAGGTCACGGTGATCTGCAGCCACATGACCGAAGGCAAAATACAATCGTACTGTTACACCCAGAACACACTGAAATGAAAAAATAGCTTTGCCAGAGGTGATTTCCCCAAGCTAATTTCCCCTAAGCTATAGACTCCTTTAGAGTCAAGTGATTTAGCAAAGCAATCATCTGATGAGGGAAAAAAAAAAGAAGAAGAGAAAATGCCTGAATTTTTTGGTAAACTTCTTTTTTATTAAATGCAGTAGCCTGCAAAACGTGGAAATCTTCCTCCTGTCTGCTTTTACATCAGAGCAAAGGCTTCATGTCTGTGTGCACTCCAAGTCTGCTTTTTGCAATGTGATTTATCTGTGTCGAGTTTGCTGTGTGTCTATAAAATCAGGAGCCTGGATGAGTAAATTAGAGCTGAATGAAAAGTTTTTTGTCTGGGGACCAACAAGATGAATCCATCATATAAAATGAATCTGAATTTTTGCCAGGTAGTGTTGCTTGATATTGTTTCACATTATTTCTTACAAGACTTTGTGAGAGTTGTATCAATTTCTCCCACCTGGGAAAAAAGAGATTTTTCCAAAATTCATACACTTACTTTTTTTGAAGTCCAACTGAACTTTTACAGGTGACAGCATTACCTCCAGATGTAGAAACAGGTTCTTGTCTGCTGTTCTGTGAGCTGTCACTTGCAGAGGTTTTATTTCAGGATGATAAAAAAAAGGACACGTGCTTTCCCCTTGTGCACATGCTTTACATCTCTTGTGTTGCCTCTCAAATCAAACACCAAAATGCATTTGGAGAATTTCACAGTAGGAATGCAAAACACAGCTTTTGTTTTCAGTTGAATTCCTAGGTTAGAATAAATGTTTAATTGATTTCTTCCTGAAGTTGTGGTTTGAAATGGTACTCAAATACAATTATTAATTTGATCTACTCTGATTTTTTTTCAGCAACAATGAAACATGTTGAGGAATCCCCTCTGCTGTTTTGCCTTTTTTTTTTTTTTTTATGGTCGAGAATTTCATTGATTCGTGCGATTACAGCTTGAACTCTGAGCACTGTGTGAATATATAACCAGGTAATCCTGGCCCATTGGTGGAAATTGTCTACTGAACTGACAATAATAATTAAGAAAAACCCCACCGACTTTGCAAGGTCTTCACGTCCTCTGTGAATAATCCCACTTCCCTTTTCCCATCATTTTTGGTGTTTTCCAGCAGGGGGTACGATAAGCACAACAGAAAGGAAATCAAAAAGGCAGGGTAATCCCCAAGGGTCTGCACACAACCTTGATGCTTTAATGAAGCAAAAGTAATCTGTCTTTACGAGAAACATTTATTCAATTATATTGGATTGAAATTTGTTAACATCTAATATCCTATGTGCTGGGAATAGCTCGTGAAGGAGTTGCAGCCCCAGCCTTTTTCCAAATATGATTTCAGAGGTGGTTCTGAGGCTCAAGTACATTTCCTCAAGGAGAAATCAGCATGAGATGAGAAAGAATTCGATCAGTGTTCTTAAAAATCTATGAGGAGCCGGCTTTTTTGATTGTAATATCAAGTTAGTGCCTTACAGTGAATGGCAGGAGTAAATCCCTGATATCCTGTGACTCACGCAGGAAGGTGTTTCCTCTGGAAGAGTCTGTGTTTGCAGTCAGGTAGGCTTGGTGGTGGGAGAGCACTGTTGGTCACAAGCAAGTGTCACGGGCATGAGGTCAATATGGTCCAGTGGCCACAATTCAATTGTCGGGCAGCTCTGACTCTCTCAGCCTTTGGTTTCTCTGCCACATATTCCATGTACGCTCAGGACTGAGATGTGTAAGTGCTGTAGTAAATCAGGGGTGGAGTTAATTACTGTTGCTGTTTTGATAAGAACAGGCAGGTGCCAAAGGAGGAGAGTTGTAAACCTCCATCGTTCTTTGCTACCAGACTTCATGTCACCTTTCCTAAGAGCATTTCATGGCTCTCCTGTCTGGTGGCCCAAAATTAGGGAGGACAGTTTTGGATCAACAAGAAAAGATACAGAAAGAGCTAGGGATGTAACTGGAAGAATGCTGGGAAAAGGAGGAGCTGCCAGGTGGCATCTCAGCTTGCATAAACTCTGTTTTGCCATGATGCATTCAGCTTTTGTTAGGTGAAAATCCATGTGCTGACAAGACCATGGAAGAATGAAGAGCTTTTGGAAAGAGGCATCAGTCTGACAGTGGGGAGGTATGCCCTGGCCTCCCATGTGGTCAGCACTGTTGGTAAATGGGATGCAGAGAAGATATAAAAAAAGGAAAGTAATTTTAGAACCATCATTTCCACTTCTCCCATTGCAAAAAAGAAATCATAAACAAGATGCATTTTCAAGTGAAAAACAAGCAGTGATATAATATTACTTCGGAGTATCTGAAGGAAGGCTCGTGATGGAGTCTAACTGCCACAGAGAAAAGCAGTTATGGCAGTGGAAAAATAATCTTGGTGCTTTTCCTACTCAAACACAGGTATGTGGAGGAACATCACAGCATGACAATGAGATGATGCTTGTCATTTGTGTGACAGAGACAAATTAGAATCCAGCCATCTCAGGGTGGGAACAATTTTCGTGAAAATTAATGACTTGATTAGAAGGAGAAATAAAGCTTCTTCAAGGGGACATGCAAATAAAGGAGGAATCACTAAAACTGTCGCCTCATGTAAAACGAACATTACACAAAGAAAGATTGGTGGGATATTTTACAAAGACAAATTTGATGTGATATTAATCATATACGGCCAGTGGGAGCAAAGAGGAGAGGGAGAGGAAGGATTCAAAGGGGTACATCTCTGACTTAGGGAAGTGTTTGCTGCTGAAGCAGGGGATGAGTATCCCCTTCCCAGGTGAGCTGGAAGCATCCTCTGCACTCCCAGACTGGGGTACCTGCCACTCTCAGGTGAATTCTTCAGGTTCTGTGTTTTTCTGGGTGGTGCTTCCAGCCAAGTGGAAGAGATTTGCCTCCTTTAATCTGGAGGCAAAGGTAACAGAGAACCATTAATTTCAGCAAGTGCTTGTAGTTTCCCAGTGGCAAATCTGCAGAGTGTGGTGGGGTCTGTATTGGGGGATTTCTGCCACCTTTGGGAAGGGGTAGGGCCACAAAGAACAAAATCCAGGGGCAATTAGTTTCAAGTTCAAGCCCAACCTTACCTTCCTGGGGAAGTAACATACTTGAGGACAAGCAAGGCAGCTGCACAAAAGGCAGTGCTTTTCTTAAACAGGGGTGATTACCTTAATTAATGATTGCAGACACGCAAGCATATGTTCTCAGAAGGCCTTTGTTTGAATTTGAGGGCTGCCTGAGAGGTTTTATTAAGTTTTCTCTGGGTCTAAATGACCTGTAAGGTGTATATTTTTCTCCTGCCATCTCATTTCCTTGGCGTGGAGAACCCCAGGCCTTTTGGCCTGATGTAGGTGATGCAACAGGACCCAAAGCTGCTCATCAAACACTGTTTTGTCTCATCCAGCACTACCAGTGGGAAGGAGACTGATGCCCAACCAGCTCTCTTGATTGTGTATCTTGTCAAACACGAGTTTGGTGGGAACTTGTCATGGCAAAGTGAAGGATTTTGCAGGTACCTCATAGAAAATGAAAGATTAGTGCCATGCTGTAGCTGCATGTGGCCAAAGGAGATGTGAAGATAAGCTGGTGAGTTCATGATGCAATGATCTCTCTGCTTCCTTGGCTGCTGAGCACTGGGTAGCAGCAGTGGCATCAAGGCAGCTGCGTGCTCGCAGGATGGGGATGCTGGGGACAGGCGGAATGGATTTGTGCTGCTTTTGGGAAGCATATTTTTGGCCCCTGTATTTGCAGGCTCTGCCAGAAGCCCTGGAACAGTTTTCATACATTGAGACACATTTTCCAACAGTGTGGCTCAGATTTTGTGTATAATAAGGAAAGCATATGTCACTAAGCATATGATAGCTTTCCTCTGGAAGGCAGGGCCATGCTGAAGCAGGATTTGTGGAACGTCTTAGGGGCAGGAGGCACCCTCTTTCATTTCCAGTTTTTGCCCATGTGTTCTTAGTCTCCCTACTTTAGAAATTGTCATTTTTTCTGTTGGTAAGGAACCTGAAATAGTTGGTTTTCTAGCTGTGTCACACCTGCATCAGAACAATCTCGAAACATCCTCCCTCCAGGCCAGGCGTTGCCACCTGCAATTCCTTCTGCCTGCAAGATGGTTGTGCTATGTTCTCTTTTGCCAGGAAATAAATGTTCTTTGCTGGACCATACAGGGTGTTTGTTTTGCTGAGAGGAGGGTGATGGCGTCATGCAAAGCCACAGGAAGCCTTGTGAAAGTCAATGTGAGCACACGTGTGCGGTTTTCATGCTGAGTGTTCCGGGCATCCCTGCCCTGTTTGCCTTGCATAGGCACCCTCGTGCTCACATTTGGCATGCAAGCTAGGTGTGCATTTCTCTGCTTTTCCATGCTTTCAAAACCTCATCCTGTGCAGCCACCTTATCCTTTTTTGTTTGTTTGTTTGTTTGTTTATTTTTAAGAAGATGATGCCAGCTGCCCCTCCAGGAGCCAGAAAATAATCTCCGTTAATAGCAGGGTCAATTCATCCTCCAGCTGAGAATTTCTCTTGATTTCTAACAGAAAGTTTTGAAGCCTCCACCTTTTCCCTTTTGTCTGAAGGTAGTCACTGGGACTGTCTTCTTATTACCCATGTATGTTTAAGCATAAATTGCATCTGACTGCAGTGACACTAATTAAGGTGGAGGCACTCAGATGCAGCCCCCCTTGCGGGAAGCGCCGCCAATAAACCTGCCGTGACTGGCAGGTGTTTCGACCACTTTAGACAACTGCAATTTCATAAAGTGTCCTCCTCGACGAGGAGGGGACTGCCAGGCCCCATCTGGGACATCCGCCACCAGGCAGGGACCAGGTGGCTTCAGGGAGCACAGAGCTGGCACCCCGTGTGCCCACCAGCCTGCTGGCATCTCACCCCAGTGGGTCTTTGCAAGGCTGTTGCCTCCCTCCCCTCTGCTGCAAACAGGGATTTCCTTCTCCCCCCTATTAAAATATGAAAGCATTTTGTATTGTCCCAACGGTTTTATAATATCCCAGTGATGTGCTCCTGAGGTGTTTGACCAAATATTATTAAAATTCTGTAAGGGCTAATAAGCCTGGAATTAGCACGATGCCTTCCTGTGACATTGAAATCATTTAGTAATTTTACAGTACATTTGAATTTTGGCGTCACTCAGCTGCTCAGTTTCCATTAACTTTGCCTGGAATTTCTTATGTCCATGCACACCAGCAGAAGTGTCAAGTTTCTCCTTCATGCTCCAGAACACCACTTGAATCACAATTGTGCTGCGGCTAATTGTTATTAATTAAGCTGTTCCTAGCAGTCCGAGCTGGGTTGTGCTTTTTTTTGTGGATGCGACAGAGAGCGAATGTGTTTGGTGGGCACAGTATTGTGAAGGTAAACCAAAGGAGCCCCGCTCCTGGGAACTCCTCTGTGTTCCATGGGGCACTTTTGGGGTGGATATGGGGGTTTTTCGGGACGGGGCCGCTGTGTTGGTGAGCGGTGCAGAGCCGGGCTCGTTACCATCACACGAGCTTTGCTGCCCTTTGCTGCCCTTTGCCCATCTCAAGGAGGCAGCTCCAGGGACATTTTGCAGTGGGTAAATTTGCTCTGAGCTGCTCCTGCTGCGCGTGCTCCGGCATCACTTAAGCAGGAGGCCAAAGGCCCCCCGGCACGAGGTTTGGATGGGATCACATGCCAGGTGCTCTGTGTTCCCACCTCCCTCTTGCTTCCCAGGATCAACTGAACCAGATCATCCAGTAGAGTGAGCAAGAGGAAGGGAAAGAGGAAGGGATTAATGAAATGGGGACCTTTGGAGCAGCCTCCTTGTGGAGGGCTTGTGTTGGGAAAATTGCTTCTTGGCTTCTCCTTCTCAGTGATGCTGCTGAGAATGTGCCCGTTGCTTTCTTCCCAGTGAGGAGGAGCAAGGTGCCTGTCCTTCCATTCATCCATCCTTCTCCGTGTTTGTTTGTGAAAATGAAGTCGGGTGAGGTTGTCTTCTGGGACAGAAATGCTGTAATCTTTGTGTGAGAGGCAGGAATAGGAAGCTGCTTTCTGTGTCTGGGAACGTGTCATCCACATCTCCCAAAAAAGCCACCAGCTGTCTGCGCTGCCTTCTGTTTTTGCTGCCCTTGCCTTGGGTTAAGAACCAGAAAACAAACGATTTTGGCACATCACTGGGAGGTGTTATTTTAACAGGTTACCCTTTACAGGATAAAGGTGTGCATAAATGTCCTCTTAAGAGGTCAAGGATAGTCTTGGGAATTTTCCAAGTCCAGAAGCATTGGGGAATGCCTCGTGTGCAGACATTAGAAATGAGCCCAAGGGCACAGGCTGCTGGTTGCTCCAAATTGTTCAGCTGTAGCCCTTCTGAAGCAAGCAGTGTGGAAAGGGAATCCCTTGGAGAAGGATCACAGGCGGTTGGGGTAGAAGTCTTCAGCACCACGCTCAGTCTTGGAGATTTTTACTCCTGCCATCCTCTCCATATGCCACTAAACCGAGGCTTTAAGCTGTCCATGGATTCCCCTGGTGCTGCCACCGCTGTTCCCGGGGCTGCTCCAGTATTTTACAAGGCATTGCCTTTCCTTCATCCCAGAAAATTCGTTGTCATTTTGCTGTTACGTGCCTATTCTGCTGGCAGCGTTGGGAGAAAAATGACCCAGTCTCAGAGAGGAGCCTGAGCTGGGACCTGGGACATCAGAGCAGGGCTTTATGGCCGTGTGCGGGGTAAACCTACCTCACCTTGCTCTTCTGGAGGCTCCTACACCTTCCTCCCAGGACTGCTGTGTTTGCCCCCTGGAAGCCTGATGGATTTCTGGCGGATGGATTGGGGCAGTCTGTTCCCCTTCTGCGTTGCTGCCTTTTTGCTACAGCCCGCGGAGGAGACCCGGCTGGTGTGTCCATGTCAGTGGGACTGTCCACGCGTGATGCGTTCCTGCGACCCACACAGTCAGCAGCAGGGACAGCCTGGCAGGTTTGGGGAGCCGCTGTGAGCTCTGGTGTGCAGTTGGTGTCTTTGCTTGCCCCTGCCTTCCCCGCTGCCCTGCCCAAGGGGGTGCAGGGTAACCCGAATCCAGAGCTGCTGCAGGGGGCCAGCCCCAGGTCTGATGGCTCAGGGGGTTAACCAGTCCTGCCGGTGGTGAGTGCAGGATTCTAAACCAACAGTGCTTCTGCTCTGGGAATTTACCACTTGGAAGATACTTTACTGCTGTCTTGTGACATTTCCCTGTGCTTTTATGCTCATTTATGTAACTGTTTTCTTTGATTTATGGCAAGTTTTCTTCATGTATAGCAGTGTCATAAATTGCACAGCCCTACTTTAAGTGGTTATGAATTTGAGACATTAAGTAAACTTTGGGATGGGGAGAATGGGCAGAAGCCTTTTGAAGAGGCTTTTGATCCCAACCCCAACTGAAATAATGTGTCCTCAGTATAAAACCAAAACAAGCATCAGAATAAGTTGGCATAGTCTGTTCCTTGACTAGCCAGCTGGTTGTGGGTTTTTTTAGTGCAAAATGTAAGTTATTCATGTCTGATGAAAGGATGCATGAGGCCAAACCCACACCGTGGTGACGTTTGTGTGGCAGTCCCTGGAGCTCTGTTATCCAAGGTTTCTAGAGGCTTTCAGAGGAGCAGCAAATTAATGTTGTTTTTTTCATAAACCTCTGTCTTTCTGTCTTACTCTCTCTATGGAGCTGCCTTTTCAGATGTTATTTTTTTAAGACCCTCAAACAAGCTCAAATTTCCAAGGAGTATTCAGTGGCCATCAGGGATCCAAAGTCTATCAAAGCCACTGGTCAGGCCTGTGAAATAAAGACTTTGGGTTTTGATTTTGTTGGATCTTGCTTTGTAGAGGAAGAGAAACAGCTCATTTAAAAATTGCTTTCTGAGTTCAGGTGTCAGAGAAGCTTTCTGTTGACCTTTACAAATTGATACTGTCATGATCAATGGACAGAATTTTAAGCAGAGTCTCTGGGGATGGGAGGGTGGGTATAAACCAAACATTTATAAAATATATATGGAGTGCATTTAAGAAGCCCGCCAGAAATAACAACAAGCATTAACAGGGAGCGTATTTGAGCAAACTGATCTATAAAGAATTCATAATGCCTGATTTTGACAGGTAGGGTTTGTAAGAACTTACCTTTTGGGATGATTTCTGGAAGTATCTGAAGCTAAAAATAAAAGACAAATACACCTTAGGTTAGTGCAACAGGTTGGGTGGGGAAAGCAGTTAGAGATTTTGAAGTTGCTTTGCCAGTTTCAGTGGCAGGGAAACTGTGTTTGAGGTGCAACGTGCACTCCCCCATGTCCCCTTTACAGAAGCTCAGTAGGAATTGTGTGAAGAGGGGCAAGTCAGTCTTTGGGTTCAGCTGCTCGACCCCTCATTTGTAAAGAATCAGCGAGACACCCCGAGACGCTCCTCAGACACAGACACACAGTTCTCCCCTCCCAGGTACAACAGGCAGAAGCTTCAGCATGTTGCCCTGAACTCATTTGCAGTGGGGTTATCAATTCAAATCCAAGCCCTGCCTCTGCCCCTGTTTTGCAGTGTAATAGCAGCTTATGCCAACAGCCTCAGCGAGGTTAAAAGTGGCCCTTTTAATTTCTTAGCAAGGGGAAAAGCCTCTTGGTGGCAGAGTTGTGGTCACTGTGCTGCTGGTCACTGGAGCTGAAGCCCTCGGTGGCCTCGGAAAAATGTATTGGATGCTCCATGGACTGCAACAGGCTTAAGACCAGGCTGGATGTTTTTGTGTGTAGCATGTAGAAGGAAAAAAGGTTCTTGCCTAGACTTTAGTTATGGGAAGTTTTGTTTTTCCAGCCAATAAACTGGTATCTGAAAGTACTTGGTTTAATAACATGGAGTTTATTACGTAGTGTAGCCGTGGGCTGCCACAACCAGTGATTTAAGGGAGGTTTGTATAAAAGAGCACTTGAGATTAATTCTTTGATGTGATGACTGTAACTTATACAACCACCCCAGACCCCAGGATGTGTCCCTGTGTCCCAGGTCCAGTGTATTTTGGCTGCAGACAAGGTGTGGTGTCCACCTGTGGGACCAGAGAGCCTCAGCACAGCCCCTGCCTCTCTCTCTGACTGCAGCACCATTCCCCTCATCTGCAGTACTTCCAAGGTTCAATAATTACCATTTCAGCTGTCTCACTCGGGCTGGATTCTCCCGCCTGCTTGACAAGGTTATCGTGTTGCTTGAGAGCCTGTTATTTTCATCAATGAAAAATAAACTCTATGCGGTCTTAACTTAATAGACCTGTGCATATTGGCTAAAATAGGGTATTTCTGTCACCACGGTCTCCTGCATTGCACAGTCACCTTGAAGCCCTTGGGCAAAGCAGCTCTGAAATGTTGGGTCTGTTCTTGCCTGGTATAGAGTCACCCAAGCCCCAGCATGGCCGTATCGTGTACTCCCCATGAGATGTTGGTTTTCTTTAATTCCCAAGTGTTTTTCCAGGAGCTTTTGGTTTAAGCCCCTCTGCAGTTTTGTCTTGTCAGCTTGCCAGAATCTGGGGAGGTTGTTCTCACCAAAGCAGTCCTTTTCTTTAGGTGTTTAAGTTTCACAGTTATTTTAGTCATTTTACTAGGTGGTATTTGGGTTATGTGATAATTACTAATGTAATGCAAGAGAGATTTCTGTGGGAGATCTTGGGGAAATACCTTTTATGTCACAAGTGGCTCGTGCTTCTGCTGGAACGGCGTGGTGGTTGCTGTGTGCTTTAGAGGTGACTAATTATCCAGTTACATTAGCAAATATAAAAGCACCTGTCCCACCTACACTCTCTGAGCTGCATCTTTTACATAAATGATGCTCAAATAATAGTAAGGGGGATCTGAGGGCTTGTGAGCTCCTTGCCAAGTGTATTTTAAAGACTGTACAGGCAGCGAGGACTGCAGTCCCACTCCCATGGCAGCGGCTGCCAGCGCTCCCGCGGGATTCCTGGGGCTGTGAATCAGGCAGAGGCTGAATGAATGCCCTCCCTTGTGCACGCACAAACTCCGCGTGTTTGCACAGCGTTAATTAAAATGCATTTAAGTTGAGTGAATGCTTGCAGTATTCAGGAGCCCTCTGGGAAAGGGTAAAGCAGCAAGCAAGGCAGGCGGGGGAAGGCTCAGGGCTGTCGTGGAGCTGTGTGAGTCCCCGTGGAGCTGCTGGGGAGAGCGGCCACCGCCGCAGCCCACGGCAGTGCCCTGTGCCTCTGGGAAAGCAGGGCATGAGGGAGAGAGCCCTTCATGGCCCCAGCAAAGCAACCCTTTTTTTTCTTTTTTTTTGAGCTGGGAAATGATTTTGGGCCAACCTCCGAGCCGATGTTACAGCCATCCCTTGCCCAATTGATTTTTGCTGAATGCATGTGTACGAAAACAGAGTCCGAGTGCCTGACCCGCTCCCACCTATGAATGTGTTCCCCTAGTGCCTGTGGTCTGTGCTCCATCATCTTCCCTACACTCCTTCCCTTGACACTGGAAAAGAAACCCAAATGCTTCTGGCTGCTGAGACCTTCGGAGATCTCCACCACTTTGCCCGGGTAGGGAGCCGGGACACACCGCGATGCGGCGAGGAGGGATAACAGGCTGCACTGCTGCTGCTGTACTGCAGCAGAACCTGGGAAGAATGAGGGCTGGGAGTGGAGACAGCAATATTTTTACACCCTTAGACCTTCTGCTTGGCGCTTGGGCTGTGTGTTTAGCTGCCCGAGAACACGTGGCCTTGTGTTAGTCACAATCGTTTATCTGTGAACTCAACTCGTTTTCGAAGGCATTGGGAATGGTCTGCACTTTGGTGCTGTAGAGGAAAGGAGTTTGGTTCTTTGCTTCAAGAGTTAGGTTTACATGCTTAATTTTGCGTGCTGCGCTGAAGGCACTGACTCCTGCAGGAATAGTTGGTCTGTAAAGATCTGCAGTGGCAACAGGGAGAATAATTCCTCTGTGTGATGTTTCGGAGCAACAGCAATGTTTGTATGGACTAAACTTGCACTCTGGAGTGGCGGCTCATTCCCTGGGTGGGGGGAGCATAACCCAGTTGGAAAAGGGGTCCTGGTGATATTTTGATCATACTGGGAGACCCAGTAAGGAGCCCGGACTGGAAGCCTGGTGAAAGGAAAAAGTCCTACTAGTGCTCAGAAGCTGGAGGGCAGAGGAGATCAGTGTTGGATTTCCGAGCTACTTGAAAACCTTTTTATTGTCTCAAAATGTGGCTTTACCTGAACTAAGCCACATGCTGCAAGCAGAGACCACTCAAGTCTTCCTTAGGTAATGTCTCTTAATTGCTTGTTAAGGTTATGTACTTTGCTGGGAAGTAACTTGCCAATGCTGAAGATAAATCAGTAAAGTAAGTTATTTTTTTTGCATCCAGTATGAAACCCCCACACTCTTCCTAAGCTCCCATGCTGCGTAAGTGGCCGTAAAAGAAATCTTTTAATTTTGAATGTTGAGGGTTTTTTGTCACAACTTGAGTGCTGGCAATTTGCTAGTGTGACTGCTGGAGCCACGAGCACCTCCTCGAAGCCAGCCTGATGGGGGTGGCAGTCAGCAACGTGTCACTCCTGTGTCACCTCCATCCCTCGGGTGCCCCGTCAGCTTGGAGGCTTATCTGCTGCCTCCTTGTCAGAGTGAGCGCTTCCAGATTCACAGCAAGACCTCAAGGAGAGCCAGATGATGGAGCAGATGGTAGATGACTAATTTGGCAAAGTCAGATGAGTGGAAATTGTTTGCTTTAATTGCTTGTCAAGTCCAGTACCTACATTATAGTTAAGAAGCGACTATTTATCCTCAAAATAGAATGAAATGAGGAAAGGAAGTGTGTGTGTGTGTGTGTGTCTGTGAATATTAGGGAGGAAAAGGGAAGGAGAGGTACCCAAAGAAAAAAATTTGGTACGAAGCCCTGAGGAGGAAGAGCCATTGGTAAAACTTTTCATATTAATTTCTACCCTTTTTAAGTGGCAGCTGTGCTCCTGCAGAACATTTTCCCTGTTTTTTTTCCTTTCTAGTTGCTGGATCATAATATACATGTGGTGAAACTAAAAGAGAAATAAAGCTGGAAGTACTGGCATAAAACAAGCTGCTACTGATGGCTTGACATGGCCAGCACAGGCTATTGTCTTTGAAGTGTTGGTGTATGAATCTAGTCAACACTTTGATGCCATTTTTTGGTTGGTGTGAACAGGAAGGTTTATCGGTAAAATATGCCGTGTAGCATCCACCAAAGAGATTTTGGAGAGTTCGGTGCAAGGAGGGAGTGTCACCAGCTCAGGAAGGTGTTTTCACACATTGCTAATCCTTCTCGATGAAGGTACCATCACTGTCAGTCTTTACTGCACCTCGCTGTGTTCCTGTTCATAACATTGGGAAACAGCTTCCATTTGTAGGTGGCGTATGATCAGCCTCTCTTGGAGGTGGGACCACCCTGATAACACATCCCTGTGTGTTATCTTTTCTGGAAGTGCTGGGAACCCTTAAAATGGTACATGAAATGATGTTTGTGAGTTTACTGGCCAAATTGCAGGGAATTAATGCTTTGGTCCCCTGTACTGTCAACCCAGGGGCTGCTTCTTCATGCTGTGGAGAAGAAAGGCTATAGAAGTGTTTCAGTGTCCTCCTAGTACTGCAAATGAAAGTCTGGATGAAAAGTTTAGTTAATTTTTTATTTGATTTGATTTTGCAGTTGTGGAGAGCTTAAGTTGGAAATCAAAATAAATATTAGAGCTAAGATGTTAGGAAGAAATTTTTCACTGTGAGTGTGTCAAGGCACTGGAACACTTTGCCCAGAGAAGCTGTGGCTGCCCCATCCCTGGAAGTGTTCAGGGACAGGTTGGATGGGCTTGGAGAGACCTGGTCTAGTGGAAGGTGTCCCTGCCCATGGCAGGGGGTTAGAACTTAGATGGTCTTTAAGGTCCCTTCCAACACAAACCATTCTATGATTCCATGATAGCACTACCAGGCCAGTGTTTCAGGGCCAGTTTGAATTTTGCATGCATGTAGAAGGGATTAAAGCCAGGCTGCTGCCATGGATCAGCCTGTACTTTGTCACCTCATTCCAGTGACACCCTGACGGGCTGAACGGTGACTGGATGGCCATGTGACTGTCCAGGGGTTCATGACAATTGGATTGATTGCAGGCAACACAGTTTGAATAATTTTCTAGCATAGAGCAGACCTCATGGAAGGAAAATGTTTGTGCCAGCTGAGCTTTTAATTAGGAGTACAGAGAAAATGATGCTGTCCTTCATTACGATCTCCTACCTGGGGAAAGAAAGCCCCCAATTTTAAAACACTGTCTACAACCACTGGGTTTACAGGCTGATAATCTCAAGGAGTGTTCTGCCTTCTCATGGGAAACATCTGCAAGACTGTAAGTGCAGACGGCCCTCGCTTCATTAGGACATGCCTAATTACAAGAAAATTCAGGGCTTTGGCAGCTCATTCAAGCAGAGCTGTATAATAATAATGGAAGGATTAAAAGCGTGTTTGCCCCTTCTGTGTGTGTGTACATGAGTGACAGGGTGCCTGGGCTGGTGCTGAGAGCGTGCAGCGTAAAGAAATGAGGGGAGGTTGCTGTGGCGTTGCTCGTAATTAGTCGTTCCTTAAGGGGCTCGAGTATCCCTCCCCATCTGGGGGTCTTAACAAATTACCACGAGTGTCTGCAATTATTAATAAACAGTTCTGTTAGCTACCTTTCAAGAAACCCTGATGACGGTGCTGACTGTAAAAACACAGCTAATTAAGTGCATAAGTGGGAAGTACAGGAAAAGAATGTGTTAAAAAGAGATGCCGACTGTTGTTTGGATTGTCCTTTCTGGGGTGAAGAAACATGTGATATTCCTTCCATAAACACTGTCCAGAAGCCAGGGAGTCCAAGAGTTTAAGCCTCCTTTTGTGTTTTTGGCCCACTTGACAAAACTGATTGGCAAAAGAAGGTTGTGCTGCAAATGTGCTGCCTCCTGCATCATTGCCAAAGAGATAATAATAAATACTTTACCATTTGGAGGAAAATAAATTCAGATGCTTGATATTGGAGCTGGGGAGGAGGATGCCCCATCCCTGCTTCTCTGAACGTGCTTTGGGAGGGGAGTGAGACACCATTATTTCCAGTGGGAGCGACCATGGTGGAGATAATGGGATTCAGTCTCCTTGAGTCATTCCAAATGTAGGCAAATCCAGAGAGAGACTGAATAAGAAGTTAAACAAGTTGATCTCCCCCTAAAAGTTAGTTTCTCTGTTGAGCTGGGAGTGTTATAAAGTCCATTCGTATTACAAGAAAAAGAAGTCAGTGGAGTCAAGTGTGATTTCTTAATTTCACGTACAGATTTATCATCAACAGAGCACAGCAAAATAATGGGCTAAAAAGCAGAAGCTAATGGACATTTTTAAATGTCTCCATTATTTGCTACCTTCGAGTGAGCATCCAAATGATTTGGCTTTGTTATGAAAAAAGTGTCAATGGGAAATTAATTTCCAAGTCATGTGCATGAATATTGATGAAAAACATAAATTCAGTTCAATACGGATGATTATTACTGCTGTAATTGGGGCCATTAGGAGATGAAACTCTGTCGCTTTACATAGCTGGTAATAAGTAAACAACTGAACGTGAAGTGTGAATGTGTGAGTAATGCCTGAAATCCCATTTTGTGACGGCCAAGCAGTGCTTTGCCCCTGTGCCACCCAAAACTGCCCATGTTTGGGGTGCCATGAGAAGTGGCCGCAGGCTTGGCAGCCTGGCTGGTTGGGATCATCTATGGGGGGCCCCAGCTGGGCTGGGGTCTCTCTGGAGTGCTAGGAGCTTCTGGCCAAGGTCAGGGTGATGTGCACGGAAGGGAAAGGCTGTGACACCTACAATGGAAATCCGGTCTCTAGAGTGATGAGTCATGGTTTATTGACATGCGCGGTCTGCGTGTCCAATTAAGAACTATTTATGTATAGAGAGGCCAATAGGGCATGGACATGTGTCCATACTGAGGTCTATATAAGCTGTAGTTTCTGATATAATAAAGGGCTTTCGGGCTTTCTGGTTCCTGTTCCTGAAGAAGATGTGTCGTTCCTTGACCTACCCTGACCATTACGACGACAATCATCACTGCTCTTTAGAGGCCTCCCAGATGGGAAGGTGCACGCCCTTCAGCCTTGGGATAATATTAGTGGTGGGTGTGCCTGCACACTCGTCAGAACATGGCAAGAGCAGGAGCAGCCGAGAGTGTGTTGGTGGAATGATGTCTTTGAGAGGTTTATGGCACGCTGGTAACCTGGTACAGGCTCTCAGACTGAGATTTTCCCCTCCAGACTCGAAGGAAAAATAAGAGGACCTCTGATTTTCCTGAGTGTGCATTGAAACAGCACGGAAGGGTTTCCCTCGTGGACGTGCCTCTGGAAGGCCTCCTGAGCAGGTCAGGGTGTTCATGGCCAGGGATGCTGGACAGTGAGAGAACCTGCACACTGGAGGCACGTCTTGAGCTGCTACTCGTTGCCCTTTGTTAGAGTCACGGAAAGAGTATTTTTTAACTAACCAGCAAAGGTTGTGCTGCAGAAACAATTAAAAGCACACAAACTTTATTTTCCTGCTGCTCATCTGTTTCTGTGGCTATATAAAATAATAAGCCTAACAATATACAACCAAATGCTTTGAAGAGGGTTTATTAAATATAGATTATGGTGGTTTTGCATGGCGTGACGAGGGATTACGTTTTGTTGTGCTCGTGTTTATGTCGACACACAGCTTGGAACACCCCTGCAAATAGACATTATTTTGGCACTCAGTTTTAAAGAGCTGCTACAACGCATAGATGCCTCTTGCTGTTTTAAGAGATGAGCCAGGAGGATGTTTGTGTTTTGTGTTGAGCTCAGGGACAGAGGGACTGGGAATCCTCTGTGACCCCTGCTCAGCTCCCACTTTGAATGGGGTTACTTTAGAGCTTCTTAACGACCTTGGCAAATCACACCTAGAACAATTATTTCTGCCCCGGAGTGACTGGGAATTGCCTCATGTGGCTCAAAATGAGGCATAAAACTTAACTACCAGTTCATGGCCTGCTTTCTGGTCCATGTCTCCTCCAGGTTTGCTTCCCTGGGGTCTGTGGGCAAGCAGGAGCCCCTTTGTGACTGTCCATGACAGCAGCATTGCTCCATCACGGCAGGAGTGCCTTTTCACCCTGTTAATTATTTCCCTTAAAAAACCTGCCAAGCGCATATCTAATCTCTTTGTTTTAAAGGACTCCCTGTGAAGGATGTGGGGTTCTGTCCCAGCTCTTCCCCCTGCACGTGACAAGCGATCTAACCTACTTTTCTTAAATGCTTTCAGTAGTTTCCCCTTTTATATTTTGAATGTGGCGTAATTATTAGGTGCATCAAAAGTATATGTCGTAAAGCTGAGACGCACAGAGATTAATGACTTTTTGTAATAATGGATTATTAATGATCCATGCTTATACCCACATTTGCTTTGGGACTTCAGCAGTTCTGCTGGTCAGGGCTCTCTCCTGCTCCGAATGCTGTTTCTGCATCAACTGCTCTGCCCGTTGGGTACCAATGGAAAAAAAAGGGGGAGGAATTCAACACCCCCAAGTTGATGTAGGATAATCACTTTTGGTATGAGACTTAATTTGAGGCGATCTGTAAGCAGTTTTTGTCGTTGTTGAGGGGAAGTGACCACTCCTGTCAGCAACAGAGCTGCAAAAGCCAGGTCAGGTCATGCAATGGTTTGGGAATTATTGACCCTGGGCAGCGACTTCCTCTGGTTTTCAACATTTGGTGGCAGAGCAGACCGGGAAGAACTGGTTTGCACAGACTTTTTTGGCCTGTAGCAGGCAGGTAGCAAAGGCCCAGGTGTGACCTGGAACAAAGAGATGTACCAGAGGACCAGAGGGGACTGCTTTTTCAAAGACAGACATTAAGTGCTTGGAATTTAAAAATTTAAAGGGTCAGTGTGATTTTTTTTTTTTTTTTTCTAAATTTGCTTTAAAGGCTTTAATTTATCCAAAAGCACTGATTTCCAAAGCAAAATCAAAAGCTGGGAGTAGTTACTGCAGTGGTTTGATGGTACAGAATTAATGTCAGCCAAAGGAAACTCGCAGTGCCAGTTGCCATCCAGGCTGGTTTCACCCCCCTTGAATCCTCTTGCAAGAGCTGGCCCCAGGTGTTCTGCCTCCTCACAGCAAACAAATGGCTGCATTTGCTTTCAGGAGACGTTGAATGGGTGTGCAACATGCAATACCAGTGTTGCAGTGTATAGCTTTATTAGCTGAGCTGCTGGAATTGTTTTCTGAGCTACGCTGATCTTTAGCACTGATTGCAAAACGGAACAGAAATTGTTTATTAGTCCTTGGGAGCCTTAAGACAGAATAATACTTCTTTGCCTGGAAACGTGGCAAGTCTTGCTGTTATAGATGCTGCTGTGTTTAAGAAAGAAGCAAACCAACCCATTTTGTGATTGGTAGAGCATTTTTAGACACCCTGGCAGGGCCAGGTGTGTGTCTCCCTGAAGGGCAGGCATTCTTGTAGGACAGGTCTCGAGGCTGTTCAGAATAAAACTTTAAATATGAGCTAGGACAGGACTTTGTATTTCAAAAAGAAAGATGTGCTGTCTCCCAGTAGCAGTGGTTAATCCTTCCAGGTGTTTCCAGTCCAGCAGAGCTATGTGAGGTCGCAGTGTGACCAGGTCTTTCCATCAAAATGACTGCAAAATATGTTACAAATAAACTCTTATTTAGATGTAGTTTACTGTATGCAGTAGGTTGTTACCAGAAAAAAATTAGAGTGGGAATGTTTGCGGTTTAAATTTAGCAAATGAGATGATAGTTGTTATTTTAAAACCTGAACAAACCAAGAAGTTTTATATTTCTGCAACACAGTACAATGAACATATGTCAAATATTTCAAGTTTTTAATCTGAATGAGAACTTTGACATTTTACTATTACGAGTTCATAGAAGGAAATACAGTAATATTACAGTATTTCCTTTGTTAAATAGCCCAAATGTGTATTTGGAGAAGAAGCCTTTGCAGTGGCTGTTCAACTTTGGTCTGTGTTCTTTAGCCACTGGAAACACGGAACCCAAAAATGCTCTGATCATGCCTTTGTCTTGTGAAGAGGTTGCAATGAAACCTACCCTTGCTTGCCCTCCCTGGTGAGGAGTTGTGATTCAGCAGGAATGGATTTCTGCTGCAATTTTTGGGGGAATGTAGTAAGCAGTCAATAACAGTAGCGCTCCAAAACCTAATTACTTTTGATATTCATAAAAAGGACCTACATCATTCAAAAGTGCATATTTTAGTCAATTTTACTGATTATGCCTCCAGTCATGGAGAGTTTTGTTTGTGCTGATCTAATCCAGGAGTGAGAATGGCTCCAGAAATGCTGTTCTGGTCAAGCTCCTGTTTTGCGTGATTTAATGCCCGTTTTAAAAGTTTGGATGTACACAGATTAATTTACTCACAGATAAGGCCAACCCACAAGCTATTGATTATGAGGAAAAGTAAGTGCATGCAAAAAAAAACACCCAAACCAGCCCAGCCCCACACTTGACCCTTTAGGCAGCACTGCTGATCTGGCAGGCTGAGTGCTGTGTGAAAAGCTGCCATTCTAAAATGCTGCTTCTGTGTTTCTTTCCCCTGTGTATTTTGTCACTGGGTGATGCACAGCAGGCTGAGAGACTGAGCTGAGATTCTGTGGTAGCTTTGAAATGGGCTTCAAAATGTAGGACAGAGTAGCATAATGTTAAAGGGCATCATTTGAAAACTGTATTAAGATGGTGTTTCTCTGCTTATCTGACAAATCTCTGCTGTACGTTCAGCCTGGGACTCATGGAAAGACAATGTGTTTTTCGTGGTTGTCTTTCTCCTATTTATTATTTATTAATTGCATAAAACTGGGAAGAGCTGAGGTCTTAAAGTGATGGAGGAAACAATGCTGGGTATAAATCTTCTGCTCAGGTTGCTGTTGGCTTGTTGACTGTTCTGAGTAGGGAAAAAGCTGAATTATCCAGGTCTGCTTGGATGCCCAGGTCTCTCCAGCCTTATATCCTTCAACCTGTGATTGTAGTATCTCTGTCCACTGTCTGATTCTGTCACTGGCAGGACTAGCAGGGATTTGTTGAGGTCTGGGTTTGGCCCCTTAGGTGCTGAGGCCAAGTGGTTTGGCATTTTTTTGGTATTTCTGTGTTTTCAGCTTTTCTGCATTTGGTGGTAAATTCCAGCACTTCGTCCCATTTGGCGAGACGTGGTTAAACTGCTGAAATGATCACAGGTCGTATTTGTACCTTCCCATCTCCGCTGCTGATGTTCAAGTAACTTGTGCAGGGCTTTTTGTTTCGATTGCCTGCATTGCTGTATCCAAACTTGATTTCCTCCTCTGCTCCTGTGCCCCTCTTCCAGGCCTGTGCTGATGGTTTGCCCTGTGGTTTCTTGCAGTGTGTGCCGGCACCGAGAACAAGCTGAGCTCCCTCTCTGACCTGGAGCAGCAGTACCGAGCTCTGCGCAAGTACTATGAGAACTGTGAGGTAGTTATGGGCAACCTGGAGATCACCAGCATCGAGCACAACCGAGACCTCTCCTTCCTGAGGGTGAGCAAACTTTTGTTTTCCTTCTGTCTGTGTCCAGGGAAGCCACCAGAGGTGCTGGGCTGGAGAAGGACAGGTGTCCTTCTCGCCAGGTCTGGTGTAATGTGAGAAGATGATAAAACGACAGGGACATGCAGAGAACAAGAGCAATGTCATTGCTGTGACAAGTACTCTGAGTATGAGTCATTTAGATTTATCCTGGAGTTGGGAGAGAAAGCCATGACGCTGCTCAGAAAGGGGACACCTTGCAGGTGTCTCTCCCTGTGTGTTGCCAGCAGGGATGGAGCAGGTAAGGGAGGGCTTGGGAAGGTCTGAGAGTCATGCAGGTAAGCACCAGAGGCTTGGAGAAGCTAATCCAAAGGAAATGCTGGACATGGGCTGATGGACAGACTAAGCTAACTCTGGGCTATGTTTGTGGAGAATTTAAGGAAAAAAAAAAAGTGATTGTTGAATGAGCATAAAATCCTCTTTGTGTACGAGACTGGAGTCGTGAGCCTAATGAAGTCTTCAGCATCCAGGGGAAATCTGACAGATAAAACTGTCCTGCCACTGTAGAGCCTGGGTTGCACACTCCCTCCGTCCTCTTTACATCAAATTTTGAGCAAATATCATGCTTTTGGGTTTATGGAGGAACATTTCAGTGTAGTTTGTACGTTCCCTGTTACTGTGCCAGCAGCCAGAAGGAGGGAGAAGTGAACACGAAATTAAAAGGATTTCAGCCCATTGTTACTTGGCATTTCAAAGCTAATTACGTTTGAAGAAACATCTCAGTAAGGAAGCGATCCAGGTGGGTGTCTGAGGATGGCTGTACCGTGGAAGAACTGGTGTGTAGGTCTCAGGGCCACGGTAAAGGAGGCAGCCCACGGCAGTGTGGTTGCAGCCTGTGCTGACTGTTCCCTCTGACAGAGGAAGCTCAGCCGTGACACAGATAAGGCTTTACACTGCTCCTGTCACACGGTATCGCTTGGCTGTGCCTCTGCACGACGCCGATGGCACGCTTCGAGATGCGTGTCTGCATGTAAATGGCATTTTCATGGAAAGAACATAGTGGGAGTGGTGGGGTTGAAATGTGGTGGCAGGAAGAGGCAGCGGGAGTCAGCCCCAGCAGATTGTGTTACCCTCAGTCATTCACTTTGCTGCGTCTCGAGTGAACCGAGTGCTCAGTTGCAGTTGGTAAAAATGTGAACTATTCACTACGGAGCCTAACAAAGGCAAGACCCCATCCCAAGCAGCGTGTTTAGCTTTTCTTCACGTGGAGTTTGATGGGGATTTCACAGCATTGCCACTCTCTCTCTTGGCCTATTTTTACTCTTAAGTGTACACCAGGCTGCTAAAAGATCTGCAAGCAAAATTCAGCTACCAGATTACGTCTGGAGTAAAGTTTGGGGTGCTAATTGCACTCAGACTAACAGGTTGCTTGTTAATTTGAGCAACGAATGCCTAGGAAGTAAATGCTATCTATACATTTCACAGTTGTGACAGGTGGGGAAAACACATATCCTTGTGCTCTGAAATAGATCCGGCCTTGGTGCAGCTGGACCAGCGTTTCCCCACTGCCTTAGACAGGTGGCAGAGGGATGCTTCCTGCGAGGGCAGGGTCCCTGCACTGATTCAGGCACTGCTGCAGTTTCAGATGCCTCCCAAAACCCCTGACTGGGCCATCGTGTGTGGCTCCATTTCATCCCAGACAGTTCTTCCGCTTTGGCTTCCCTTTGTTACGCTGCCTGCTGGTAGGTCGGAAAAGTGAATTATTTGGAAATTAGGGAATTAACGTTCCTTGCGGAGAGCTGCCCCTAAGCAGTGTAAAATATTGGTGGGAAGGGGGCAGTAAAATCAGCAAATGAGAACAAGAAAGAAGGGCCGTGTATAGTAAATGAAGGTGGTTCAGTCACTTGTGCTTTTTGGTGACAGCTACTATTGCTTTTTTAGTAGTTTTATTGCTTCTCTTACCTGCATGTGCCCTCTCACAGATGTCTCAGCAAAAAAGCAGAACTTGAAACAAAACTCAGCACACTGGAAGTCTAGTTAATATGATGAATTGTAGTCATTAAAGCAGGAAACCTAACAGAGGAGAACATCTTCTTGGGGAGGCAAATAAATAAATAAATGTTGGCACATTTACGCCGATAATTCGACGTTCATTAGTTAGGCAGCATTACTGGTTTTATCATATTAAAAATGATTTTAATAGCCAAGTGAAGGTGGCAGATGGGAAATAACTAGGAGGAAGGCTGATTGTCTCTCTCAGACTTGAATATGGTGAACTTGTCATGCAAGATGATGCTCCTTCAGCCTGCTCTGGGGTTTTAGTCTCTGTTGCAGTAATTGCACTCTTCCTCCACAAGAAGGACTTCAGGTAGGTGTGGGAGCATCCTTGGAGTATCTGCATGGCCAGCTGATGAGTAACCTGGCTCTGTGTGCTCACCTGCCTTCTCCATAGTGCTCAGCGTAGCTGGGCAGCCTCTCACTCTGGGCAGAGGGAAGACCCAGCAAGGACATGCTGAGCCTTTTTATCATGCAACAGTAAACAAACAGCATAAATGAATTGAAGTGAAAAAACCTCATAATTTTATTTACCCTGCAGAGGAACATTAAAAGATCAGCATCACATCTCTCATATTTATTTAGGCATTTATTCCCTAAGTAGATTTGCGTTATGTCCTATGAGTTAGCTCTCTGAATATCTCCTGATTAAGACTAAAAGGGGCTGTCTGTCACCTGAATGAAGTGCTCAGCCCCTTAAATTTTTGGGCCTGCAAGTCAGTGCCTGGCTTTGAGATCATTAGGAGTTTCATTTCTGTAAAAAGGGCTTGCACGTGCCAGTGGGTTTTGTTCCTGGTATTCTTGTACGTGTGCAGAACATGAGTACAAGTCTTCTGCGTTAATTTCATGCATTTTATTTTAGTTTCTGGTTGTGTTACAGTCTTGGTATTACTTGCCTGTGGGTGGCCAACACAGGGGTGAGCAGTTGCAATATGAACTTTTGCTCTGCGTGTGCTGCCTTCCAGCTCCATCAGCTCTGTTCCTGCTCCACGGGGCTTCAGTGTGGCTGAAATGGGAGTTACGGCAGAGGAAAGGAGCGCTCAGGAGAAAGTGCAGCAGAAAAATTTTGCCTAGGCTGGAGTGTTGAGTAGGGCAAGATGTTCCTGCCTGTGGGCTGATAGCCATCTTTCTTTGTCATTCATCTGAGGCTTAACATACCCACGGAAAATGTCCAAGGGGGTTATTCAGCCTCTAAAGTCCTGCCTCTTCCAGCTGTGGCAATGAAACAAGGCTTAGGTTACTGCAGCACGTGAGTCCCACCTCCCTGTTGTGGCCAAGGCAGGCTCTCCACTGGCGTAGGTGCTGCGGTAGGGAAAGGCACTGGGTGTTTCTGAGAGCGTGATTGAACTGGGCAGAACAAATAACTGGGTGGAAAACAGGCCCTTGGAGCAACCTCGTCCCTGGTGTGTGTCCCAGCAAGTCAGCAGTGATGGTGGGAAGCAGTTGGGTTCCACCTTGCCCTGCTCCCAACCCACGGCCATCCTCCAGCTAATTGCACGGGCTAGGCTGTTGCACTTGGGTTTGCTCCATGACATGAGATAAGTTGGTTGAGCTGGTGCGTGTCTTGAGTCTCATCAAGGCTAGAGCTGAGATTTACTTCCCTGCTTTGGACTTTAGAAAAAACCCCCTTGAGATAAGCTCAGCTTGTGCACTTGGTTCATATTGCAAGTGACTGTTTGGTTTCAGAACTGGGAACCTATTTTAGTTTCACTTGGCAAAGCTGACAGTTTGTATTGTGGGCAGTCCTTATTTCATAGTGGCATCTCCATATTCCATTTTCAAAATAAAATAAACAATTAGTGTATCACAAAACAATCTTCTGCGAGCACTCCTGTTCTCTTAAACACATTTGTTTTTTGAGAGTTATCTTTGACTAATCCCCTGGCTTTTAGCAATTCACAGTCAGTAAATTGTCTTCCTGTGCCTGGATTTTATTTAACCAATCCAGATTATTTATTTTTGAAGACATGACCAAAGTTCTGTGCTGTTCCCTGCCATAACTCTACCAAATGATTATGAAACTTATTTCTAACCGCAATCAACAGCCTTCAAAAATGATCTAGCACTGCTTTATAAATTCTTTTTTCATTTATCTCAGTGGTGCTTGCGTAACACCCCCAGCCACAGCTACAGTGGCAGCTGCTTGCCTGCCATTTAACAGGGTGGGCATTTTGGGATGGGCAGCTTTACTGCAGAGCCCCATCTCCCCTCTGTCAGCACACATCACCCTCTGCTCAGTGAGAACCTGCACCAGCCCGAACTTAGCACTTCCTTTACAGTCCCATTTAGACCCTGTGGCAGATAGGATTTGGCCATTTGGGCTTTATGTTTTTTGTTTCTGGTCGTGTTGTGTTATACCCTTGGAGGATGTTTTGGTGAGAGGGGAGGACTGCCAGAGGGGCCACGGAAAGAGCTGGTTGCAAAGGATGCCACCTGACCCCACGGCAAGCAGAACTCCTGGTTGAAAGGAAACATCACCTTTTTATCTTCTTTTTTTTTTTTTTTCCCCCAGGCTTTTTGGTCTTTTATAGCAAAACAGGGCTAAGCAGACCCTTTTAAAAGCTCTGGCAGCAGAGGTGAGTGGAGATGGCACAAAGAGAGTCTGCAGTCTGAACAGACAAATGGCAGTGTGGACAGACAAATGGGAAAGGGGAGTGCAGAGACAGGAGGGTATTGTCTTGTCCACTTCACTTGGCAGATCACTGTAATGATGTGTGTGGCTCCCAAAGGCCTGGCAGCACAGCTCTGCATCTCCTCCTGCAGCAAAATGGTGTCTTAATGCCCAGCTGACAGGCTTCAGTTAGGTCCCAGCTCAGCAGAAAAGAAGTGGGACGTGGACTGTCGTGCCTGTCAGGGGTTCCCAGTAGGACAGGCTGTGGAGTGGTTGTGTCTCCATGGAGGGGGATTTTCCCCAGCAGTGCTAGGAAAGCATTGCAGTCTGGTCCTACCCCAGCACAGGGATTTTGGGGGGTGAAGTGATGCTGGGCAAAGCTGCTCTGTAGCATTTCTCACACAGTGAGTTGCATCACTTGCCAATGTGTGTTTTGTTCTTGGCTGGCAAGAGGAAAAGTGCCCCCCCAGGTAATTACAGAGCTGGAAATCAAGTGCATGTGTTCATATGTTTGTAATTACCCTCCCAGGACCTTACCTGTTAGAAAACAAAGCATAAGGAGCTGGATGGTGTGTCAGCAGCCATGTGAGGGTCAGGGCTGTGCGTGCCACACAAATCCACATGGAAAGAGGACCCCTCCAACTTGCTGTGTGAACCTGGGTAGAGCATCCTCTGCACACAGCAACGAACCCAACTGCTGTGCTGGGTGGGTTACAAGACACCAGTGACATGCCAGGCCATGCTTCTGGTGTGGACAGAATGTTTTACACAGGCTGTGATCAGCTGCCAGCTGTGCTGGGTGAACCTGAGCCAAGTTTAAAGTGAGCTGGATCCCAAACTTGGAGGGTGGAATGGCAGCAAAGGCTAACTTGCAAAAAGCATGTGTGATACAGCTCTCCTTCAGGAGCACGGCTTCTTCTGCCATTTCCCGTTGCTTCTGTAGAAATAATGGCTTAAAATAGTTGCGCAAACTGGTCTCAAAATGGCTAGCAATTTAGGATTGCTAGAGAGAGGAATGCAACAGATTTGCATGATCTTCCAGGCCTGTCCTGTGCTCAGAAGAGAAACACTGCAGCCTCAGGGAGTAGCTGAGTGCCAGGTGCTGCTGCAGTAATTGGTGTTCCTGTTGCGCTCACCCCTGCATATTGAGAAATGTCACACTCCATGTAATCCCTATGATGATGTTACTCAGCTCCATCCCAACTCCACCACTCCCAGGGCCTCCCTCCCAGCTAGCGGGTAAAAGCCATCCAGCACTTTCTGATCTAAATGTCTTTAGGAGAGTTATGTTGCTTTTGTGCTGCAGTAACGTATTCCACTCGTGTGACACTGATCTGTCACCTGCATCTCTGCAGTGTCTGCTTTCCTGTGCTGTCCCAGTTGGGTGTCTGTAAGGCAGGTACGTCTTTGTAGCTCTTCGATGCTCAAAACCCCCTTTTCAACAGCCTGTCTTGATTCCAACCCATTTTTTGTAGTTCCAAGGCACTGACCAGTCACTTGATTCCTCTGTGGCTGCTGCTGCTCAATGCAGTGCAGCAGCACAGGGACCCTGCTCACTCCTCCCCTTCCTTCCCCACAAAAGTCTAGGTTCACAGTTGGACTTGATGATCTTAAAGGTCTTTTCCAACCTAAACAGTTTTATGATTTATGATTTTATGTGCCTGGCCCTGCTGCTTTCCTGGGGACACAAACAAGTGGCTGGTAGCTGCCCTGCCATGCTGCCCTTGTGCCCTGACCCTCCACCAGAGCTCGGTGGAGCTGTCGAGCATGGAGGGATGACCCTGAGCCCCCTCTCACCTCCCATGCCCCCCTCGCCCAGCCATGACAGCCCCTCTCACCACTCAGCTGTCCCTGTTCAGGTCTTGCAGAGCCTTTTTTGGTGTTTACAGACCCGGCAGCTTTTCTCTCCAAGCAGCTGATGTTTTCACTAGTTCCCGACAGCCAGATTTTGACTCGGGTTTTATGCTCCTGCCAGCCCTATTCTTTTACTTTTATAGCTGTCCTGAGCATTGTGACACGTGGAATAACTGGTCTACAAGGCTCTGCTCTCTTCCGTGCACAACACTGGCCTCCTCTCCCTAAAATAAATAAAAGACCCCACTTTGACAACCTTTTTTCCTTCTCTTTCCCTGCCAGCAATGCCGCACCAACAAGCAGCCCAGATCAGCTCTGCCATGAATTGGGCCTTGCTTTCAACTGAGACGAACTGAAAGATTCTGCAAGCGGTGCTCTTCTGCTTGAATTAAATCTGTAGCTTCTGCAAAACAAACATAGAAGAGAATTAATATACAATTAATCCTCTAGCTGGGTTTGCCAAGCTGTAACCAAATATATGTACATTAGCTACTGCCCAGTTAATTTAGAGATTATTTTTGGTGGCTTCATATGAAAGATACAGTTTGAAATAACCACTTGTGCTTAGGAGGAGAGCTGGGTGCTGCAGAAATGCAGGCTACTGTTTTGGTGCAGTGACCCTTTGTGTCTGTGTCTGCTGTGGCTCTGTGACTCCCCAGGAAGCAATTTTTTTGGCGAGGTAGTCATGGAGGAGGGCTGCAGGTGATGCCCTTTTCCAGAATAGCCTGGGATGGTGCTGGGCTGCTCCTCACAACCCACCTGCTGCAGGGCTCATGAGTGAGGAATTCTGAGAGGCTCCCCTGACAGAGCTCTGGGTGAACATGGGGATGGATCCCCACACGGGGCTTGTTTTCCCCCTTCTCTGGGTTGGCAGTGGCCAAGAGCTTCCCCAGCTCTCCCACAGCCTTTGCCTGTGTCTCCTTGGGTTAGGGGAGCATCCTTCAGCTGTACCAGATGTGGAGGTGAGAGGTCAAGGTTTGAAATCCAGGAGTCTCTTTAAATTGCCTTTTATCATTTCCCTTTCAGCTTCTACTGCATGGGAGGCACCCCACCTCCAGCTGCCTGGGAAGCCTGTCTGATTCATGTGCAAGAGAGTGGTAGCAAGTCTGGAGCAGGAGAGAGATAAAAGAACCCTGGCTTAAATTATTCAGAGTTACCCAGACCCGTGCACATGCTCGAGATCAGTAATATCCTTTTCGCTTGCCATCCCGTTTTCATGTTTGCAGTGAAAATGCCCCTGGCTAGGCAGAGCACTGGGGAGGTGACATGGGCTGACTTCCCCAAGCCCAGGGTCTGCAGCAGCCCCCTTTGTGCTGTAAGGAAGGGGCCTGCCCTTCTCGCTGGTCCTGCTGAACCTCTGGCAGTTTTTAGGTTCTGCAGCGGTGCCCAGGTGGGCATGGGATGCGCAGCGTGGGAGTGCTCCTGGTTGTGATGGGGTACCAGCCATGGCTGCAAGTGATGTTTGCCATTCAACAGCATTGCTGCCACCTTCTCAGCCCCCTGGCTGGGAGACTCAGAGGTGCAAGAGGCTCCATCCCCAAAAATACACTTGGGGCATAAGGATCGCTGCTCCAGGTGGAGTGTTTCCCAGTTCTGGCAAGGGTAGCATGCTGAGAGGGTGAAGACTGACAGCAGTTCATCCTGCCTGGCATGTGGCAGATGTTACTGGTAGGGGAAAGTGTTTGGGGGAGCTGACAAAGTCTGCCATCACCCTGGGAATGTCATGGAGAGGTCTGGGGGATCTTGTCTTGAGCTGTTGAGCTGTCTGTGAAACATTTGCATTCCTATGCTTGGATCCTGTTGCATCACTGATAGCCAGGGACCTTTCCCTTGCCATATGGGGCTGTATTTGGGAGTACGTGCTGATTCCTGCACTTCCACTCATGATCATTGAGTGCTTGTGAACTCCCAGGGCAATGTCTTTCTTAGTCCTTGGGCAGTATCTTTGGGGATCTTTGAGGCGCAGGCAAACCTCCTTCCCTGCTCTGTATCATGTTGTTTTGGAGTAGCTCCCAGGCCAGCACTGTCACCTCACTTGTCCACTGGATGACCTGCCTTTGCCTATGCATGGCCAGCCAAGTGTCTCATAAACTGGTTTTGCTTTCCAGCTGGTCCTGACACCCTGGATCTTAGCCACCAAGGAAAATACACACCAGGAGTCAAACATTTAACATGAACAAAAGCAACTGTTTGGATTTATGGCTCTGTCTAGGCTTGTTGATTTTTTTTTATGTATTTTTTAAATACAGGCTATCGATTTATTTCTTTTCCAATTGTTCAGTGCCTCATCAGACTCTTCCTTTTGTCTGTCTATGAAGAGGTCTGATGCCTGTGTGGCTGCAAAGTATGTGTGTCTAAGCCAGAACCCAGAAGTTGCTGTGATGAGTGCTATAAAAACACTGGTAGTGGAGGCAAGGACATTATTAAAATTAAAACAGTGCAAACTTTCTTAATTAGATGTTGTTTCACTTCGAAGCTGATCTTCCCTCTAGGCCAGTGAAACCAATTATACCCTCTCTTTCAACCACCTTATGTTGTTAATGATCTTACTCTTGTAAAGGTAAGCCTCTCCCCTACTGATGCCATTGGAAATGCTGACCTAATTGAAGCTGGAGAAAAACAAACAATGGAGTAAAGTTAAACTAACCAACAGAAAAAAAATGTAGTTGCAAATGCTTTAAAATCATGAAAAGATTTGTTAGGTTGTAAAGCAAATGAGTAGATTTCTTCCAGCCATAGAAAGAAAGGTTATGTGGTGTAAATGGTTAGTGCAATGAGGTCTCAAGGCTTAACCCTATCCAGGAGATGGCATAAATTCCACTGTTTCCCACTGTTCACTGACAGGCTCTGCTCAGACGTCGCTAAGGCTTATTTATTCTCCTCTTTTTCCACTCTCAAATCCTTCAGTGGAACAGAGATTGAAGGTGGGAGACACAGATGAGGAGTAGAGAGGGATATAGCAACATATGTAACTGTGGTATAGCAGCCTATGCCAAGTGGAAGTATGTTATACTTTCCTTTCAGTAACGTTTTTCTGTGTTCCTGAACATTTAGGCATTATGCTGCCAACTTTTCCTCTAGCCTTCCCTCTGTCCAATCCCACTTTACTGGGGAATAAAATGAAATTAGACAAACTGACTGTCAGGGAGCTGAATAATCTTGCATTGTAATACACTGACTCAGAGTCCTGGATCAATGGTTTTGAATTGCTGTTAAAATCCATATGAAAAGGAAAGCAAAGTCTTTTGCTGTAAGCTGTGTCAAGGGGTGGAGGAGCAGAGGGGTGGATGGAGGCTTAGCCAACAGTTTTTGTGCTAAACTGAATCAATTTTAAAGGCTTCCTCTGTAGGTGCCCGCCGGAGGGCTTTTATAGTTCAGAAATGTCAGTGCAATTGTGCAGATTGCAGCGTTCAGCAACAGCAGCTCCCACCCCCAAACTGATACCAGTACTGCCCCTGATTGCAGCCCCACGTGTCACACATGCATCCTGTGTGGGAAGGCTGCAACAGGAATGTCCCAGTTATAGTGGCTGGGACCAGCTTATCACTGTGTGGGTGTAACTGGGACTGTGTATTCTATACTCTCTCTGCCATTTATCATGAACAGTTCATGATGCATTGTTTGCAGCAGCTACCCAGGACACACCTGACACCTCAGGCTATGAGCGGGGTGCATGAGAAAACTGAGATAAGAAGGTTCCCTGTCTTCACACCAATGATTCAGGTGTGATAACTCCCATCTGGGAGTCATTAACACCTTCACACCCAACCTGAGGGGTCACGTCTGCTAAGGGGCCATCAAGTAGACCAAGATATCCTGTGACTCACTGAGTAAATTGCCCACTGTGAAACCCCTCCCCTTGGGGGAGGTACTGGGCACTCCCATCTGAACCCAAGCATTTATAATCTTGGGGTTTGGGGTCTTAGAGTAGTCACTCTTCAGACTGAGAGGAGGACCAGAACCTCACCAGGACTGAGACTGCCACTCTCAACCAGACTGTGACCACCAACCTTCTGGAAGGAAAACAGGTTTTCCTTTTCTTTTTGCTTTGGACTCAGGGGGGGACCGTGTGGTGCTCAGCAGAGGGGCTGGTGAGCACCATTCTGTTTGTGCCCCAGGGGGCTGGGTTGTGCAACTGGATTTTGTGGGTTAAAACCAATTTTCCTCTGTATTATTGCATTTACTGTAAACTTTTTATCAAATTGTAGTTCTGACTTCTAAACTCTTTTGAGTTGGGTTAATTTCTCCTGCTGGTTTGCCTTTAAACCAACACAAGGGGAGAAGGTGGCTTTCCTGACCATTTGCCTCAAAAATAGCATGTCCAGGAAGGGTTTCGAGGGTGTGTGTTGGTGAAAGCAGCTGAGGCTGGTCCCAGGAGCCAGGGAGACCGAGGCTGGCTGGTGGGTGATCGAGGCTGTGTCTTTCTGGACTGAGGATAGGTTTGCCCAATGCAACAAGCAGCCAGCAGGTTCCTTAAGCCACAAGCAGTGCATGTTGCTGTACAGGGCTGAACCCTGCAGGGTCTGAAATCAGGTACCACTGACTGCTCAGGTGAGATGTGCCTGGTGTCAAACATCATCATGGTAAGGTGGAATTGGGAGGTTTTGGTTAAAGTGTTGAGGATGAGGATCTAGTTCAAGGCAGTATTTCCACAGGTGGTTAAGTACAATTCATCTCATCAACTGGTACTCCTCTTTGAAGTTAGAGTAATAATGTGTGCAGGCTGTATTGAACAGCACATAGTATTTCTTTTCCCTCTTTTGGGGGGTCCTTAGTCCTACCAGAGAGGAAGAATGTAGTGCTTTGAGGTAGTGTCTGAACACGGTAAACTTAAAAATATCGAAAGGTGAGGTAGAAATATCATGCTGATTTTGACAAGCCTGCACTGTTTTGCACAGGAAAAATAATATTGATAGCTTAATGTTGCTTGCTGAAGAGAGAGACTATACCAGAAATGCATTTTTTAACAGAGTTTATGCTCACACTTTAAGAAAACAACCCTAGTGAGCACAAGGTGGAGATGAGGCATTCAAAGTAAATGCCATTCAGTTTGAACATGATGAAAGAGAGAGACGTAGCTGAGTGGGCCAAGACTTTGAATGGTGGCCAGGGCTTGATGTTGCCACTTATTTTGATTTCTGATGTTTTGGGATTGATTCAGATCCTAAGGTTCCAGCAAAAAAACCTGTACAATATTATAAATTGGTCTATAATTCTGGATAATGATGGTGTTGGTGGAGGCACCTGTGTCTTGCCTCAGGGTACAACCTGTGAAACACTGACAAGGAAACCCACTGACGCCCATGGCCACCTGCAGGTGTGTTGATGGCTCCAAACAGGGGAGCCTGAGATGTGCAATATCTTTTTCTTAAATCCTGCAAACCAACAACCTGTGCAATGCATACCTCAGGAATAATAATGGCAGTTTACTCTTCAAAAGTGTGGTGCAGAATGAAGGCCTAAGAAAACAAAATCTGTGCTGAATGTCAGGGAATTAATGGCTGTCTCGACAAAGTGTGGTGTAACCTCTTCGGAAGCAGAAGATGTTACTGAATTCCTTTCAGACCTACTGAGTGATCAACTAGCAGAAAATATATCTGTTGTAATGAGCTGACTTACTTTGATATGGGTGTGGGAAATCTGACCTAATAGGTCTTACAGATTGCTGTCATTTTTGAAATACTGCTTTTAATTTCTTTGGAGTCTGGTGAACTTTTAGGTAAAAGGAAGAAGAAAGGAAGTGCACTCTGTAGACGGGTTACCCATGTTTGTGTTTCATCTGCTGTGCAACCTTAGTTACCTTTCAGGTTATTTGGAAAAGGCTCTTGTAAGTTGAAAGCTCAGGAGATGATTAAGGAAAAAGAAATGGCACCTGCAAACCTGTGTCCTCCCTGCATTCCTGTCACCTTTGTGTGATGTTCTCATGAGCACGTTATACCTTGCCTAAAATAGGGAAACCTATTAACAACAGCCATTGCTCAACTCCCTCTGGAGGGGCACTGCAGAAAGAGATGAGGTGAATTTCGGTTCTCAATAATTGCCAGCAATATGCAAGCAGAGAGAAATAAGAGGAAAATATTTGTAAATGTTTATGCTGTGCTAAAACTACAGTCAGAGCAAAGACATCTGCACGGCTTAAACCTACAGGGTTTTGCTGGCAGTGGTTGCAGTCACAGCTATTTGCCTGGTGGCTGAGTGTCCTCTGCTGCCTCCTCTGCCTGTTCCCTGAGAATGCTGATGTTTGGAAATGGGGCCAGGTGAGGTGCATCAATTTAGGAAGTGGTGAGCTGATCCCAGCCATTCCATCAATTAGCTCTAGTGCCTGGCATCAGCACGGCCGGAGGTTACGGCAGCGGTGCCCGGTAATGACGGCGGGTGCTGAAACTTGCTCTCTTGGCAGCTCATCATCTCAGTGCCAAAGTAATAATTTGATCTCAGCAGAACAGCTGGTTTTAAACCACAGATTATCCACTGCTTCATCTCCTCACTTAGCTGCAAAGCTCATTTGTTTCAGCTATAGATCAATTATGTCCCCAAACAACCCTCAGTTCACTTGTATCATGTGAAATGAAGATAAAAGGGGTTCAGGCGCTGGTGATAGATCTTCCATTACAGACCCTCTGTCCCTGCACATAAATACCCATCACAGGGGACAGGGCATTCATTCATTCTTGGAGTGAGTCGAGCTCATTTCATTAGGATACAAATGAATTATTTTACCAGAACAATGCATATATAAGAATAAACTGTGCTTAAAAGGACATTTGTTTCTTGCACTGCCTATAGGTGTCCCTGGTTGGAGGACACCAAAATCACTCAAAGTGATCAAATGAAAAGTCAGATATGTCTGGTTAAAGGCTGTCAGGAAGCCCTCTGTATTGTGTGTGAGGAGATCCAGTCATTACAAAGCGAGTGTTTTCCTTGATGTTACTGGCCTTTTGAGCAAAAATTTCTCTACTATTTGCAATTGAAATGAAGGTGTTTGGCTTCCTTTACAATGGAGACCCCTCACCTTGCAAACTGATGTGGTGTGTGTGCTCAACTGGCATGTGCCCAGGCCACACGAATGACACAGCAGAGTCCCAAATCATGACATTGTGGCACAGCTATAGGCGTTCCAAGGCAGCATTTCCTTGGGCAGAGAAGGTCCAGCACGTGTAAATCCATACCAACATTGATATGTTTGCATCTTTCACAGCAGTCCTGCCATCACTCGCTTTGGGATCGATTCAGCTTCTGTCAGTGGATGTGTGGCTGAGCAGTTTTGGGCTAAATAGGGCTGGCTACAAGTATTCACAAAGCAAATGCTGGTAAAATGTTAAAATACTGGTTTGCTTTGGCTTTGTAAGCATGATGTTTGACCAAAATGGGCTGTTTTTATTTAATAGAAGAGGTAATTAATAAGTATGTTTTTCCCCTGATGGATTGTAGCGATGGAAGCATCACAAGCCAGTTATCCTTGGAAGGTTCCCCGTTGCACCTTTGTGCACCTGGGAGGAGTAAATTACCTGCTGCTATGTTTATTTTTGGAAAAAAAAAAAAGGTTTTTCAGGTGGCATCTGGAGCTGCCTGTGCTAGGAAGTTTTCTGTCTCTCTTTAGGCAGGGTAGAGGGAGAGTGGGAACCCTGTAAGGGTGGTTTTTAGGCAGGGTAAAGGGAGAGTGGGAACCCTGTAAGGGTGGTTTTTACAGCCCCTGGTGGGAGTCACAGAGCAGCTGTTTCCAGGAGAGGTGACAGCACTCAGTGTTCATGGGGCTGGTGTCCTGAGCTCGACTGGCCTTAACAATGCACATATGAAAATACCAGCGCTGAAAGGAAAGCGGTCCAAATAAAGGAATCTGCACACACACATTTAAATAACTTTGAAGAGAGTTCCCCAACTCCCTGAGATCTCAGGTGAAGGTGAAATCATTTTGGTTGTGTTTCTGCACCTCAGCTCCTCCCGTGAGAGGTCACCTTTCCTCCAAGTGTGCCTTCAGATTGTGAGGTGGTGTCCTGGTTTTTCTTGTGCTCCTTTTAAAGTTTTAGTTGTTGGTTAAAGCCCTTGCTGAACTGCTGTACCTAGTGTTGGGTTGTAGCTCTGACCTCTGGAAGGAAATGATATACTTTTTTGTCTAATAAGGGCTAAAGTTATTTTAGGTGAAGCAAATGGCAATTTTACAATGTCAGCTGACTGTAACTATCCCTGCAACTGCAAGAAGCCCAAACCTGACAGCTCCTTAAGCAATTTTTAATTTTTTTTCCTCCCATGGAATTTTAATGCTACATCATGGTATGAATTCATAGTGGATGCAAATGTTTATCAGATCTGTGGCAGGCAGCATCCAGTGGATGTTAATTTGCCAGAAGGATGAATCCTGTTGTGTGTGGCTACCAGGGACTTCTCACAGGCAAGAGGAGGAAGCCTTCATCTTGGCTTTCAGGAAAGCTCCCAGTAAAGGCTCCTCTTGTTGCCTTAAATAAAGGTCTTCAGCTCCATCCTCCAGAGGCATCTCAGAGTGCCCCTCTGGTGCTCTCACAAAACAAAAAGGGCTCTTGTCTGATAGCACTTTAAGAGGCAATGATTTTTCTTAGCCCTCACTTAACTGGTGGGTAATCGGCCATCATCTCGCTCAATACAAGGCTTTGTTTTTATTTGTTCATTTTTTTAATTGAGCTAAATGCCTCCTCTTCTTTCCACTGCCTCTGATCTCTGCTGGAGAGAGCAAATCTCAGCAGCCTGGAACATCACACGTTTCTCTGATGGCTTTCTTCTCCCATATGCTCTGGTTCAGTAACAGTTTTGGCTGATGACTCTGACAGCAAAACACCTTTTTTTTTTCCTGTAAGCTACAGCTTTCTAGAAATATGTCTTTGGGCTTAATCAACATAACCTTCAGCAGCTCTTTGAAACCCGGGATCTAAAAGCCATGAATGTCAGAAACACTTTATGGCTTGTGGGAGTCTTTAGTGCTTCTGACAGATGAAAGTGGAGGAGGAAGCCATAGAGAAACACACCACATAGGGCTGGAATGGGACTTTGCTGGTAGCTGACAGTTGGGCCCCTGCATTGAAAGGAAAGGCTACTGAAAGGAAAACTTATGATTAAGAGACCAAAGGGTGATGTGAAATGCTGAGCGTACCGTGGTGAGCAGCCGGCTGGGTTTTGTAGAGCCAATGCTCTGCAAGACATCTGTGTGTGCCAACCTTGGGCACTCCTTGCTGACAGAACAGTCTTATGCTGAAAGGTGTCTCAAACATCACAGCTCCCTGTTATTTATTAGGACAGTAGTGTTGTTGTTATTTTTAAGGAGATGGGGAAAACATGAGAATAAATTACAGTAAAACGTCAGCAACTGCTGAAAATAGAGGAGTAGAAAGAGTGTCTTTCTGTCATTCTTGCAGCCAGGCAGGCACACACAGCAGGAGCAGTGCCAGCATGCAATTTCCATCAGCTCCAATTACTACCTTCACTTGTTTTGAAATATTTAAAGTTCTGTGTTTAATTTTGGATGATGTTGAATAACAAGAATCAAAATATGGAAATCCACTACAGAGCAGTGGTCGCAGTAAACAGGTATCAATAATGTAATGACTGAATGGCCATGGTCTTCCAAGAAATCTTTTCCATTTCTCTTGTGTTCCCTGTCTAGACATGATTTATTAAACAATCCTCTGAAGGGATTGTCCTTCTCCGCTATCTTGTATTATTGGTGGGAGCCAATTTGAGACTCGCTCTGTTGTGCGAGGGGCTGGTTCCCTCCTGTGATTGATGAGCTGGATGGGAAGTGATTAGACTTTTACAAGCCCATGCTGCTTGGAACAATCCCATCAAGGGAAAAAACAAAAACAAGGACTGTTCTTCTAATTTCAGATTCATTGCCTGTTCCTTTTGAGCTTCAGGTTCTTTTTGCTCATCTTTGAAGTCTCCTCACTTTTTCTGGCTTTGTTTGCACGATAAGGAGAGTGAGTGGAAGAGCTGCAGGGTTGCAGCCAATAGAGGCAACCCTGGGAAGAAAAGCTGTCAGCTGTTGTGGGCACTCTTACATTTTGGCTTTATTGATATTTTTTTATGAAGACTGATTGTGATTTGCTCTTGATATACTTCCCCAGAGGTTTGCCTTCATCGAAGAGAGGCAATAAACAGGGCAAGCTGTGGAGCAAGGCTGGTAAGAGGAACAAGTAGGACAGCTCAGGTGTATGTGCTGTTCCTTAAATACATGGGGGAACATGCCACAATCCCTTCTGTTGGAGCTGTCAGTATGAAACCCAATTGCTCTCTGCTGAAGAGCATTCCCTGGTTCACTCTGTCATTCGAATGCAGTGATGGTCAAGCAGAGACCTTTCTCCCAGGGAGCCCAGCAAACCTCATGTCTGACCATGCCTACCAGGCAGCTTTGCTCCTGCTTGGGACTGGGGTCTGGAAAGCATTTTTAGTGGCAGAAATCCAGGTCTTGTCATTGTGTTCTGTCTGTCACCCAGCTACCCATTCCCCTTTAGCACACACTTGTTCCACCTTTTAAGACCTCTGCTCCTTCTCCTCTTCTATGTGCCTGGCCGAGTGTCATCCTACAAAATAAGGTAGCACATAATCATCCTTGCCTCTAAGACTCCTAAATCCCTTCCTCTAGTTTTCATTTGAGTGTTTTTCACCTCGTTATATTTTTTTTGTTTGTTTTTAAAGTCTTCCTCGGGAGACCTTTAAAACTTACCCACTGGAGCAAAGGCAAATGGAAACCACATGGCTGTTTTCCTGTAGCTCCTCTGAGGACTGCTGGTGCCTTGTGCAACACAGACACCGTGCAGCAGCCAGGTGTTGCAGTGTCCAGGGGAATCCTCTTCCCCTGGTACGACTCAAATGAATTATTCCATTTGAGCTTTAAACCTGAGCTCTTCATGCACACGCCAGAGCCTCAGGGGGGACTGTCCCCTGTCAAAGCTGTTAGCCAGGAGTTGTCACTGGAGCCAAACCGAGGTGATGCCCAGCCCAGTCCAGCACCCTGGAGTGGGGTGTGAGCTGCTGCTCTCGTACCTTCACAGCATCTCAGTGGTGTGAGTTCATCTCACTGACCTGCAGTGGAGTGCTCCTTTGTGGCATGGAAGGGGTGTTTCATCAGAACCTGTCCTGCTGTAGGTGAGAAAGG
Source organism: Grallaria varia (assembly GCA_013396735.1). Classification (NCBI taxonomy): domain Eukaryota; kingdom Metazoa; phylum Chordata; class Aves; order Passeriformes; family Formicariidae; genus Grallaria; species Grallaria varia. The sequence continues at coordinate 877,154 of VWZG01008632.1, forward strand.
TTTTGCAATAAGGAGGAAAAAAAAAAAAAGGTAATGGATGATGTTTTATGAATGAGAGACCTGATAGTCACTTCGGTGAGCGGGGAGGGAAGGAGGATTTGTGCCCAAGAGGAGCAAACTTCTGTAAAAGCCAGAGTCATAGAAATATTTGGCACTTCAGCTTGGTGGCTGAACTGGGAAAGAATTAGAAAAGTCGACTGGGGTTGACCCAAGTAAGAAGTCTCTTTATTTTCCTCATCAAACCAAAAATCATGTGAAGTATTACTTTGGAACACTTGAAAATTTTTGTTGAACTCCGAATTCTTAATCTGTTTTAAATAATGCATTCTGCTAATCTACAAAGCAATGAGCATCTTGATTTTTTTTCAAGTGTGTCTTTCCTTCCCCTCCCCAGGTGGAGCTATTTGCCATATTCAGGATTAATATTCAGTTCACTTTGGTCAACCAAAAATTGATTTTTTTTTTCCTTCCTCTGTTGATAAGTTTATTCTTTGAAAACTTTCTCCAACCTAATAAGGATGGATTTTTTCATGGCATTTTATCAAATCTGCCTTCTCTTTGCTGGGTTAAAATTTGATGGAAACAAGTTATTCATAAAAATGCAGGGCAGATTTTTGTTGTACTGAAAAGGCCTCTTGCTTCCATAAGAAAGACAATAAATGAAACAAAATCAAGATCACAGATGTTGTAATGAAATTAATAAATGTGTGTATCATTGAACTTCATTGAAATTATTGTAAATGGTGCTGTTACATTGTTTAATTATGTACAATTAGCCCAGGAATTGCTCAGTCCCTGCTGGAGCCTTTTCTCTTGGATTTACAATAGGTCATGGTAGAGTATTTTTCTCATTACTGTCATGGAGGCAGTAATTGAACTGGATCTGATCTCCCACATTGACTAGTTTCATCCATAGAAGGATAATTTGTTTATGTACAAATAGTTCTTCTTTTCCATATTTAACTGGAGCCTGGAGCAGGCACAGAAGAGATGGCAGAATTTATAGTTCATTAAGGCGTTTTCCATCAAGTGTCATCTGTGAAAACTGATTTGGGCCCATAAAGCAGGAACAAGATAAATGTACTTTTGGTAAGTCTTGAAAATGCTTGTCCTGTGGCCCAGTGGCAGCCAGGATGGTGAGGCCATGGGGAGCTGTGCCAGAGTAGTCAGCAGTGTTAGGGTTGTTCTATATGATGATGAGGATGATGACGGGATACACACATACATATATCCATTGCCAATCCTTCTCCAGAAAACTTGGGAAATGCAGGGTTTTGTTTTTGCTTCCAGGAGGCTGTGTGGTTTCTTTTGGAGGCTTCCAGGAGGCTGTGTGGTTTCTTTTGGAGGCTTCCAGGAGGCTGTGTGGTTTCTTTTGGAGGCTTCCAGGAGGCTGTGTGGTTTCTTTTGGAGGCTTCCAGGAGGCTGTGTGGTTTCTTTTGGAGGCTTCCAGGAGGCTGTGTGGTTTCTTTTGGAGGCTTCCAGGAAGCTGTGTGGTTTCTTTTGGAGGCTTCCAGAAGGGTGTGTGGTTTCTCTTGGGGAGCTGGGGAGGAGCTGCACTGAGCAGCAGGGAGGTGTTGCTTTGCTGGATGGGCACGTGGTGCACTGGGCCCTTGCAAGGCTGAACTGATGCTCTTATGTCATCCATGCAGAAAGCATGGGAGGTGGAAAACCTCATCATTTATTCCCAGTCTGAAATCCCCCAAGTGCCAGAGGATTCAGTCCCTGCAAACGCTGGTGTACTGCTCTGGTGGATTCAAGGGTTTTGCCTTGTTAAGCATTTTGGTGCACTTGAGGGTTTCTTCATATTGATCATCCCAACGAAAGAGGCTCAATAATATGATAAATAATTTACTTGCCGACACTTTGCCCAGCCTGTTTGCCATGCATCTCACACAGGAACCCTGTGAGAGCTGCCAGGGTGCTTCCCAGAGGTTGACTCTGCAGGCAGGGAGAGCAGCAAGGAACAAACACAAAGTTCAGCTGAGGCCTTTCTTATGAGCTCAGCTGCCTCAGACGTGTGCCAGGAAGAGGAGAATGTATCTGCTACAGAGCCTAAAGAAGGCTTCAGGTATTGGGGAGACCTATTTTAGGGTTAGAGGGGTGTGTGTGGTGCTGCACAAGGGTACCAGCTTGTGCCTGGGCACAGCAGCTCACAAGGGTACCAGCTTGTGCCTGGGCACAGCAGCTCACAAGGGTACCAGCTTGTGCCTGGGCGCAGCAGCTCTCCTTGTTTGAGCTTGAACCAGATGGGACTTCAGGTTTTAGGAAAGGCCAAACCACTTGAAGCCTTTTCCTGCCCACCTGTAAACACAGACCTGGCAAATTTTTACCATTGTGCACACATGGAGGTTGATGGATGTAATAGGCAACTGTCTCATGTTTCTGGGCCAGGAGATGTCTTTGCCTCAGCTCATTAATCCACGTTCCACCTCTCTCCTAAAGCACTGGGCATTGCCTCAGCTGGAGCAGCAGCACACCAAAGCTCAGGGTGGTGGTACCTGGCAGGTGCAGTACCTGTGGATGCACTCAAGCTGTCTCTGCAAACACTGAGGGATGCCTGCAAGTTTATTCAAAACTGTTTCCATCAGTGGAGGAGTACATTATTTATGATTCCATTTTCCTCTGTGTTTGGAGAGCATTTATCAAATCAATCAGAGAATTAATTAGGTAATTTATTTTTTTTGTCATTATTTGCCTAAGCCTTGGTGTATTTACTACACACAAATAGAAAAGCCACTAGTAAATGGGATCAGGAGCTTGAAATTCGTCTTTCCTACAGTTCAGAAGAGGAGCTGGAGAGTGGCTTCGTAGTGTGACAGCAGGCAATGAAGCTGTGATGTGTAAGAAGTGATGGGACGCTGTCGAGTGTCATTTGTTATCTGTGGGCTGAACGAGGTGGCCTCTGCTCTGTGCTGGTGGATGGCCAGAGTCATTTTGTGCCCCATTTCCTGTGTGCAAGTGAGGCACCAGGAAGCTTCAGGTCAGCACCTGTGAAAAGCCCCAGGGCTGTGACCCTCCACCTTAATCCTTTTTCACAAGTTCCCCTGGGTCTATATTAGTGTTCCCTCCCACGTGGCATCTGGTGTTACCTCCACCATCCTCTGCTGTTGGCTGTGGTCAGAGTTTCCTAGGGCAATACCAGCCATCATTCCTCTGCTCTTTCCTCAAAAAATGGGTTTGTTTTTTCAGGCTGACCCGTTTTGGTGATTTTGCCAAGGTCAGCCCAGCCATGGGTGGCCTTGCTGGCTGCCGGGCTTGGGGACCAGGAGCAGTGGGGACAGTGCTACTGCTGCCACTGTATTTGCCATGGTGGCTGCACCTCTGGACTTTCTTCAGCATGTGGTTTCTGCAGTTTGGGATTTTCTGCTCCCTGTTCCTATGGGATGAGGTTGTCTCAGGTGCACAGAGAGCTCCCAAGTGAATGGGGGCCACCAAAGGTGGTGCTTCCCATTTCCCAGTTTGTGGGAACTCCTGGGCCAGGTGCTGTGACTGGGTGAGAGCTGGTGAGGGTAAGGGGGATGGGGAAATCACAGCACCACTCTGCCAGGTTGACTTACAGTTCCAGATGTGCTTCAGGAGCATCCCAAGGCGAGGGGCCAGAGTGGGGCTGGGTTTCAGAGTATCTCCCAAGAAATACTGGCACAGGATAAGGAGATTGCTGGGCAGATGACACTGTGTGAACCCTGTACCCCACCTCACCTACTCCAGGGGGTTTATTTTCAAGTAACTGCTCTTACCAGCTGCTTGCAGTGTTAATGAAAGAGCTTTGCAGTGCTGTTTTCCTCCAGGTGACCCAGCTATTCTGAAAAACACTAAGGGCCACTGAACAAAAATCTATAATGTATAATTAATGCAATAATTGTATAATTTCATTCCCCTTTTCATCAAAGTTGCTGTACACAGTGCATATATTAAATATGACTACAGTGCTGTTTCCCAAGATAACTGCTGAAGATGAGTTAGGAAGACCTCAATAGGCTATTCCATTTAAAATTTTTCTTTGCAAAATAAATACAGGCTGTCTTGTGAATAAGAATGAGATTAGCTGAAGTCATTAATTAGTATGACTTTTTAAAAGGAAGCTGTAAATGGAATAATTTGCCACATACAGCATCTTAATTTTTTTCACTGTGAAATAGTTTGAATTTTTCAGTATTTACTCCCTGTTGCTGTTCAAAGCGTTTGGTAAGTTCCAAACTTCATGTTTGGTGGGCCCTCTTTGTTCTTTTAGCTTCTCTCTTTTGCTCCCCTGTCATCCTGCTCCTGGCTCTTGGACAGTCAATATTGTAATTGTGCCTGAACTATCTTTGCCTCCTTCTGGCCTCGTCCCTCCCAGAGTTTCCCATCACTGTAGAGTTCAGCTTGGTGAGTAGAGCTCAGTGTCCAAAACAGTGGGTTTTGACCTGGAGTTATCTAATTGTAATGGGTTGACCCTGGTGGGATTCCAGGGACCCATTAAATCCTTCTGCAACTGGGCAGAAGGGAGAGTGGTAAAGATAAGGACTGGGAGCGAGGTCATCCTCTTACCACCTTTACAGGCAAAAACAGACTCAAAGTGAGATAATACCTAAAATTTATTACTAACAGGATAAAAGCTGAGCTAAACAGTGAGAAATAAGAGTCTTAAAAACACACACCACACACACTTTCCCCCCCACCCCTCCTTCTGTCCATAGAGGGTTGTAGTTGGTTGCAGTTGCTGCCACTTGCAATGTGAGTTCCCCCAGCCCTCGGGGTCACTCCTCCATGGGGTGCAGGAAAAGTTGAGTCTCTGCACCCTGATGGGCCTCCATGGGTTGCAAAGGGACATCCTGCTTCACCACGGTCTTCACCACAGTCTACAGGGGACCAGAGCTCTGAGTCCATCCCCTGCTCTTTGGGATCCCTCCTGCAGGAGACAGTCTTTAATAGACCTCTCCAACATGAGTCCACCTCTTGGGCAACAGTTGTTCCACATCTGCTGTCCCGAGGGTCACTGCTCCATAGTGGTCAGTGCTTCATGGACAAGATGTACTGATGTGGGCCACCCCATAGGGCCACAGCTCTCACTCAGGTAAAACCTGCTCCAGCATGGGTCTGCCTCTCCATGGGTCCACAGGTCTCCTGCTCCAGCAGGGGTCTGCCTCTCCATGGGTCCACAGGTCTCCTGCTCCAGCGTGGGTCTGCCTCTCCATGGGTCCACAGGTCTCCTGCTCCAGCGTGGGTCTGCCTCTCCATAGGTCCACAGGTCTCCTGCTCCAGGGTGGGTCTGCCTCTCCATAGGTCCACAGGTCTCCTGCTCCAGGGTGGGTCTGCCTTTCCACATGTCCACAGGTCTCCTGCCCCAGCGTGGGTCTGCCTCTCCACGGGTCCACAGGTCTCCTGCCCCAGTGTGGGTCTGCCCCACCACGGGTCCACAGGTCTCCTGCAGGGCTCTGCTCCATCCTGAGCCTCCCACAGGGTCACAGCCTCCTTTCAAGCATCCACAGCTCCAGCACGGGCTCCTCCATGGGCTGCAGGGGGGTCTCTGCACCCTGATGGTCCTCCATGGGCTGCAGGGTCTTCAGCTCTGAGTCCTTTCCCTGCTTCATGAGGTGCCTTCTCCCCCTGCTCTGCAGTGACCTTGGTGTCTACTTGTTATCCCATGTTCTCACTCTCTGGAATTTCTTCTGCGCAACAACCTCCAATTCTTAAATACGTTATCACAGAGGCATTACTGTGATCTCTAATTGGCTCAGCCCTGGCCAGGACCTGGATGTCCCTCGTGGGGCCAAGTGTCGCTGGCTCCCATGGGACAGGGGAAGCTTCGAGCACCTTCTAACAGAAGCCACCTCTGTAGCCACCCCTCCCACTACTAAAATTCAGCTACAGAAACCCAGGACACTTATGAATTAGAGGGCTGGAGGTCTCTGATACAAGGAGAGAGCGGTATTGCCACTGATTTTCTGTTAGCACACGAGCACCACTGATGGGCACCACGTCATAGCATCTGTTGCCGTAGGTCCTGACAGCAATCTGGAGACCTGAAACCCTGAAATGGGACACAGGAAAGCTCAGGGGTCCTTTGCATTAGCATATTGACCTTGTGTTTGTTCATAGTTCAGTTTGGAAACTGTTAAAACGCATGTAGTAGGAAGATTAAAATTGTCCTTTATGGTGGATGGGAGGGGTTAAAAAAAGAAAACTTTGGAGAGGTTCTTTAAAGAATTTCTGAAAGACAAAATTGAGATGGTGTAGTGTCATAGCTTTTCCCTGAAGCTTGGAGCAATTTGTTTAAACATTGATTTTAACCTTTATTTTCCTACTGTCGTCTTTTCTTTTTTTTTTCCAGTGGCTTGATTTCCATTCCTTGTCTGGTGTGCCTGTTAATTTTGCATGCTATCACAGGCCTAATTCTTCTCTGTTTCAAATGAATATCATATAAATTAATTGCCATATGATTACCATGTAATTACATTGTGACTCATGACAGTTTAGACAAAGTATCATAGCTGCATTTTTAAGAAGTGATAAATGTTTGACTAATGTGTCAGAAAAATGTAAATATATTGTGATTTTTGTGGCACTATTAAACACATTAATTCTCTCCCTAGTTTTTGGAAGCTGTCAGTCATGCTGTGGCAAAGAGCAGTCAATCCAAGTACCAGAATTAATCTATGTTTAGTCAACGTTTATCATTTGGGAAGGGTTTTTGCACCAAGGGACAGGGAGGAAGTAGGTGGCCTGAGTGGCACCACAGGATCATGCATGACACTCTTGAGAGACCTATATCTTCCAAGTAAGCTGCTTATTAAATAAATCTACCAAGTTCTGTATTCAGTTGAAAATTAGGAGATTTTTTCATCATATTAACTAAGTTGCTGTTTAGTATGTCTTATGGTCAGTGGAAACAGGGGCAAACCTTTTCTCCAGCTGCTGTGAGGGGTCAGGCAGGCTCCTACTGATGGCAAAGGCATGTTTAGCATGGAATTGCTTGAACTGCTGTCTTCAGTTTAATTTGCTCCGAGGTCTTGAAAGGTATTAGGAAACAGAACAGCCGTGGCAAGGAAGTTGCTGAGAGACAGACAGTGGATGTTTTCTCTCAGTTATGAATACCTGTGCCACTGATCTGATCACTTAGAGTGAAGTGTCCTTAGCGAGGCAGTGAGATTACAAAAGAGCACTTTCCTGGTTTTCAGCTTTCTTCCACGCCTGTGTGTCACCACCCTGCAATAAGCTCGGGGTCAGACACAGTTACCTGGAGCTGGAGTGCCGGGTCCTGCCCTTTGGCCACAACAACCCCAGTCCAATGCTACAGAGTGGCTGGAGAGCAGCCAGGCACAAAGGGACCTGGGGGGACTGATTGACAGGAAGCTCAACGTGAGCCCAGGTGGCCAAGAAGGCCAATGGGATCCTGGCCTGGATCAAAAATAGCATGGCCAGCAGGAGCAGGGCAGTGATCCTTCCCCTGGACTCTGCATTGGTGAGGCCACACCTGGAGTGTTGTGTTCAGTTCTGGGCCCCTCAGTTCAGGATGGACATTGAGGGGCTGGAGCGGGGCCAGAGAAGAGCAACAAGGCTGGTTCAGGGACTGGAGCACAAGTGCTGTGGGGAGAGGCTGAGGGAGCTGGGGGTGTTCAGTCTGGAGAAGAGGAGGCTCAGAGGTGACCTCCTCACTCTCTATAACTCCCTGAAGGGAGGTTCTAGCCAGCTGGGGTTGGTCTCTTCTCCCAGGCACTCAGCAATAGCACAAGGGGGCACGGGCTTCAGCTCTGCCAGGGGATATTTAAGTTGGATATTCGACAGAAATTCTTTCCAGAGAGAGTGCTCAGGCATTGGAATGGCCTGCCCAGAGAGGTGGTGGATTCACCATCCCTGGAGGTTTTTAAACTGAGATTGGACGTGGCACTGAGTGCCATGATCTGGGAAACTGACTGGAGTTGGACCGAGGGTTGGACTTGATGATCTCTGAGGTCTTTTCCAAACCAATCAATTCTATGATTCAATGATGCAGAGGGCATTTTGTGTGTGTGGTTGCTGGCTCACTGTTGCAGGGGTTTGGGCTGTGACCTCTTGAGTGCTTGTCTTGTCCCCTTCTGCCTGCTGGTGGCTGCTGCTCTGCTCTTGGTCCTGCCTTTGCAACCTGTCCCTCTGGTTTTTGAGGTGCTGCTGGATGGGTTTCATGAGGTTTTGGATGTGGAAAGGGCTTCTTGGGTGATGTCAGAGTGGGACAGACCTGGTTGTAGACACCCTCACACCACCCCCTGTCCCACCTGGACCCTGTGCCCTTGGGTTTGGCCTGGATTAGCAGGGAGGTTGTTGCTCTGTTTTCCTAACTAAATGAAGCAGCCATCAGTTGAAGTGATCCACTGGACTGAGCCAACAGGACAAAGCCCTCTGCTTATTTAAGGTCCTGAAAGACTAATAGCAGTTGACAGCAAAGAAACAGGCAAATCCATAAAAAAAAGAGAAAAAAATAAATTTGGAACTGGTGAAAATGGGGTAGGGTAAGGAAGGTATTTCTTGTGGATTTACAAGCTTGAAATGATCAGCCACGTGGTTTAGGATCCCATTCCTTGATGCTGAGTGACAACTGAGTCTCTCATCTGCCTCTGATGGGCTTTGAAAGAGAGGGAGCACAGTAAGCCAGGCTGCAGGGAGCTGCTGAGGATGTAGGCATTGCCCAGCCACCTATTTACAGCCATCCAGCTGGAAAACAGTGTCCCAATGCCCTATAAACTCACCTCTAGAGAAATTGTTTCCAGACTGTAGCAGCAGTAAAAATGAAATAAATTAAAAAAAAAAAAAAATTAATTCTGGGCGGTGTGAACCTCAAAAGCCTTTGCAGAGCATGTTTAAATATTAAGTGTTGAATGTGGTCAGGTTTTTTCCCTTTCTTCCTTGCTCTCCTTTTATTCGCTGAGAAAAGTGGGGAAGAAAATAAATTGAAAGGCTTGGTTAATGCAATATGTGAATTAGAAAATGCCTCAATAGTGAAATGTGTGATTAGAGCAATTAGAGAGGTAGGATGGAAATGCTGTGTGTGCGGGTAGTGCATGCTTAGCATACACAGCCCTTAAAAAAAGAGCTGATAACCATCAGAGAGGCAAAAAAAGAATTCTGTGTTTTCTTGGCTGGTTTGATGGCCTTTGCTGTGGCCAAAGCCACGTCACCTTTGTCCTCCTGACTTTAGTTGGTGCTATGATTGCTAATTCTCTTCTGTTATGCTCTTTCTGTCATAAATCGAGCATTTTGCCCATTTCTTCCCCCGTGCAGCTTCCCCTCTGGTCCTTCCCCACCCACTGGCTCAGTCTGGTCCCGAAATCAAGATCCCAGTGTTCTTTCCAGAGAGGCAGCTCCTGGGCTGGTGTGGGTGAGCTCAGGCCCCTGGTTCCCCCAAAAGCACATGGACTTGCCATGGATGATCGTCTGCTGACTCCACTCCTCGCAGGTTCTTGAAGGATGGTGATATAGGCAATCCCTTCTGCATGATGAGGAATGGGCAGAGCCTCTACTTGCAATTTGGGGATGAATAACCCTTTTTCAGACGTGGTCCGATGTTGAGACCTTTATACTCGCAGAGATTTTTAAGATGTATGGTATCGCATGATTTCTGGCATTAGTGCCAAGTGTCTTGAAGAGATTTCATTTAGATAAATTAACAGCCAGATATGAATAAGTAAGAAGCAATAAATCACAGCAAGTAGGCTGTTCCAGCCAAATGTGTGTTTTCATATCTGTGATATGGTCCAAAAGGAAAAATCTGTTTTGTTTTGTGTTTCTAATTGAATGAGGTGATCCTAAGGCATAGTAGAAGACATAGGTCCAACAGTGTTTAATTACAGTTCTGTGAGATAAATTTTAAATTAATTTTTATCTATACCTTTGAGAAGACATGGCAGTTTCAGTGAGTAAAGTGAAAAATGAGCATTTCCTAACATTTTCCAGTCTTTTCTGCTAAATGTATTGTGTGACTTCTGGAAGGCTTAGACCATATCCTGTGGTTGATGCCACGGGTATGTGATCACAGCCATATGTGCTGCAATGTTTGTACTGCAATGGTTTGATCAGAAGAGCCTTACTCAGAGAATATTTATGTGCTTGTAGAGTGTGAATCCTAAGGGAAAGCATCTTGTGTCCTATCCCTGTAGGATCACCCATCTCAGCAAATCTCTCCTTCAAATAAAAATCCTGGGGATTTTATGTCTTCGCAAACTGCAAACTGATTTTTATTTACTCTTCTTTTATCTCTAAGGGGCTGAAAAATCAAAACATTCTTTTCCAGCCAGGTCTAGTCACATTACTGTGTATGAACACACAGCACTAAGACCATGGTAAATGATGTTCAAATGCAAGCAGAGGCTGTAAAAGTTAATTCAGAGAGATCTGCTGGGTAGCTTTTTTTTTAATGTTGCTGTTAGCGTGCATGATATGAAAAACACCTACTTCTCACTATGGGAAAGACTACAAGTGGATGGCTCAGGAGGAGAGAAAATGTAAAATCTGTGGTAGTTCTTAACACTTCCCTTTGTAATAAATTTGGGTATTCAGAGTGTACATTTTTTGACAGTGTTCCCTGAGACAGCATGTTTTCTGGACTGCCATTTCTCAGCATCATGTGTTTCTTACCAGGTCGTCCTGCAAATTTTGGTCTGGATGAGCTGAGAGCCATAGCAAAGTTTTGCTTACAGAGCTCTTTGTCACCAGGAAAGCACAAGCTTTGTCACCTTTGTCGGAAGGTTCACACTCGTGGCTCTGCTTTTTGGGGAGATAGTGTAGCACTTCAGATGGTTCCTATTGTTTCATGATACTGGGCGCTGTCAGTTCCCTTTTGGTTCTCTGCTGTTGCAATTTCAATTACAAGTGTGTGTTGGTATGTTCTGCTTGAGAGCTGTTCTGCAGATAGCTGGGGGTTATGCATAAGCAAGCATAAATGAAGGTGCTGTTGTGAGTAATATGATATTCAGGGGCCTGATTTCAGTTTGATGATGACTGAAAGAAGGGTAACAGAACAGACCTGGGAGTCTGCTTATCCACAAGAAAATACTTGACACAGTACGAAAGTAGGGAATTCAAAGTAACGTGCCTGCCTCAAGTACAGTACTTTTCTGCACAAGAGCTATCAATTCTTTACATAGAGGGAATTTAAATTATCCTGCTATTTGCCACAATAGGACTTAGTTTAATTTCATCAATTAGGGTGTAAACCTGCCAGGAGGAATGCTGATTAAGGGCTTGCTGTTTGGGTAGGATGTGGCATGACAGGTTCAAGTAAGCACTGAGCGCCTGGCTGTTAGCTTTATTAAGGGGGATGTTTTGCTTATAACATTGCCCAAAGGCTTCCAGGTTTAAAGCAAGACTCACCACTGTGAGTCCACAGGCACTGAACTTGCTCCAGGAGCTTTTTGTAGGAGTTCAAGTCTGGAGATGCCAGAAAGAGGTGACCCTGCTGTTCTAGTTTCCTTCTCATGTCCGTGCTATGATGCAATGCAATTCCTGCAGTACAGTTATTTCCTCTCTGGACCTCTGTTTTCCACTGTGTCCAGGCAATGTCGATCGCCCAAACTTCTGTCCAGCAATACCTTTGTCGAAGAAAATAGATGGCTTTTGAAGGCAGGTATTTTTAATGTGTATTTCCCAGTTACACTTCTTCAGATGGGCATTGCTGAGGATTTGGGCTGCTCTGTATGGTGTGCTCTGCTGTGCACCAGCTTAAAGCACGCCCAGCTCCAGCTGCCTGTCCCACCACAGGGTCCCCTCAGGCTGGAGCTGCTGTGCTTTGGTGGCCAACATTTTAGTGCAAGCCCACCTCCGTTGAAGTCACGAGCCTGCGTTCTCCTCCTGGGGCATCTCTGGGCTGAGTGCTGGCCCCTGTTCTCCTCCTGCTGACGCTGCTGCTGCAGGGCTGGGGCACAGACGGGCTGGCTGGACACGTCCAGAGCCTCAAACCCACGCAGCAAGACTCACGAGGGACCATCTGTCGCTGCCCAGAGCCCTTTCTCTCTGAACACAGAAGGAATTGCAGAATCAGAGGAGGTAATTGCTTTAGTTCCTCTTCCAAGCTTCACCCAGCAGTCACTGCTCAGCCCAGGGCATGCTGTCCTTGCGTGGGGCTGGGTTTTTTCCAGTGCCTGGTGTTTCTGCTCCTTTCTCCATTTATTGGGGACTTTGCTTTCCCAGGCACACTCTGTCACTTGCTGTGCCAGCAGACTTTCCCCCCACGCAGCCAGAATGCGGGCATGCCTTTTGTTTGGGTGGCATCTGCTGCGCTCCAGTCACTGACCCAGGTGCTTTTCCCATTTATCCCAAAGGAGGGGCAGTGTCTGTCCCCACTGGTTCCAGTGTTTATGATCTCCAGGCCTCCTGCATCCCTCGCAGGGGGAGCTGGAAGGTCTGGCAATGGCCAAGATGTGCTGGCAGGCAGCAAATGGTGGAGATGGAAAAACGTGCCCGACAGCTGCCTCGTTCCCCAGCTCTGCACAACCTCATGGACTGAGAGGGCAATGAATCCCTTTGCCTTGTAATATAGTGATGTCAGACATGCCAAGGAGACCTTGGAATTTCTTTGATAGAAATCATAGAATAGACTCATAGACTTGATTGGGTTGGAAAAGACCTCAGAAATCATCAAGTCCAACCCTTGGTCCAACTCCAGTCAGTTTCCCAGATCATGGCACTCAGTGCCACGTCCAATCTCAGTTTAAAATCATGCTAAATCTCAGCAGAGGTGTTTGTGTCAAGATGGTTGAGATTTTTTTTCTGTTTATTTGGGTTTTTTTCCCTGTAAACACTGACTTTTCTGCTTAATAGGACTATAGAAGTGTTGGCGTGCTGTGAAAAAAATTCCCTTTACATAGCAGATCTGACACATCCCTCTTTTTCTTCTGTTGGTTTTTGAAAGGAATCGTGCACGAAGAAGTAAACAGGGTTCCTGTCAATGATTTTGCTTATTTTACTCTTCAGTTACAGGTTTACATTAAGAGATAAAAGTCACTTCAACACAGTTTTTGTGTTTTCAGGACAGAGCACATGGATACCTACATGTAATTCTTGAAAACTGTATTAACTGTATTTACTCTTGGGATGAGTCTGCCTTGACACTCCCTTGCTAAACCATAGCCCTTGTCAAAGAAACAGTGACATGACTGGGAAACCCCATGAGGAGCCACAATCCTTCCAGATAAAGGGAGGAGTTGTAGGCAGGACATAAAAGAAGAAAGGATAGGCACAAGGATGCATTTAATTATGCCACGTTTCATACCTCATATAATTGCCAGCTATACAGGTGACTGAGAGCTAGTCTGGTGTAGGTATAGCATCCGGGGTGAAATGCATGAAAAGCCAAAAGCTTACTATTTTATCAAGATTCTTTTAGAGTGAATACCAAGAATTGAGTATTTTCTAAATTTATGTGGGTGTCTAATGACCTCAGTCCCAATACAAGGTATGTAAACTCACTCCAATCTAAATACTTTCTAGAACCACAAAAAGACATATTCTGATTTTATTTGGAGGTATTACAGCCCCATACCTACTATCACTACTGGACATACGAGCTCTGTCCAAATGGAATGATTTCTGGAATTTCAGTAAATACCTGTAGGTGCCAAAGGCCAGATCTGCTGCCAGTGTAGCTTAGCTGAACTTGACTGATGCTGCGCAAGGTTTTATCTGCTAAGCACCTGGTTTTTTGAGGTTGGGACCCCACAAAAGTAGCCATCAGTATGATTTCCGAGGGAACATGGTCCCTGTGCATCTCTTGAGTGTTGACAGTCTGCACCTGAGTTTTTCCTGAGTGTCGTGTCAAAGGGTTAAGTAAATACGGAGGCACATTTAATCCTCAACCTGTGTATTTGAAGAGATCATCCCTGAAACTACCACCAAGTTCCCCAGGAGCGAAATCCACATCCTTGTGAAATTCAGTGGAAAATTGGCTTCAAGGAGCATTAACTCAGGATCTCAGTGAATGTCTTTCTTCTTGATTAGGAGAGGGGGGGGAAAAAAAGAAAAAAGAGCACCTTTAGATACTAAAGTCACTTTTTTACTTTCCTTAAAAGTTTGAATTTTGTCCACTACCTGGAGTGTTTTCCTATTTTATTTGTTGCTACTGAGACAGAACTAGGTTAAGGCTGAGGCTCCAGATGGTTTTTAAAAGGTGATCACTTTTACAGTCCTGAGATTTGTGCATGGCTGTTTTCCCCTCGGTTCCTTACGGCTAAACCCCGTGCTCTCAGATGTGTGCTCCCGGAAATGCTTTATGGAATTTCACAGCTCCTGCGAAGGAAAGGATCTTTTTCTGCAGAGCCTTTGGCATGATTTCTGTGTGAGATGGCAGTGTAATTTCTCCCAGCACCCAGGCATGTGTGTGTCTTGGTGCACAGGGGGCTGATGGCCACCCCTGCAGCCTGCTCTGACTTAGCTGTGGGCAACTTTGAATAAGTGGATTTTTTTCATCCAGTCCTCTGGGGCCACAGTTCTCCCAACCCGCTGGTGGGGCTGAGACCCCCCAAACATCAGGCATTGTGTGGTATATCCAAACAGCAGCTCAGCTGGGGATTGGAAATAGGGAGTGGTACTTTTAAATCATTTGGCTTGTGTTTTATGAAATGATTCTGAATTATGCAGTCTTAGGATAAGACTTTTTGCTGCTCTGGGTCCATTCAGTGTCAGAGGACTGTGTGAAAACGCAGAGGTCCCTTTGTTTCCCTCCTTGGGGCCTGGAGCCCTTGTGCAGGAGCTTTCTGCTTCTCCTACCCAGCAGGATGTGGGAGAGAGGAGGTTTGTAGCTCCCTTTCTGCTCTGGATTGGATTTATACTGCATGTGATAATACCATAGTATAGTACATGTGGCAGTGTGTTATTTTGCAGTGCGTTATCCAGCCTGTGGCTTTCTCTTCTTGCTTTTTCTTTGCAGAGACAGGCTATAAACCCAGCTTTTATGGTGAATGCAATGCAGGAGTGTCAGTGAAGTGCACCAAGGCAGGATTTGCCCTTGCCATGCCCTGTTCCATTAAGCTGAGTTGCAAAGGTGTGCAAAGCCTATTTTTCACTAGCAACTAGAAAAATCCATTTTGTTTTAGCAAAAAAGTATGCTGGAGCTGTTTGCTTGAGAGAGGTACAGGCTCCCAAAACCTCCCTGAGTGTGGGTACCAGTGATGGAGAACAGTGTGAGAACGCACATGTTCCATCATTTCTTTGCTTTTCAGCTCACTTGTGTTCAGCTTTTCAGCTTTTGCATCTGCTGTATTATTTTGCTTTCATTTTTGAAGTGTTCTATGTACAACGAAACCCGCATGAGGATGATCTGTTTTCTCCTTTTCGTTTCTTTGAGGCAATAAGACATCTGGCTGCTACTAGTGTGAATTGTCAAGTTGCATCCTTTTAACCCTCCTCCTCGTTTTATTCCTGGAGTGTTCACCCGCTGAGATACCAGGGGCCATGTGCAAACAGTTTGAAACAACACTGGGGAATAAATGGCATGGGCAAAAAGGATGAGATGTTTTTTAAAGCAGGAAAGCTGAGGGCTCTGAAAAAAGGCACGCTGGGGAGCGGAAGAGAGAGGGCAGATCAGTCCAGCAAAGTCACTTCAATGTCCAAAGCTTCCAAAAATTCAGCTCTTCATCCACAAGTGATGACACCAACAGGCACTGGGAATCTTCTTCTCGGTTGAGGCAATTCTATAAAAAAAGTCTTCTCTGTGACCATTTGGGAGAGCAGGACCCCAGCACTACTGACACAATGGCCATAACAGAGGGACACTAGAGAACTTCTAAAAGCTGAATTTCCATCCTGGTTCAAGGTCAGGTTGCACGGAGCTCTGAGCAGCCTGGTCTAGTGTTGGAATTACATGATCTTTAAGGTCCCTTCCAAGCCACAACAGCCTGTGATTCTATGGTTCTTCTGAAGGGAGCTAGTGGGGAGTCCTTTGCACGAAGGCACTGGGTGCCTCGGTGTTCAGAAGGTACATGTGCCACCTCCCTGTGCCAGGGCAGTCCCTCCAGGAGCTCTGCTAAAAATGATATTGTGGTCCTAAAGCATGTTGCTCATGTGAAGTCCTTGGAGGAAGCATAAGGATCCAGGCTAAGCAAATGATCTGACTGGCTATGGTTCAGTGCTGCAGCTGCCAAATGGCTTTTGTAGGGAAGAACACTGCCAAAAAAAAAGCCTGAAACACCACTGTGTTGTCAAGACATTGAACATTCTATCCCTGCTCCAGCAGACAGATATCCAGAAATAAAAAGTGCTGTGCCAATTGCTGCTCATGATGTTCCTGTTTTCCCCTATTCATGTGTGAGGCAGCTTGGGGGTACCCAGATGGCACCGTGACCCCACGGCTTCTTTAGGACTGGCACAGATGGTGGGACCTGGGTGTGCAGGGATGGGGCAGATCAGAGGATGGGAAGGCACCAACCCCTGTGCATTTCTTTTCATCTCTGTTTGTTGTCTTGCAGTGCTTTTACAGTATCTCTGCAAAGAACTTTGTGGAAAATAGGAGTTTTCGTGGAAAATTAGGAAGTGATAAATAACACATCATGGGTTTGTATAATTTAAAAACAACATAAGTGCAGGAAGGTTGACAGTAGATGAGAAGAAATGTCCAAAACTGCTCCTGGGTTTGAGTGGCCCCAGGAGCTGAGCCCTCTATCCAGGATTAACTCAGTTTGTCCTGAGCACTGTGGGAAGCCGTAGTAGCATCAAAGAGGATAAGTGCTGTTTTTCCTGGTGCTTCTCCATCTGACAAAGCCTTCAAAGCCTCACACTTCACACACAAGTGTTAGGACTAATGCAGGGAGGAGGTGAGCAAACTCCGATCCCTGACGTGGAAATCTGTCGCTGCCTTGGAGGGCAAAATGCTGGGGTGGCAGGACCAAGGCAGGACCACAGGGGATGGATGCTGAGCACCTCTGAGTGCATTATGAGTAGTGAAGTGGGTGCAGGTGTTGCAGAAATAGGGAGCCTTCACTGGAGTCAAAGCAAATTTCTCCCTGCCAACTTTCCACCCTCTGGATGTTTATTCGGATGCCATACATTTTTAATAATCCTCACTGGGACGAATTTAGTCAGGTCTGTCAAGGTTCTCTTGGTTAGAGATGAAGGCAGGCACAGGTTTCAGCACTTCAAGGCCTGGTGCCTACAGGAAATGAGGAATTTTGCCCAGTGACAGCTTGAGCCTGAAGTTGAGAAATTTGGCTTTGCTGTGTTAGATGGCAGAAGACTCTGTGGGTAGGTCTGAAATTGATGTAATTTATTCGACATAGCAAATGATGGGCGTGATTTTAAACATTTTTCATTACCTTCAGAGGGAAATGGAGGGTTTCTGGAACTGAGAGGTGGAAGAAAAACTCATAGGTGGGTAGGAGGATGGAAGGTAGGTGGTTGGAGAAAGTCAGTGCTGTTTCTAATAGACTACTCCCCCAAATCTGGGGTCGGATCGCATCACCAGGGTTTGCTCTGCCATTGTACTGGGATGCTTTGCTCATAATTCTGTGTTACTAAATCAAAACAACCCTTTGATTACGAAGTGTTGATTGAAGAGCAACAGCTGTGACAGGAACGTGTGGCTGAAAGGAAGTAACAAATAACCTCAGGATGGAAATGGGGCAGCCCGGTGCCAACTGAAACTGGTGCATCCAATATTCCCACTGATGCAGGGCTGGAGACATCCTACAACCCCCTTGGAAGGATTTTAGCCAGGAGAGCAAGAGGTTGGAGCCTGTGCAATTAACACAGGAATTGCTTGCACTGATTGAAAACCCAATGAACAATTTTTCAGCCACAAAAATCAAGTAAGAGGACAAAGTAAATGAGTCCTACAAGGCAGGCTAATAATCAAGATAAGTGCTGGTGATAAAGCCTACATGGCATTATTGTGTAGTGTGCAGTGTTTGTGGGGAGATTTCCTATATGCCGTGGATTTGTCGATGCTGCTGTCCAGATTGAATCCGATGTCTCAAATAGTTACACTGAGCTGATTATCTGTATTTTCCTTTAGGGTGTTAAACTAAAAAAAGTGCAAAGATACTTAGGATTTTTTCACTGAGGTATACAGTAACATAAATATGAGGATAAAACCGGTTTTTTGGGTTTTAACCATTTCCTCCCTGTTACCAAGATCCTATGAGATGGCTGGAAGTGTTTTAAGGGAGCAATTAATAATTTATTTTCTAAACAAATGTTTCTCTGACACTTTCTTATTCTAAGTAGCTTTTGGAAAACAAAACAAGTCTGAGCTTGAGAGAATTTTAAAGTATTTTAAACAAGTTAACTTTTCCTAGGACATTAACTACCATGCTCTCTTAGAAATTTAAATGAAATCTATTTGAATAAAGTATGTGAGGTCCTTTTTTAAAAATGGAGCAAAAAAACCCCAGCCTCTGAAGCAAACCAGAGAAAAAGAAGACAATAGCACTTGGAAACCAACCTCTTGGCAAAGAGGAACAAGAGCAGTGGAATAATTTAATTGCTCATCAGCTAATTATACGGTATTATAATGTTAATGTGTCTTCATCATGACAATGTAATAGGTATAGATTGAAGCATATGAAAAAGAAAGTGTTGATGCAGTAATTATAACTAAGAGCAGAGCTGTTAGAGTAATTATAACGCTTCATCAGGTAATTAACGTATTGTTCAACTTGAGATGGAGAACAAAGAGTGAAGAAGTTAAATATTGAAGGACATGCCTTCCCTGCTCCCCGTCTCCCTGCATTTGCCACCGGAGCTGATATTCCGTATTGATACTGTTATTTTTTTATTTCCTTGTGCATCTTTTATTGAGTGGGGAGGGTTGTCAGGGTGTGTGTGGCCCAATACACGGGCAGTGCAGCAGTTGTTATTTATGCTGAAGACCCTCCTTGCTGCAGAGGCGGTCGATGTGCAGATGGGTGGCTGGGACTGAAGGTCCAGCAGATGCTGCTGCAAATTAACCTCTGGTCAAAGACACCTATTCAGCAGGGGCAGAACTGATTCACACAAGTCCTGCAGCAAAACCACCACCCTAAACTGAGTGGAGTTCCTCCTGCCTGCCAATGTGAGTGCTTTTGGGGTGCTGCTGGGTACCCAAGGCATCCCTGCTGGGGCACAGATGGAGGGGCAGAGCTGATGCCCTGTGCCCGTGAGGCTCCTGTGCCTCTCACTCCTGCTGCCCCCAAAGCTCTGGGGGAAAGCAGCACCAGCCTGGCTCTCTCTGTGGAGGTCACAGGATGGGGGTTTTGCTTAATCTGCCCTGTGTCCAGCACTGAGGTCTCCAGCAGGGATGGTGCTGGGCACATCCCTGTCTACAGCCTGAGAGTGTCACTCATGGTCGGGGGGATCTGCTGCTGTGTGGCTGAAGCACTAATCAGTGGTTTCATGTTGATGAGCCCCAGAGGGAGATGTGAGAACTATCCCTCCTGTGCAATTTGACTTAGGCTGTAGGAGAAAAAACCACTCAGGATTAAGGAATGGTGCTTGAGGGGGGGTGATGTATCTGGGTTTGATTTTTTTCATTTGCTGGTGAAACAGACAGAGTTGGTTTTCAGCTTTGTACAAAATTAATAAGGAAGCCCTCATATCTTGGGCAGCAAGTAATTACAATGTAAACATTACTTTTAAATATCCAGCTTTGTGTCTGATCCCCACGCCCAAAGAACAGCAGGAGTTTCTTGCTGTCTCCCTCATCCCCAAGGAGTGCTTATCATAGAATCATAGAATCGATTGGTTTGGAAAAGACCTCTGAGATCATCAAGTCCAACCCTTGGTCCAACTCCAGTCAGTTTCCCAGATCATGGCACTCAGTGCCACGTCCAATCTCAGTTTAAAAACCTCCCAGGACAGTGAATCCCCCGCCTCTCTGGGCAGGCCATTCCAATGCCTGAGCACTCTCTCTGGAAAGAATTTCTGTCTAATATCCAACTTAAATTTCCCCTGGCAGAGCTGAAGCCCATGCCCCCTTGTCCTATTGCTGAGTGCCTGGGAGAACAGGTGGTTGTAGCTTTGAGTTACTAGACAGGTGGTGTAAACGTGGACCCACTTAACCATGAGCATGTACTTCCTTCCATGTGTGTCTGCACTAAACAGTAAGATCTTATTCCCATCTCAGTGTGCAAATTTTTGTCCAAGTATCTCCCAGGTAAGTCTACAGCCTAAACCACAACACGTGCTACTAGTATGGGGCAGGTTTGTTCCCTGTCTTTGGCCCATCAGATCACCCTCTGCTGTCCTCTGGCAGCCTGCACTCTGCACACCTTCCTGGAGAGCTGATGATACCTGTGACAGCACTTTTTTGCTTTTGGCTGAACTTCCCTTCCCTCTGCACAGTTTGCTATTGAAAGTCAAACCACCTTACATTGATTGTCATCAACAGCACAACTTGTGATGAAATCAGGGCAACAGCAGAACTGATTTGGTCTGTTCACTTAATGATGTGGTGATTTGCAGTTCACTTTTATGCCTCACTACTTTTTATTGAAGTGTTGCATCCTTCTGCACGCTCTGCAGGCACAACGTGTGGTGCTACCACTGCATGCCCTGCTCAAGGGCTGAGTATTTGGTCAGCACGAAACAAGTGGAATGATAAAATGTTTTATTAATTAAACGATGTCATGCGGCAGGAAGGAGGATGTGGTGCATCTGGTGAAAGGTGTGGAAGCAGATACCGTGCAGCAACAGAAAGGTGGGGTCAGTGTAAGCAGGTGGGATTTGGGTGAGCCCAGCTGGCAGGAGCTTGGCTGCAAAGGCAGTCGGTGCAGAACCCCGAGGAACGTGAGTTGGGGTCACTTAAGTGCAGTAAAAAGAGGGCTGAAAGGAAATAAGATTGATGGTGAGGAAGGAATAACCACAAAGGTGTAAAAAGGGGGGATGGCTGAAAGGGTGAAGTTAGGTAAGGGTGAGCAGACTGAGTTTAGGTTAAGGAAAGGTGTACGGGTTATCAGAGGGCAGAGGCCTTGGAGCATCCAGCAGCTCATAAAGGAGAGCGGAGTTTCAGCATGGTGGTTGCTGTATGTGTAGGGGAAGATTACATGCTAGATTGCCAGCAAAGAGGAGACTATTTCAAGTCCTGCACTCAAAGGACCTCCTTTCACCTTGATCCAGAGCCACCTAAATGCACTCCAAAGGTGGTGTTTGGGGTTTTGTGGTAGGGCAGGAGGGAGGAGCTGGAGCTCTTGCAGCTCGCAGTGACCATGCACCAGGTTGTGTGTGTGCATTAAGTGGAGTCTGCCTCAGGAGCAAAGAAAATAAACGTGACTGAAGTGTCTTAGTTCTTCATCTGGAATGCCATTGTTTAGGACCTCAATTCATTATTGTTTAACAACACAACACATACTAAGGTCACGTATTAGCAGCACGTTGTGTTTCAGTGACTGTGTGCTAACCCAGCATGGTGTGCCTTCTGCCTGAGCATTTCAGTCCGCCTGAGTGGAGTTTCAGTTACTCTTCCAAATGAATGAAAATCAGACACCTATGTCTTTTGAGTATCAGTGAAAAAATTAGCCTTAAAATACAGTTAGAATCACACATCCCATATGCAATGGATTATAGGTAGAATGGAATAAAGCTATTGTATTAAAAAAAAAAGGATTTTAATATACTTTAATATTTTTCTAAATTGAATTTGCCACAGTCTGCAGGAAAAAAAACTTTTTATTGAGCAGAATGATGTATTCTTTTGGTTGCCTCTTTCCTGTTAGAAGTTGAGGAAGTTTGTTTCCTGGTGAAAACACGTTTCTCTGTCTTGAGAGGGTTTAATTGTATTTCCGTGAGCCCCTCTGTCACAGGCATAGAAGATACTTTCTCTTAACAAGTCTGTTTGTTTAGGCTGCAGTGTGTAATATCAATAGCCTCTAGATAAGTTCCTTTAAGTGACACAGGAAGGTTTGTGCCGTGATGAGAGATGGACGTCAAGTGTCTACTGCTGGATTGCAGCTGACACTGTGCAAACAGCTCAGGACATGTTTCCAGGTTGTGGAATCTGGTTCTCTGGTGAAACTGGAGCCCCTCAAGAACTGCCACTGCTCATCTCAACTTGAGAACCTGTTCCTGCCCTTGAGGTCCCAAAATCCTAATGGGGTGAAGGGGTTTGCCATGTCTCAGCTGCTTCAGCTGGTATGAATGTTCCTGTTAGTCCACCTGGAGTTGTTTCTCAGAACTTCAATGGATTCTTTCTGGAGGTTTGGACTTCTTTGGTTTTGGTTTAGGGAGAAACCTAGCAATTGAAATGTGGAAATGTGACTAGGAGAGGTTGTTGCAGGGACCAGCGGGAGCAGCAGAAGAAGGATGGTTCTCAAAGGGCTGCCATTTATCAGGTTTAATTTTGTCTTTCACATCTTTTTGGTGTTGGTTATACATTTCAAGGGAGGCTGAACGGGATTTTGCAATTTATCTCCTCCCCACCACTTAGTCTTGGGAATATTTTTATCATTTCTCATCTTCATTTCAGTGGTCACCCTATTAGTGTGGCTTTCTGTATTTTGGCTTTCTCCTCTCTAGTTGTGATCATGATGTCCCATGTGGTTCTGGACTGCCTATAGATGTAGAGTGTTGCTGCATCCCTCTGGTGTTCACTCTCCCTTTAATCCTCCGAATATTTTCCATTCAGTTCTAACGCACTTAAATCTGGGCTTATCCCTTTCATAATAACCAGGGCCGCCCTCTTCAGAAGTACTTTATTTCCATTTGCAAGAGGGAATTAAACCCCAGGTCAGATGTAGAGGCAGATGGGAAATCCTGCCTGTCTCCTCTGTGGGTAACCTGGCAGCTTGTGCTGTGTGACCTTGCCCTTTTAGAAAGTGTCATCCAGCATCACCGTGGCCAACTACTTGTGTCCTCCTCCCCAACAACATACGGCTCTTTTTTGGTTCCTCTTCTTTTCTTGCTAGTCATCCATTCAGATGTCCTGGGAGTGGAAAAGAGAGTTATTGACTGTCTTTTCATGAGCTGTCATGAAGCAGTAAATAGAAGCAAAAGACAAATGTAGCCACATACAGGGGAAGAAAAAACATAATTAATATTTCAGTAAAGTGTGTTTATAAGGGCAAGAGGGGTAGTAAAAGGAAAAAGAGATATTGGCTTGACATATATCAATGTTTTAGCTAGATTATATATATATTCACATAAATCTCCACTGCAGTTTTGCCTAGTATGTGATCAACTAATAGTGTGCATAGAGACACTACAAAAATGAAGCCTTTGAATGAACTCTTAGTGTTTCCATCAGTTGCCAGAGATGGGGATAAATCTTGTATGTCAAAAGTTGCACTAGTCATGGAGTTGCATTTCTTATGTTGAACGTGCTGCAAACACTCGGAAACCGAGCATTTAACTAATTGCTATTAAAAATGTTAGAAATTCAGTGTATTAAGTATATGTATGTACCACAATGCAATAGGTCACTCTGGTCCTCTTGGAATGGTTGCTTTTTGCAAAAAAGGATTGGCATTTGTAGAGATAACATAAATCCCTGCATTTACAGTGGGATACACTGAAGGAGAGATCTCAGCCTTTGGCACAAAGGTTTAAGTATTTCCCTGGGAAGGCACCAGGATAACTGGGCCTGTTTGAGACAGGGGAGCGTGTAGAGCATCCAGGATGTCCACATGGCATCTCTCACCCCTTCCTCACGCCGCAGCCCCACCGTTTGTGGTTGCCCCTCTGGCTTTTGGAGGTGGACACCATGTTGCAGCTGCTGGCAGGCATTACTTGGTCGCATCTCACAGTACTTCTGGAAAGAAGTGTCTTGGAAGCCACAGATTCCCATGTGGAGGTTGAGGTCTGCAAGGTGAGGAGGCACAGGATAAATTCAAAAGCTGAAACACCTGCCCCCTAATTTATGTAGGTCATTTGAAACCATAGACCTGAGGCCAAGAACAGCTAAATTGCTCAGGCAGTATCCAATATACTACAGCTGATGTGTGACTACTCATAATTGTAGGGTCTTTTACAAGATCTGTGTCTTGCACAAATACAATAACTGTATTTTACAGCAGTCAGTGCAAATCACACATTTCCATGTTCCATACCAACGTGGTACCTGATTAGCAGCAAATTCAATTTGTGTTAATAAGCCTAAGGCAAAATTAGCTTGATACAGTGTCATCTAGCAATGTTTAGACATGAAAACCAAGTTGTTTATTTTTGCTTTATGTGTACTGTAGTACAGCAAACATGTGGATCCTGAGTGTTAACCTGAAAGATATTTCTGTCTAAGAAAGATGGTCTGTGTTATCAGGCAGGCTGGAGGTGTGAACGTTGGCATTACAGAGGGTGTGATGTCACAGACTTAGACCTCTGACCTTACAGGAAAGAGTTCAGATGGGAATAATATGAGAATATCAATTGGGTTTTTTTCCTTAGGAGTCCAAGAAGCATCTCATGCCCGTGATACAACTCAATAATACATTTCTAAATGCCTTTCTGGTGTGTGGGCTTAGGGACTTAAAGCTTAATGTGATTTAGAAAATACTGTCAAAGTGTAGCCCACAACACAAAGATGCTACAAGGAGCACTTTGCTGCCTCTGAGCCCAGCAAACACTGCCTTTAATTGTACCTGTGAACTCCCCTTGATGTCGGTCATCCTAGTTTTGTTTTGCAAAGTCAACTGTTCCCAGGAGGACTAGCCATAAATGGTCCCGTGTCCACAAATACTGTGTGAAATGGCTTTTAAAAGGTCAATATTAATCCCTTTAGTGGCAATTTTCATATGCAAATCCATTAGGAGCACACAAATCCCTTGGCTGTTTGTGGAACCTCAAGGCACTGCAGCGATCCCGTAAGGTTATTTTTTCCTTTACCCTTTGCCCCTCCTGGTTGCTGCACCAAGGCTGTTATTTTCCCTAAGTCCAGCTTAGGGCAAATGTATTTTGCTTGAGCTAAGTCTTTCCTTGGCTTTCAGAAGCTTGAAGAAGTAACTTTACATTGGGCCTCTCTATTTATATATGCACTTAATGGAAGATAACACACTGTTACCCCCATATAAACTGTGAAGTGGCCCAAACTGTTTTTCCTGTGTAAATGAGCTCTGCTTGTTTTAGTAGCAATCTGCTGATTTACACTTGCTGAGAATCCAGCCTGGACCTCCTTCCAGTCAGATGGGTGTGAAACTGCCTGCAGGACCTTGATTGTCAGTAAAAAGCCAATGTTAGCAATTTTCATCAGGCAGCATGGAAATTAATTAGTCCAATTTTATGGAAATTAGCTCATTATAAATAATTTTAGCTGGCCCATTCACAAAGCACTTTACACATTAGGGGAAAAAAAAAAAAGGAAAAAGGAAAAAGCAAAGCTCTGTGAATTGGATGCTGAAAAAAACCTCTTTCTAAAAACAAATGCACTTCAGCAGCTGTGCCATTGGCAGGGGAGGGGAGGCACCCACAGATTGAGCCTCGAGACTTTGCTTTCCCACTCAGCTCCTGAAAGAGCAACAGTGATGGTTTGTTCAGGGCTGCAGATGTCCTTGCACAGCCTTGAGGTTGCACGTTCTGCTCTTGCCACCTTTGGGCTTGGCCGAGGGAGGAGGAGATGGGGACAGTGGAGATGGGCATCTCCCTGGGGTTGCTAGTCCTGTGGCTAAGAAGAAATAAAATAATTCAGACAGGACTATGTCATTACAGGAGCGAGAGCAGGTCCTGGTGCTGGAGGAACTCTGCCTTCTCCACCCTTAAGACTTTTTTAACTGTGAGGTCTCACACTGTGGAGCTGAGGGATGTCACGTGTTTGGGCATCTGTTGCAGCCCCAGAAGGTCCTGTGTTGTTGGATTGGCCCTATGACATCTCCAGAGGGTCCAGGCTGGGCAGTCCCGAGGCTGCTGTGTTTCAATCCCCATGTTTTCCAAGGATTTCTTGGTTCTGAAGAACACGTAGCATAACCTGTCTCCCACTGCAACCTGCCCACTTCAGTGCTTTTGCCAAAGGGGGGTTTTAGTACAATTTGTGTTCAGACTAGTTGCACAGTACACAGGTCATGCAAGGGAAGAAACACCACTCTGTGCTCAGACTCAGCATTGTCACTTTTCTGGAGGAGTTTTCATGATTTACCATCTTCAAGGTGCATAAAAATTTGCCCAGGGCTCGTAATTTTCCTCTTGACTTACAGAGCATCTCTGTCCAGCAGCCAGCATGGCCTCATTGTCCTGTTAAAAAAATTGGTTTTGCTCTCTGAAAGTGTTATCTCTCAGCCACAATTTCTTTTATCACTCAGGTTTTTTTTATTTTTTTATAATTTTTTTTTTGAAATTTTGCCTTCTCTTCCTTTGGCAAATAACATTCTTGAAACCACTGGAAAGAAGCTAGGGGGGGAAAAAAACCCTCCTTATTTAGGGTGAGCCAGGTTCTGTGTTCCCAGTGAGCCAAATGTCTGCAAAATGCTCAGGTTGCTGTGGTTTTCCAGCCTCAGACATGGCTGTTCATGTGCACGGGAACAGGAATGGACGAGGGCATTGTGTCTTTGGAGGTGTATTCCCATTCACCTGTAGTGTCTCTCTGTCTGGGCTATCTCCCCAGGTATAGTTTAGCATCCAACTGGAGCACCGACAGGATTTTGTTTCCTTGCAGCCCCTCTTTGGGTGTTTGGCACCTTGAAGGGATGAACCACTTCCTGCATTTCAGAATCTTTCCCATCTCCCACCCCTGCGAACAAATCCGGGGCAAATTGGAAAAATTCTTTCAAAAAATCATTGTCCGTTTTGCAGAAACACTCAGGCTGCTGGGAGAAAGGAAAAGAGCTGGAAGGATTAAATACATTCCATCAAAAACTTTGTGGAGAGTCCTATTTGTTAATCAGTTCTGCTGCATAAATAAAGGCAGAGAGTGTGTTTGAGAAACCAGGACCAGAGTGCTGTGCACGTCTAGTTTTGGACACCTTTGTCTCCCCTCTTGGTATCCTTTGTGCAGCCTCACCAGCACGTGGTGATGCACAAGAAGCAGCCACTGCTATAAAACACATTTTCTCAGCTCGGCTATTTAGGAGAAATTATGCCACAAAAGGTGCTTGTTTGTTTTAAAACGTCAACTTCAGATATATTGGAGGTGAAAGAATATTTTAGAGGTGAGAAGAATCTTTCGGGCAAGTGACAAGATCAGAAATATTACTCCTCCCCAATTTGCTTAAGCAGCTACTATAAACAGCTTCTAATCAGGCTCCCTTGGTGTTTAAAGATATGTGGATTGATTTTAATTAGATTGGCAACTCTTCGTTAATTCTATAATGTTTGTTTACTTATAAGTTAAGAGTATGTGGGGTGCTGTGAAGCTGTTTAACTTCTTTGGTTAAATTTGAATTAGTGGGCTCTTGAAAGTGCTGTTATCTCTGCTAGTGGAATTTTGCAAGAAATTAGTGTGGTCTGTTTTTTTTCAACACCTCAACTGCAATTTATTTTGAAGCACCTTAAGCATCTCCACTGAATTTACCAGCATTGCCCAATGAAATGTCGGAAATGGCACAGAAACAGAAAAATGTCAGTGTTTGGATGTTTTAATGTTTTTGGTGCTCAGTCCAGGGCAACAGATTTTTTTTTTTATGGCTCAAATAAAAATCAAAGGATGCAAAAAGCATATGCAAGGTGTTTCAGACCCAGTAATTCCTGAGTTTTATCTGGAGCATCTCAGTTCAGCTTTGTGTGAGCACCCACGTGCTGCTGGAGCTGCCTCGGTCAGGCTGCAGAGCTTACCCAGCAATTTTGGTGGCTTTTATTACGGACTTAGGAAGGGTTTAGGTCTGTGCCAGCAGTGAAGATCCCAACCTGTGTGAACTGAATTGAGGTTGGAAGATGGTTTTTGCTTTCCCTTCTTTCTTTCTTTAATGTGAAATTGTTTCACTGCAACAATAGCTGGTTATCTCTAATCTGCACCTTTTCTATTATGTTTTTTTGTTGATTTACCTTGATTTGAGTTTGTTTTCCATAGTTATCATGGATTTTAGCGTACTTCCCACAGTTTGCTGTACCTGTTTCTGTCTGATTATCTTAGTGTCCCTGATGTGATCCTGATGAAAAGTACATAGGAGGCTTGTAAATTGAAAAATGAACTTTAAAGCACTTCCCCACACACCCCAAATGGAGACTGCTCTCCATAAAAAGAGTATCGAGCAGTGAAATAACATTTGTGCTGTTCTCCCTCTATAAATTTGGGCTTGAAAAATGAGACGGGGCATTTTTTATCACTGATGTTATTGAGCCTGCATAATTGTTTCTGCAGCATCCTACGTGCAATTAGGCTTAATTTGTTTAATCCAACCAGGAAAAAAAAATACTTTGGTGTAAAGGCTGAACCAGAGAGAAAGTGGTGGTGGGTTTGTGGCACAGCAGTTACAGTGAATGTGGAAACACAGAAGGGTGTGTGGAGAAGCTCCAGTTCCCCTGGGCCTGAGCAGGGGCCACCCAAGGTGTGGCACAGGAGAGGGGCAAGGAGGGGCTCCCAAAGTGACATGGGACAGTGTCTGAGGACACCTGAGGGTCTGTCTCACCTCAAGGCTGACGCGTGACAAAGTTTCCTGAAAGAAAAGAATTGAGACTTTCAATGAAAGCTCAGGATGAGTTTCCAAAGGATAAGGAGAGGCTGCCTCTCAAACTCCTCCCAAACACCATAAGCCTCCAGTTGGGGTTAGGAATTAGGCACTGGGGATGGTGGGCTCTGTCCCAACACTGTACAACCAACTCTCTGTCTCCTGGTCTTGATTTGTGTCCAGCTCAAGGCACTGGGGAAACACCTATGCTGGAACCAAAACCAGCACCATGTTTTGCTCCCAGCAGCTTCGGATGGTTATTCTAAACCTTCTTTGGGTTTCAGTCCTTCATCTGGCATTTCTGCCTTTCATCCCAGAGTATCCCATCCCTTCTTGATTGCAAATCTGATGACAAAAACAATCCAAAATTTCTCTTGCTGCAACAAGTGTTTAATTCAAAAGCTATTTGAAGATCAAGAGAGGAAATTTCACTTTTTGCTAGTCCAAGAAGCCAAAGGCGGCTCAGTCTTATTTTTAAAAAGTGGAATTATAACAAACAAGATGATTCTTCTTGGATGGGAAAATTATTATTCCTATATTTGAAAAAAAGGTACAACAAATACCTTAGGTTTATAAGTGTTTGTACAGTATTTGTATGGTGGCACAGTCCAAAAAGCCCCACCTGAGTCCCACTACAGGAAACTTCATTTCAGAGGAGAGGGTTCTGTGGTGTTTCAGTCCAAACAGTCCAGGGAGTTGAAGGAACTGTGAGGGTGGGCAGGCCCTGGCACAGGTTGCCCAGAGAGGCTGTGGCTGCCCCATCCCTGGAAGTGTCCAAGGCCAGGCTGGACAGGACTCAGAGCAACCTGGTCTACTGAAAGATGTCCCTGCTCATGGCAAGGAGTTGGAAGTAGATGATTTTTAAGGTCCCTTCCAACCCGAGGCATTCTATGATGATTCTGTGATCCAGGGTTAGGATGGGCAGGTACATCCCCACTGAGGTGTGATTCTGATTGCCTGGCTTACAATCTCAGCATTTTATCCCATAGAAGTGGTGTTGGGTTATGGTTTCTATACGATGTGCCGAGCAGAGCCAAGCCCTGGTCCAGGGGAGCCTCCTATTCCAGGTGCCTGTGCCTCCAGTTTCTTTTTAATAGTGGCAAACTTGATTGCAGTTCCCTCTGGAAACTTTGCAGTGATCCAGCAGCATGGTATTAGCATAACAATCCAGTGCACTGTTCTCCCATGAAAGTTATTAGCGTTTGATATCCACCAGCTCTAATATTCACAGTACCTGCCTCTCCAGGGAAGCTGAGCCCACAGTGAGGATCTGAGCCCCCTATCTCCTGTTCCACATGGGCTGAGCTCTCAAATGTGTTCATGTTGGCCATCGATTTCTACCTAGACACTGAAAATCCTGCAGAGACTCACAGTGCCACGCTCCCATAAACTTCAGCTCCGAATTTGGTGATTTCCAAATCCCTCTCTTTGGGAAATCCCCGCAGCAGTTTTCCCATGCCTGAGTTGGAGGTGAGTCCCTTGCCTTGACAGGAGCAATGCCTGTGGTTCCTGACTTACAGGCTCAACTGATTATTCAGCAGCAGTCAGTGGAAAATGAGAAAACAAGGGTTCTGTCTCCCTGCAGCTGTGCTGAGTGATGGTTAACAGCAGAGAGGGTTAGCAGGTGTACCTGCACGTGGGACATGTATGCTCCCTTCTTCATGAGGAGATTATCTTAAAGACAGTTGTAATAGTCTGGCTTACACCTCCAAATGCAATTAAATCCTGAGTTAAGCTTGAAAAATTTGACCTGACATTCTGCCTTTGACTCATCCGTTTTTGCGTTGCAGTATTACAGCAAAACCCCTGTAATGGATCACACACTCTGAAGAGTCTGTTGGAAGAGCTGGGGTAAATTAGGGACAGCACATTAGGCTGGATTTTAAGTTTCAAGCAACAATTTCATTTTTGTAATGTGCGCTAACATACGACAGCTGAATATGTATTTAATGAAACTTTAAAAACAGCAGAGTTTTGATCTGTTACAACAACATGCCTTGTGAGAAGGTGCCTGTGCTGCTGCATAGCTGAATGCCTTAGGAAAATTAACTTGCTCAAATGCTAAATAGGGCTGAAAACCAGCTTGTTAGCTGGAGAGATACCGTCTGCTCTGTCCCAAAGCGTTGCCTCTGCTGAGGGGGGGGGGGCTCAGCCTTCTTCAAAGTCTCAGAAATGTTTAATTAATCTCACTCTTCCCATTAGTTTTCACTTTTTTTTAACGCTATGTAACCTTTCCACCCAGATGTCCCTCAGACGCTGCCTCCCACCCGTTTAGTGGGAGAGCTTTTGATGCAAGCCCAGAAATCTGCAGTCTGACCTTAATTCCAACTCCCTCAAACACTCACTATGGGCAGAGGAATTCCCTCATCCAGCCAAGGGAAGCATGAGCGTGTTCTCTTTGGCTGATAGCACTTTGCAGGTTCATCACCGAGTTTTCTGTTTGCCTCTCACAAGAGGTTGCTGCATCTCGTGGTTTTCTCATCTCTTGGGAGTTTGGTCATCAGCCCATGGGAGGGATTGTGCTGGTTTAAAGGTAAACCAGTAGGAGAAATGAACCCAACTCAAAAGAGGCTAAAAGTCAGAGCTGCAATTTAATAAAAAGATTATAATAAATACACTGATACAGAGGAAAATTAGTTTTAACCCACGAAACCCAGAGGTACAACCCAGCCCCCTGGGGCACAAACAGAATGGTGCTCACCAGCCCCTGTGCTGAGCAACACGTGGTCCCCTGAGTCCAAAGCAAAAAGAAAAGGAAAACCTGTTTTCCTTCCAGAAGGTTGGTGGTCACAGTCTGGTCGAGAGTGGCAGTCTCAGTCCTGTTGAGGTTCTGGTCCTCCTCTTGATCTGTTGAGTGGTGCCAGAAGTCCCCAAACCCCAAGATTATGTATGCTTGGGTTCAGATGGGAATGCCTAGTTCCTCCCCCAGGGGGAGGTGTTTCACAATGGGGGATTTACTCAGCGAGTTCTACTTGATGGCCCATTAGCAGACATGACCCCTCAGGTTGGGTGTGAAGGTGCTGATGACTCCCAGAGGGGAGTTCTCACACCTGAATCATTGGTGTGAAGACAGGGAACCCTCTTACCTCTGTTTTCTCATGCACCCCGCTCATAGCCTGAGGTGTCAGGTATGTCCTGGGCAGCTGCTGCAAACAATGCATCATGAACAGTTAATGATAAATGGCAAAGAGGGTATAGAAGACACAGAGTGATAAACTGGTCCCAGCCACTATAACTGGGACAAGGACTTCCTCCTTTGGGTCAGTGTTGTTCCCTGCCTCTATTGCAGGGCAGGTAATAAATAACATTCAGGACAAACAGAGCACACAGCAACAGGCTGAGATGGACAGTTGTGTTGTTTCATTGGTGCCTGTCAAAAATACCAGGTATAGTAAAAAGTGTTGTGAGTACCAGAAGTCTCTCAAGGATTTCTTGTGAAGAGCTTCTGCTACAGTTCCTCAGACATAAGAGGCCACAGTAGTTCAGGCAAGCATCTAAAGCACAGGGATTCCTCTGAACTTTGAACCTGGCTTCAGTTTGCCTGTTATTTAATCGGTCAATGTCAAGTTTCTGTAGAGTAAACTCATCCCTGCTCTAAGATCAATAGGTTAGAGCTGACCATTTTAAGCTATCATTAGGCCCTGTGTGCTGGGGATTTGCAATTATTTCCAAAATCTGAGAGAATCTTCACTATTAGCCTCCTCCTGTGTGGAAAAACATGATAAAGTTGGCCAGAGAGCAGTTGAAGTGCAGTGCCCGGGCTATCAGTTTCAATGAATATTTAGAGGTGCCAGAATAAAGGAGAGTGGGGAGTGAGGTGATGTGCTGTTACTCTATCCTATTTCATGGTGTGATAAGGGCTGGTGTGGCTCTTTCACCAGGGAAAACGTGGCAGCACTGGAGCCATCAGGGGGGATTTGTCTATTATTTTTCATTGTGCCTTTAGTTATCTTTTCCTTTTCTCTGCCTCTGACTGAGCCAGTTAAAATTCATTTACCTTTAGTGACAGGCTGGTATCTAAACAGACACCTGCATCCAGCCTGTTGCATTTTTTATTTTTTATTGAAGCTTCAGCAACAAATGTTTTTTTGGGAAAACAATCGATAGAGGCAATGAGGATCTTCGAGCTACCCGAGTTGTGCAGCAGTAATTGCAAGGGAATGGTAAATTGTATTGCCCTTCACCTGAAACGCTGCCAGCTTGGGTAATTCCTGGTATTTTTCCTCTCCGACTGTTTGTGTATCTTTATTCATTCTCCTAAGGCTGGGAGTGAGATGTGAGCTCGTCTACTTGTGGGTCGGGGAGGGCTGTGAGCAGCCACTTACCAAATGGCCACCCTGGCACCTACAGACAAGTGGGATTTCTCTGGCTTTATAAAATGTGCCTTTGTCAGAGTTGTGTCTCACCAATGGTATAAAACAAGAGCCAAGGTGTAATGTAAAATCTCGTGTTTCTCAAAGGCTGTGTTGAAAACAGAAAAAACAGAGGTGCCATGTAATGAGATAATTGTCTTTTTCTTTTAAGCACTTAACTTTTATCTTGCTTTGGTGTGTAAGAAATATTTACCAGAAGCAACATATTTTATATTTTTCTTAGATGCTGCGAGAGAACAAGTAGTCACAAAAAAAGGGGCAGTTCAAGGTTCAGGGTGGCAGATCAAGCAAGGGCAAGTCTGTTTGCAGAGGATGCACTTTGATGCTGAGCAGCTGGCAAAAAGTGTTGTGGGTTTCGTAGTGCAGGAAGCACTTCCCAATTTTATTTTTTTTTAATTAGATCCAAAATGTTTTGCATGGTCCTCAGCTAAAGAGTGGGGAGCAGCTTTCCAATTTCTCCCAGCTACAGGCCTGGGTAGAAGGCAGCACTGTGGAATGCACTGTGGCTCAACATCTCCAAATATCTCAGTTCACGTGCTTCAAGGCTGATCAAATGATCTTGGCTTAAATGACCAAGATTAAAATACGGACTATCCACCTGGTTGATTGTTTTCCTTTCATATGTTTTATATGTTTTCAATTAAACCTTTTTTTTTTGTTTGTTTGTTTTTTGTTAAGTGGTCTTATAAAACTGGCTTTTGGTTCATATTTTGGGTTGGTCAAGAAAATACTTCACTTTTCCTCTGAACGTCTTTGCCATTTATAGTTTTGTGTGTTGTTTCTAAAACTGGCATTTCTTGGCCAGCTGTGTGTCTGACAGTGTTGGTTTTATTTCCTCTAGTTGGGTGTTGCTCTTACCCTTTTTAAATCACATCCCGCCGCTCACTGACATTTGCCAGGGTATGTTGCATTTTGAAATAGAGTAAATGACAGTTTGGGTTTTGTTGCCTTTTCAGGAAGTTCCTCCAAAGGGTATTTCTGTAAAGTTCTCCAGCTCTTCCCCAGCGAGTATCCTGTGAAGGGGCAGCACATAGGTGAGAAGAATTAGAGAGTTGGGTTTTTTTAGAAAGAAATCAGAAATCTTTTTTAGAAAGAATCAGGCTTCAGAAATTGAACTTTCTGTGGGTGCTGAGATTTTTAACTCTTCCTTCTTGCTATTTTCTTGTCAAGAGTGAAGCTTGGGCATAAGGAGGGGGGGAAAAATGTGGTTTGTGTTATTTTTGGTGCAATGCATCCTCTGTATTTCCTGGCTGACTGTAGGAGCTGGAGCCCAGGTAGATGATGGGATAGCCTGTCCCCAGCAGTACCTGCACTGTGGGAGGGTAACCAGGGTTTGGCTTCTGCCACAGCCACTCTAAAATCACTATCCAGAGAGACACGAGGAAATTTTTTACACAGTGGGGTGAGGAAATTTCCCCTATTCCTTCTGAAATGGCAATGTTAAAAATTGGAATTCCCATTAGGATGTTAAGCTAGTGAGAGGGGACGATCCTTGCCATTCCCTTGGCAGGTAGTTCACACCACCTGAACTCAAACCTGCCTTCCTACAGCTAGCAAAGTGTCTGTGCAAGGATTTAATATGCTTTGAACTTGATTTTATAGACTCTTATGTCTTTATTTTTCCCCTCCTCAGTGTGTTTTTGTATGCAAGCCTTAGTGGTACAAAAAGGGTTGTTTACAGATGCTGGCAGTGTATCTCTGTATCAGATCCATATAAAAGTCTGTGTTACAGGGCTTACAAATAAGTTAGAAGTGTGTCTGCTCTGAAGGAGTCTCCAGAGTGTCTGTCCTTGAAGTCTCCCTCCTTACTGGGGTGGTGAGATGTCTGAATTATGAAACAGTCGGACAGATTAGAACTTGTGTCAATGGTAGTGAACGGAGAGGGACTTCAGGGTAATCAGTTTGAATCTGCAGAGTCTGAGTCCCCCCTCAAAAAGATCCCACAATAACCCCCTGAAAAAATATGAAACACAAAGCTTTGCTGCTCAAATCTCCACATATTTTAAAGCCAAGAAAATAAAAACTGCAACTTTATCCAGTGGATTTTTTTTTTTTTTGGTCTTGTTGAAGTGTCCCAAAGTCCATGATTTCCAAGGCTGGCAAAATTTTCCTGGAGCATAATAAAAATGTTCTTTTTCAAAACCACTATTTAGCTATGAAAAAAAGTTTAATTGATGGGTTGTCTTTTAACCAGTTCAAATATCTCTAATCCTTGCCTCAATGTTTGTATCGAATCTGTTGATTTTGTTGCAGAGGATTCTGTGGCATCTGCTTTTGCCATGAACCACAACAAAGAGGCTAAATGATGCCAGCAGTAGCAAATTCAGATGCCTGCATGATATTCCTGGGATAGGAAGTTGCATTCCTTCTTGGAAAAATTCACACCAGCTGATAGATTGTGTTAGGCAGTTTGAATGTCTTTCAAAAATACCCTATTTCCTGGGGAATTTTCTAATTTGTTTTAATTTTTGTGTTGTTTTTGCGCCCACCACTACTTTAATTCTCTATCATACACTTGTTCAGAAATCTTATTGCAATGGACACTAATAGTGAAAAAGCTGCATTCCACTAGGGGGGATAAATCAGCCTATGAAAAAGAGAGATATGGATTATATCTCTTTTTC
The DNA here is from genome assembly GCA_013396735.1 of Grallaria varia. Taxonomy (NCBI): domain Eukaryota; kingdom Metazoa; phylum Chordata; class Aves; order Passeriformes; family Formicariidae; genus Grallaria; species Grallaria varia. The sequence goes on from VWZG01008632.1 coordinate 912,584, forward strand.
TTCTTTTTATGCACATGTTCTTTTCTTATGTCCTAGTGGAAAAAAACCAAAACAAAATGAAACCAAACCAAAACTCAACAAAAAACCCAAAGAGCTTCCTTACAAAGCCACCAGCAAATAGTTGCACACTGTGCTTTACCGTGCATATGGTTTCGAGGTTGTTTCTTGCCCAGTCTCAGAAGGCTGCTCTGCCCTGGCCAGGGCAGCCGTGTTTGTTTCCCAGGACTCAGCTCAGCCCCAGAGCGTGGCCCTGGGCTTTGGGGGGTTTGATGGGCTTGGGTTGTTGGCGCTGCGCGCCAGCGTTGGGGACAGTCAACTTTGCTTCTTCCAGTTTGCCTCTAAGTTGGCAAAAGGAGGTGGCCGTGGGGATGTGTCCTTGGCTCAAACCCACCGGGAGAGGCACGGGCTGCATTACCTTGTGCTCTCTGTGGGGTCAGTCCTGCTAATTCCTGGGCTAGGGCAGGCATTTCAGGGCAGTGGTGTCTGAAGAGGGCAGTGCCACTGGCTCTAAGGGGGTCATGAACACTGGCCGAACCTGTTGGGGTCACTATTCTGGTTTCTCAGGTTCTGTGAAGGTTGCATTATTTTCCATTTACCATCCCTACTGTTTTTGCTGGCTTTTGGAATACAAAAATAAGAGTATTTCTAGGCAGAGGAAGTTCCCATAAGGCTTGCACAGGTACATCTCATGCCTGTCCTGTGCCATGTCCAACTTCACTGGCCCCTCTGCCTGGTTGGCTTTAGAGACATCTTAGAGCTCAAGCACAATCTGCAGCCATCAGCTTTTCAGCACCCTTGGCCCATCATACAGTATTTTAGGAAGGATTTCCATGTCTCTGACACTTTTCCAACAAGCAGTTGAACTGACTTTGTGTTTGGGCTAGAAGTCCCCAAATTGTGGTGCATTTTCATGTGCTCTGTAGGACTCGGTTGAACCTGAGCAGAGCAAAAAGTGAGGAGTCTTCAGGAGGGCCACAAAGAGATTTTGGCCACTCCAGAACCAGACCAAGGCTGGACAAATGGCAGGCAAGGGAAGGTCAGGTCTCCCTGCTTTGAACGCAAGCCAAACTTCTCCAGGGGATCTTGAAAAGTGAGGTTATTTACCCTCACCTCTGCATTCTGGCAGCTGGAAAGGATCCAGGAGGGTGACAAGAAAACATCTGGTCATTATGGTATCTCGGTCAGGGTTTGTACATGGGCACCACAAAAGGCTTTTCAGAGATAAAGAGGACGAGAGACTTTGCCCTTGTTTCATTTCTGTGAAGAGGACTTGAGACCTAGAGAAAATATATGACTTTGAGCTCAGGATAAATCCCTGACTGCCAGTGTTCATTTTTATACACTTGTAAGAAGTTAACAGGGCCATGAACAAAATAAAATGCCATTACCCGTGTTCGTTTTGCAAACTAATGAAGAATTCAGGAGGCTGCGAGAAGTGGCAGTGAATCATGCAAAGATGCTTTGTGATCAAAATCAAATCCATTCTTTTCCAAAGAGAAGTGCCTCTGAACTTTAAGACAAGACCCAGGCAAAAGATCTATGGTGCTGTGTCAGCAGCAGTTGGATCGATTGTGGTGGGTCTAGGTCAGGGCTCAGTATAAATCAATATATACGAACCCAGCTCTTGCTTTTGGGTTACTCGTTGTTTGGAGCTAATATCTGGCACCTGAAGGGAATTTAGCCCTGAAGTGACTCCCATTGCTCAGGAAAGCATAATCTTTCCCTAAAATTATAACAGGGGCATTGGCTGCTCCTGATGTGGCCTGCTGTGAAGTTCCATAAGGTACGTCCTGGGCAAGTCACTTGCCTTCCAGTTTGGTGTTCTCTGAGTGCCTCTCTCGCTGCACTGAGATAACCTGGAGTTGGAGGCATGGAGAAGATGATAACACTTAGCATGGCTGACGCTTTCAAATCATTCCAAAGAGATTTGGGGAGCCTTTGGATATTTCTTAAAAGCCTATGACAAGCTGAATCTTCTCTGGTGGGATTTCATGGCTTGAGGGAAGACCACATATATCAAAGTGCAAAGACTTTCAAGCTGTGCTGTAATGACATGAATAAACAGTGTACTTAATAGCAATACAGTTAAGAGCTTTCTTTTCCCATAGATAAAAAAAATAGCCAGAAACAAAATTCATTGAGCAAATGCAGTGCTTTGAGTATTTCAAAGAACTTGCATTTCCTGTGTCTGTGCTGGTGACACTTTTGGTGCCTGAAGGAAATTACAGAGCCACTTTGGGGCATTTACAAAGTGCTGTGGACTTAAATGGTAATATCTACTGGTTTAAGCATGTAGGACTGCATTCTTACCTGGGTTTGGACCCTATCCTGGAGATTTTGGGAATGCACAGTAAGGACCTGTAATAGACATTTTTAATACTACTCAAAGTTAACCTTTTAGTTCTGACAAGATGCAACACTTTTTTACTCCCATGTTTATTTTTCTCAAGAACATATTGTCTAAAGCAAGAAACCTTGATGCCTTAAACCTTTCTGCTGGAAGTTACTGCCCTTTGTGAGGCTTCTTGGAATGCTTCCTGAGATCCCTGCTGTGGACCAGGAGACCACGGGAAATCACACTTTGTTTCATAATTCTATCACAGGCTTCAGCATACCTAGCCAGGTATTGAAAAAGTAGGATTGAGGAAGGATTGTCCTGAGTCACAGCTCTTCTGGAAGTGGGAAGGGTTTTCCTGTTGCAGCACATCAGCTGGCACTGCAGCCATCAGTTCCTGTGTGTTGTGGGGACAAACTCCGCAGGTGAAGGGCAGGACCTTCAAAGAAATCAGTTTTTTGACTTCTGGAAGGGTTTCATTAATTGATCACAAATGTTTTCTGTCCACACACGAGTTATATCATGTGGAGCTAAGGCTTCTGCCTGCATTACGTGTAGTTTAGAAAGGAGTGATGCAGTAGATTGTGTAGATTGCCATGAGCTTGTCCAGCACATTCAGCTCTTGAACACCATATTTGCATGTTTATTATCTTTTCTGAATACGTTTATCACTCTGTTGCTATTTGCCATCACTGATTGTACCTGCAGTCCATCTTGTTGGTGCATCATTGCAGCCTGGAGTCTGTGGCTGACCACCCAGCAAAGGTTTTTGACATCTGTTTAACTCAGATGATGTGGGTAAATGTCTTTGGCTTGCAGGACTTTAGTACATGCTTCACTATGCTAAATAAAGATGAACTGTAAGTACTTCCTTATTTAAATTAATCATTTTCTAATGGTCTGAGGTTTCTTCTCCTGATGAGGTTATCAAATTGCTGATGGCCAATTTCACATTCTTCGCACACTTCTGATATTTATAAGAACTTGCCATCTACTGTACTTTGGAAAAATTTTTCCCATACTGTGAGCTGGCAGAGAACTATTCTGAGGGGTATTTTTGCTTATAAGTTGTGGTCACTGATGCCGATCTTTGGTACCATCTACATTGGTAATCCTTAATAATTTCTCATCTCTTACTGCGTGACTGGAACTGTTTTTTGAAATGGTTTTCATGGATTGCTGACGACAAATAACGTTTATCATATGAATAATCAAATGGAGGTTCACGTGTGCTAACACTCATGTAACTGTTAAATATGCAAATAATTCTTTTGGCATAATTCAAATTCTCCTACAAGTTGACTCAGTGAATGAAGGTGAATCAAATTCACAGGTATGATTCACAAAATTACGTGTGAACCTCACATTAAATGTTTAAACTGTGCCCACCATTAGGAATGGAAATCACAAAACCAAGTTGCAAATTGGTTTTCAGAGAGCTGTGACCAGGGTCTTTTGTGCTTTGCCCTTCCTGCAGCTCCTGTTCCCTGTCTCTGAAATCTGCCGTTGCTCAGCCACTGAGAGTTGCTGACTGTACCTGCAGTGTGAACGCTGTCCCTGTGTGTCTCTTATGGAGCCAGTCTTTGTAACAGCTTTGTGGCTGTGGACATTTACTGATGTACTGATGTGCTGATTTATGAAGGTGCTCTGTGAAAGGCTGATTCGTTGAGGAATCTGTTTCACAACACCTCCTCCAAACCCACAGCAGATGCGAGGTCTGAGTGGAGGGTTCAGTGATCAACCTGGGGTGGAAGACTGAGAAGATGGGAGGTTGCTGCGTGCCAAGGGGGAAAAACCTCAGGGTGTTTGTCTGAGCTCAGCCCAGCACCTCTTGGGGTTTCCCAGGTGCTTGCAAGGGATTTGGCAGGAAAAGGTGGCTGGCCCCAGTGTGGCAGGAACATGAATTGGCACAGCCTTAGAGATGGGCTCAAGGGATCTGCTGTGGCTGGAGAAGCTCTGGCAGGGAGGGTGTTGCATGCTGCAAGGGCTGAGCTGAATGTGCACAGGGCTGCCAATTTGGGAATGCTTTGGAAAGCCTCCTGGAGGAGAAAGGGGCCAGGACTGTGCCAAGGCCATGCACGTATAGATATGCTGATATTCGGTAATTTCAGTGTATGGGTTCTCAGTGTGGTATGTATAAATACAGTGAATTATTCTTGCAGGACACTGTGAAGCACAAGTGTGACCAGCCCTGAGTGGGCACAGTCACCACTAGCAGTGCTCCCACAGGCTGATTAATCTGAGCCTTGAACATGGAATTCAGTGGCTTTTCCAATTGCTCCAGTCCTTAAAATTTTGATGCCATTCTAGGGCCTGTAAATGTAGATTTAAATACCTCACATATTGTACTGCATTAGAGACCCTGTGATGTTGGTTACAAGTTTGGTTTTTTTCCTCTGAGTGCTGTCACAATGAAGTTGTCCAAACTTTCTCTGTAAATCAATCTATTAACCTCTATATTGACGGGTGATGTAAATAAAAGCCTGGCATTCAACTTGTTGCTGCTTGGTACTACTAAATCTAGATCTTAACTTCAGAGGATGAATAAATTATGGGTGTGATAATTTTATGTTGTTTCTAGCTTGCTGGTAGGGAGCCCGTCATCCTGCACAGCTGTTCTGCCTTTGTCTTGTTCCACTAATAGTGACATCCACTGTCTTGGCTCATTATCTTCCTTTCAATCTTTCTCCCTGCAGCCCTTTTTAATTATTTCAATCTATTTTGACTAGTCGTGCAAGATTTTGTCTTCCTTATGCACTTGTCTCTTTTAAGATGCACTGTTCTTCTGCCTGTGCATGGCACAGGTTTAGAAGTATCTACATGGCCTTTATTTAGGGCTCTCTGGTGACTTCCCCTGGAGCCTTCTTGAAGGAAGATGGTGGAGTAAGGCCTGGTAATGGTAATTATGGCTGTGTTAGGCACTTGGGCATTTTTGGTGAGGAATCTGTTTGTTGGGGAGCTGTGCAAAAGGAGGAGGGCAGAACATCCTTGCAATTGTCACAGTTCCTTTTTCAATGCCATTTCTGCTTGATGGGAGGAGTCTGAAATATGTTTGTGTCCTGTAATTTGCTTGAAGACTAATTTGGAAAACTGAAAAAGAAAATACTTTGGATGAGCCTACCTTCACTTAAAATAATTGCAGTGGCTGAACTTACTAGAAGCTCTCCATTTCAAGTGAGTTCCTCAGAAACTTCTGTTTCTGTGTCTAGCAGTCAAGGGGAAGAAAGAGAGGAGACAAGAGGGGAATTATTATTCCTCCTGATACAAAAAGGCCTTGATAATTCTTGCATGAAGCAGATTTTATTTATCTCCTTGAGCATTTCATAGATTTTCTTTTATAAGGTTAGTAGAGGTACTTTTTCATCTTGTCACAGCTCATTCCTCCCACAATCACCTTGGTGTTGATTTTTAATAGCTGCAGGGTCAGTGAGTCCAAATGGCTTTTTTCTTTCAACTCTTTGGCCATTCTATCTTGGCAGGGTTATTTTGAGCTTTTTTTAATTTTTTTTTAAATATTTTTGTTTTATCTTAAGTATGCATTGCCAAATAATTTTGGATAATGAGCTATTGAAAAGCAGCAGAAGACTTCTTCACTACCAGAAGCAATGTAAACTGCAAGGCTAAATGCAGTGTTGATATTCCTGCCTTATGGGAAAGTTCTGCTCTTTCAACATTTATGGTAATCCTGATTTGGGATGACAAGTTAAAGTATCCAGAAATTTGGCAAAATGAAATGCCCACACAGAAACGTATTGGCACTGACAGAGTGAATTGTGTTGAGAGAAGTGATAGTACCAGCTCACCACGGTGTTTTCTGAGTTGCAAGTTCAGCTTAAAAAAAATAAGCAAAACGATAAATCATAAGTGCCGTGAAGCACTGAGGATGAACTGAGCTGAAACAGGTTATTCCAGTCAGCTCCTCAGAAATATTTCAGTCTGAGCTCAATAAAAACATTCTTTTTTTTTTTCCTTTGGAATTTCCAAAATTACTGCAAAATTAAAAAAAAAATATCAGTCATATAAAAAGGGATAAAAGGAAGCAAAAGAGGCACTGCTAGGAAGCTGGGCTGGGGTCAGTGGAGCATTTCTGGCTCAAAGTTTGAAAAACATCTCCCTTGCCTTTCCCTCCTTAAGAGAAGCTGTGACTGTCATTTCTGGGTTGAAGAGCTGTGACATGGTTGCTGCAGTTTCAGGGTATGAGGTTTCTATCATTCTTGTCCTATTTTACATGATCTGTAACAAAGCATGTGTAGATTTTACCCATCCTAATTGTTCAGAGGAATAGTTAGGCAGAAGTCAAAACTGAGCAGAAACAAGTAAGAAATGGAAGGTAAAATCATCGTTGGTTCCCCCCTCGAGAGGACAACTGACACGCACAGTGCCAGGCTTTTGAATGGCCTCCAAAGGGAGGTGATGGAAGTGATGAACTAATACAAAACTCATACAACAAAAGGCAATGGTTTTTCCGCGCAATTGCCTCCTTTTGTGGTGTCGTAGTTCAAATGTGCCCAAAATTCCAGGCTATGCCTATCACAAACCATCAAGCAAATCCTTTGGGCTGTGAAATCCTGCTTAATAAATCTGGGATCACTGGCGAAGTCCTCTAAGGCAACTCTTCTGCAAATAACAAGTGGTTTTCAGGATGAGTGTTGTAGTTAGAGGGGCTGGGACTAGTTTATCACTGTATGGATGTAACCAAAACTGTGTGTTCTACACCCTCTGTGTCATTTCTGATGAACTATTAATAATGGATCCTTTGCAGCAGCTGCCCAGGGCACACCTGACATACCTCAGGCTATGAGCTGGGTGTTAAAGAGCACTGTGAGGCATGGGAATGTTTCTGCCTTCACACCAGTGACTCAGCTGTGATAACTCCCCTCTGGGGAGGCATCAGCACCTTCACACCCAGCCTGAGGGGTCGTGTCTAATGGGCCATCAAAGATTCCAGAAATATCCCATGACTCAGAGTTAAATCATCCATTGTGGAACTCCCTGCCCTGGGGGAGGTACTGGGCATTCCCACCTGAACCTCAGCATATATAATCTTTGAGTTTTGGGACTTGTGATACTACTTGTTGGATCCAGAGGAGAGGACCAGACCCTCAACAGGACTGAGACTGCCACTCTTGGCCAGGCTGCAACCATCATCCTCACCAACAGATTTTACTTTCCTTTTACTTTGCACTCAAGGGGCCCACGTGGTGCTCAGCACAGGGGCTGACAAACACCATTCTGTTCATGCCCCAGTGTGCTGGGTTATACATCTGGTTTTGTGGGTTAAAACCAAATTTTCTCCGTATCGTATTTATTATAATCTTTTTAGTAAATTGTAACTCTGACTCGTAATCTCTCTTAAATTGGGTTTGTTTCTCCCACTGGTTTGCCTTTAAACCAGCACAAGGAGACACCTTTTAAAAACATCTTTATGTCCACGGGAGCCGGTACCAGCTGCTGAACACTGGACACAAATATAAGAGACAAACACTGAGAAAAGTAGTCGAAAAGAGAATTTACAATTCTGTGGAAAGAACTGAGCTGGTAGGAAAAGCAATTCCCAGAGCAATTATAATTCACTTTTGGAGTGTCAAAAGTTCATAATATTAGACAAAGACAGCTCTAGACCTTGGCAACAGATAGAAATATGTCTGTGTTTAAAATGAAACAGTAGCAGCTTGAAAAACGGCTTTTAGAATCTACAAAATTTTCTAATAAAGGTTAGTGAGTTAGAACAGTTAAAAGGAAAACAGTTGTTCAAAAACTTTCTGATGTCCCAACTGCAGGGACTAAATTTGGTGTTCCATTTCCTTTTCTTTCAGGTATCTACACCATACAGGGCCAGGTCCATGATGTGTCTGGGGTGGGTTTTGGGTGCTGTTGTTCAGGTCACCTTCTTCAGTGCCTTGCTGGCCTTAGAAGTGTTTATGGTGTGATGAATGGTGGCTCTGAGGTGGTGGGTTCTTGATGCGTTTCAGTAGTGTGGAAGATGACTCAGGTTGCATGGTTTTAGGTAGCAAAGGTTGCTTGGACACCTCCTAGCAGCCTTCTGGTATCTGAAGGAGGCCTGCAAGGAAGCCAGAGAGGGGCTCTTTACCAGGGATTGTAGTGATAGAACAAGGACTTAATTGATTCAAATGGAAAGAGGGGAAATTTAAGTTAGCTACACAGAAGAAATTGTTCCATGTGAGGGTGATGAGGCTCTGGCAGAGGCTGCCCTGCAAAGCTGTGACTGCCCCATCCCTGAGAGCGTTCAAGGCCAGATTGGAGCAACCTCATCTAGTGGAAGGTGTCCCTGCTCACGGCGGGGGATTGGAATAGCAAGATCTTTAAGTTTCCTTCCAACCCAAACCTTTCTATGATTTTAAGGGCTATAAAATCTGTTCTGCTTCACTTCTCACCAACCAGCAGCAAAATCTCTCTGATGCTGCGTCAGAATGGAAAACTCACAGTCCTCGAGCGCCTGCTGTGCCGGGGTCTGGTCCCTGTGTTTGACACTGCATTAACAAGTGCCCTGCGCTTCTAAAGCAATTTTCTTGCCCAGCATTCCTAGGCCATCTGTGCAATAGGGTCAGTGCTCTCCAGCCTGCTCTCAGCACCGACAAAAATGCCTTTTTTTGATCGTTCTTTGCATTGGGTACCACGTGTGTGGGCTCGTCTGCTCCTGCCTCCCTCGCCTGCCTCCGCAGAGCCGTGGGATGTGCAGCTCTCAGCTTCAAAAGGAGTGAGGTTCTGGAGTTCAATTGGAAGCCAAAGGTTATTTGAGTTGTAATTGGGGAGTTCTCTCTGAAAAAAATGGCGTGAAGCCCCAGGTAGTTTTAGGCGTGTAGGAAGAGGTAAGCACTTGACATGAGTTCGCGCCACATGAGCTCTCTTTGGAGAAACCCTTGTGCTCTTCACAGAGATGTGTGTTTGATCCAAGGCTTACACTGTGTATGCCAGTGTGAGAGGCCAGGAGAGAGAGAGGTGCTGGGAAGAGGGGGGAAAAAAATGACTTCATTTTATAGTGTGTATGATGCTCTCAGTGGACAAATTATTATCGTTTAAGACTGTAATTAAAATACAACTTCTTAGCATTTCCTGGTCAACGTCTCCACCAAACACCTCACCCTTTTATTTAGGAGCAGGGTGGGTAACCTACATGGTGATCACTTGGTAGTGATACACATATTATTTGGGGCTGTTGAAGGTGTGATCAGAATCCCAAATCCTCTCTGCAGAGACACTGGGATGAGGGGAAGGGATGTGCATTCTCTGTGGGCATCTTGATGAATAAGCTTTGCTGTTTTACCTCTCCCGTCCTAAGGGCATGGCTTCTGAGAGGCACCGAATGACAGCGGGAGGAAAAATTACATATGCTAATTTCCCCAGAAATTAATTAATTGCTATTAATTATTTTATCACAAGATCAATTAATATTGTACTGCAAGTCACTTTAATTAAAGGAGTCGATAAAAATCAGATAAACTGTAGACACAGCAAAATTATGGCAAAACTCCAAAGTTAGTCTCCAATAAGAAATGAAGCCCCAAAGAGCTCAGCACTGGGATTGAAGCAGCTGTCATTTTTTTAATATTGAAGAGCTCATGGCAAAAACATGGAAGCAGAAGCTTCTTTGTGGAGGAGGAGAGACCCTTTGGTGGTCTCTAATGAAGTTGAAAAGGGCAGTAGTAGCTATGGGTTTTCCTGTAGCTATCTACATATTTCTGAGATTATTTTCACTTTAATAATAATAATAAAAAAAATTACTGAGTTCCAGTGTTTAGGTTCTTGTTCTTCTAGGGATGCTTGAAAGGGAATTGCGCTCGATTGCTTCATCATCCCTTGAATAAAAACGTGTCGTCGTTATGTTCTGCACTGCCAGTTAAACAAACCCTCAGTAGCTTTTTGTCCTAATCTTGGGAGTAAAGAAGTTTTTAGGGTGAGAGAGCAAATGAAGAAAACTCAGTTTTGTGGAAGTTTTCTGTGTGCAGCACTGCTCTGTTGGCATTGCCAGAGTTTCTGCTGTGCCCCCAGTGCCAGCCACAGCCGCCCGCTGAAAGGCTTCTCTGGATGTAGGGATGCCAATCTGTCACAATTAGATAATGGAGAGAACAAAACCTGCAGAACATCAGAGGCATAATTAATCTGCTGCCTTTGCTTTTGAGTCATAATGTGGGGGATGTGGGTGGCTGGGTGGGAGTTTGCATGAGAAAGGAAGATGTTGTACCGCTGTCTAGCAAAGGACGTGGATGTCTGGTGTGTGGCAAAAACATGCAGGTGTTTTGGATGCTGGTATTTTATTATGTAATGATTTGCTGGCTGGTTATTGATGGCAACCAGGAGAAATGAATACGGGCTTCCTGGGTGGGTTTTGTGGGGAGATGTGAGTGTGCTGTAATGTGTGTGCCTATTAGAGCCACATTTTTGTTCTTAATCAAAAGGAAGAAAAAAAAAAAAAAGCCAAACCAAAAAGTTCTGAAAAAGAAAAGTTATCTGGCCTAAATTTTTCAAACTCATGAGCAGAATTTAATGTTTGGGGCTTCACTGACTAATGCATGAAGAAATTTGAGAGATGAAAAGCTACTCTTGGTCAAGCAAAAACAAGGCATTGATGGAAAAGCTAATTTATTTACTCTTATGGAGAGAGCATGTCTTGCCCAGGTTCAAAACTGGCTGTGTAGCTGTTGATTATTCCTGCGAGGAAAATGGCTAATGGAAGGACTGACACCTCTGCATGTCTCTCTCTTGAGACTTGAAAGTGCAGCTTTGCTGCACAGCTGCAAAGGAAGTGCTCAGGAGTGTTCAGTGAGCACTTGGCGCTGTTGTCACATGGTAAAAACTTGCATTTTCCAAGTATTTAGTGCTCGAAATAGCTTGTTTCAGAGCACAGAATTATAAAATGACTGGAAGGCTTTGGTTATTTCTGAGCCTGTTCTGGCTGTCCCCATCCTTCCTTTGCCCTCAGTGCTCTCCTAAAGCCTTCTGCATACCTGTTAGCAGTGGGGGCTCTTTCTAGAGGGTTCGTGCCCCACTGCTTAGGGGCAAAAGGAAATCTGCTCATTTTTCCTCTAGCTGACAGAGCCATTGCTGTAATTTACTGTGCTCCGCATCTCATAAGCAATTCTGATACCGTTGCATATTTATGAGTCTCAATCGGATGTGCTATTTAGGAGTACTTTGGTTTATAATTCCTGATTTTAGATATTTATAAAATGTAGTTATGACCAGTTTAACACCCGTGTGTGGAATTACCAGGCGGGTTGTGTGCTGTCTAAACTCAAGTCCGTCTTCGTCTCTAAAGCTGTGCCCATAACCTGATGACACCAGGCTGGTTGGCTGAGCACAGTAATGCTGTGTGGAACTGTCAGTGTAAAATCAGAGTACGAATCACGAGTTTTGCTGGAGCTTGACTGAGGATCTGTAGCTTCACTCTTTTCTGTGCCACAGGTCTTCACTGAGGTTTTAAGATGCAGCTTTTGTGCAAAGCCGTTGAATGGGAGATGTGAGGGGTCCTTTTGCTTAAGGAAGGGAAATGCTATTTGGAAAATTGAGAGAATGGAAGGAGCTGAGATTGGGGCAAATTAGTGTCTATTCTGACATGTGAATCTCTCTAATGAATAGGGATTTGAGTCCTCACCTGATCAACTCCATCCACCTACACTTAGACTTGCCATAACGCATCCATAAACTTGTTGCTTATGAAGCCAAAGTTCTATATGTGAAAGAAGGATATCACAGTCTACTTTAAAAGGTATCGGCTTCATATAAAGACAGAGAGGTCTTTGAGTAAAACTCTTAAACACCTGAGCATCTGTTGCCTGAAATCAGGGGGCGATTTGCCTGAGAAGATTGTAGTCTGTGATCCCGTAAAATTAATCTCCCCCTGTACAAACTCCTACGGTCGCACAGAACTTGAATGCCAGCTGAACAGTACTCACACACACACACAAGCACGCTGAAATGGCACCAGTGCCCACAGGCTAAACTATGTCAGTCCCACAGACATTTCTGGGGGAGCTGCATCACCGTCAGCCTTGGTGAATTTGTGCAGACCTCTGCAGCAGGCTGCCCACGCCGGAAAGCCACACTCATGCTTACTGTGGGGAAAGCCTGTCTGGACTCCTACACGCCATGCAGGGACAGGCAGCTGCCTGTGCTGAGGAGATTGAAGGAAAAATGTGTGAACATAGCAATGTAAAACATACCCGTATCCTTTTAATGACAGTATTTCTATTGAGCTCTTAAAAATAAAACTGCAACGTGAGCTGACTGGCATGAATTTTAGTGATGGGCCTTAAAACCAAGGGCAAAACTGTGTTATTTTCAGTGCCTTTCTAATTCCATAGATGTTGTAAAAAGACCAGAGTGAATCTCACCTGCCTACATCCCTGTCACCCTTCCACTGCCTGGAGGAAAAGCCTGTACCTGCAGCAGCCATTGTACCGCAGTCATCCTCACGTCCAACGGGGCCATTGCACAGCAAGCAGCAGGCACAGGACTGTGAGATGTGTGCCTTCTTTCTTGCCTATCCTGACATGGGCCAAAGGCTGTTGAAATAAATAAAAAACCAAGCAGGCTAGTTCAGACTCCCCCTTGGATATCACCACAGTCTGTCACTCCATTGCCACCCCTGAGCTGAGACCAGAGAGCACCATGTTGTACTTGTTGCTCACACAAGTTGTTTTCATGTCACTGACACAGAAGGCGAAATGTCTCCATGTCTTGGTATCCTGAGATATGCACTTTCTGCAAAAACAAAGAAACAAAAAACAAACAGAAAAAAACCCCCCAAAACAAAACAAGAAAGCAGCTTCTCAAGGAAAGGTATGTTTAGAGCTTTCTGATTTTGTTTTGCACTTCACATCATGTTGATATTGATGTGCTGTTCCATGATGTCATGTAGTGTGACGTAAGAGGACAAGTGCAGTAAGGTGCTCACTGTGTGGGTGGACAATCTGAAGAGATGGAGTGAGTTCTCTCCAACATATGTCTGGGCTTCAGTAAAGAATTTTATTTACATTTCTTCCAATACTTCACATTCTTCGAAGGTCAGTCTGTCTACGGGAAAGTGATATTTCTGTGAGAGATGCAATTCAGGAGGCATGTACAGCAAAAATAAAATGTGGAGCCCACCAAATCCTTCCTGTTAGTGCTCTTCAGTAAACACACTGAATGCTGCAGATCTTCAGGTGGCATTCCTGGTGCGGGTGGCAGTGGGCTGCTGCAGAGGAGTCAGGGTCCTGCTCGGCTTGTACTGAAGAATCCCTTATCAAAGGTGTGGTGGCTGATGTGAAGTATGCTCGGGTGTCTACATCTATTCCAACTGTGAATATGTGGTGGGCTCATACAATGAAGCCTAGGAATCCAATGGATAACATAGCTCAGACTATCCCTATGTAGCCAAATGGTTCTTTTTTACCGGCGTAGTATGCTACTACATGTGAGATGATTCCAAATCCTGGCAGGATGAGAATGTAGACTTCTGGGTGGCCAAAGAATCAGAATAAGTGTTGGTATAATACTGGGTCACCACCTCCAGCTGGGTCGAAGAATGTGGTGTTTAGATTGTGGTCTGTGAGTAGTATTGTGATGCCTGCAGCAAAGACAGGAAGGGATAGGAGGAGAAGGACAACAGTGATGAGGACAGATCATACGAACAGTGGTGTTTGGTATTGGGATAAAGTGGGTGGTTTTATGTTGATTGCATTTGTAATAAAGTTGATGGCTCCTAGAATAGAGGATACACCTGCTAGGTGAAGGGAGAAGATAGCTAGGTCTAGTGATGCTCCAGCCTGTGCTGTGTTACCCGCTAGTGGTGGGTAAACAGTTCATCCTGTACCTGCGCTGGCTTCTGCTGTAGGGGGTGTTAGGAAGAGTAGGAAAGAGGGGGGTGAAATACTCATGTTGTGCAGCTGAAATGTTCTGACTAACCATTTGGCAAAGGTGCGGCTATGAAGAACCAGTTCAGCTTCCTACTTTTCAGGCGTTTTCTCCCTCCATTTTCTCAAAAATGTATGTCTGAACTGGCCTCCTCTGAAAAAAAAGAGACTGTCCTTGCCTTTGATTGATTTTTCATGAGCTTTGTGCAGAGGGTGACTCATGTCCAAAACATGATCACAGCTGTTTACTCCCAGGGCCTCTGTGAACTTCCCAGAAGGATGTTTTCTCTGCCTCCATAGACCTGGCAGAACTTTTCATCCATGGAAACGTTTGTTCAGGAATGGAAGGTTCTTTGGAGAAAGCAATCGGGGGACATAACACTTGTTTTCTTTATTGCCAGAGCTTTACACAACACGACTTTGAGAGTCCTTATCACAGTTTTCTGCATTAAATCCAATTAGGTTGAGGAGAAGCAACCCAGGCGAGCGACAGGTACTGCACAGCATGGCAGGGGTACTAGTTAAACACAGGCCAGAGATTGTTCCCAGAGCAAGATCATCTCCCATTGCTTTATCTCCCTCCAAAATAACGCTGGGTTTAAGTGTGGGGCCACAGGCAATGCTGCAGGGAGTTGAGGAGATGTGCTGACTATTCCTAGGGTTTGGGAGAAGGGTGTATGACCATGTGTGGTGCCTGAGGTAGGTACTCTTTGGACCTGCTTTTTCCTCTAGGGTTTAGGCTGCTTTTGGGGTGTGTGTGTGATCAAATGATGGCTCTGAGAAATACCAGCACATTTCCTAGAACCCCTAGGATCCTGGACTTTGCATGCACGTTGCTGTAAGTGATGGAAAAGCTGTGAGTGCTGATGCCACAGCCCCTGTGTGATGGACCATGGATCTTAGCAGGGCATCCTGGTTTTGAAAGTACAACAAATATTCCCATGTGTTCTGATTCTCACATGACTTTCAGTGTGGTGGTTCAGGGGACCGCCTGGGAGGGTTTCTGACCATTTAATGGGGGCTTCTGGTCAGAGCTACCCAGCAAAAGTGCTCTGTATCTCTCTCCTGTCATTGCCTACGAAGGGGTATTTTTATGGAAAGGTCTGTTAGTCCAGGGACTGAATGTTGTTCCTTGCCACGTGCTTGGAAACAGTCTGAGAGCAGCAACAGGAGCTGAAAGGCTGTGCTTTGAGGTGGCTCAGCCGGCCAGTCTCGGGAGCCACACTTATAAAGCACTTCCTAATGAAGGGAAAAGAAGCTGGAGAGTTATTTTCTAAGAATAAAAATCCCTTTATGGTTTTTGAAAACTACTTTGCACTTTGCACAAATGATCGCTTAGCATCTGGCAGGCTGGACTTTTGCCATGTGTGGCAGAGGATACAGTTTGTGTAGTTGCAAGCAATCTACTCAAAAAGCTTTTGTGTAGTCCTGGAGCCCAGGAACTTGTTAATTTTGAGCAGTCATTTTCCGCATTTAGCCCATTAGAGACTCTATTTTTGGTGACCTAGTTTGAGGTCTTTAAAAAAATAATCAAGCAGCATTTTTCAGATCTGATTTGTAATGGGACTGTGGATCGGTTTTACAACTCGAAATGAAAGTTGGAGGAGTGGGTAGAACTTTTATCTGCCTATCCAGCGTTTGCAATGTATTTTAGAGGGCCTCTAGGAAGGTTAATCTGACAAAGACGGTGGCTTGGCTTCACCACTTCAAGGGTTATTGTTTGACTTGCCGCTGGGAAAATAACACAGTAGCCAGGTTTAAATAACACTTTCGGTGCAATAACCTCCAGGAGTGCTACCAAGTATTGCCGGGCACGATCCAAACGCTGTTAGAGCCTGTGGATTTGCCTCCTCCCCAGTGCGTACGATGGGGTTTGGATTGAAAGGAGCAATTGGAGCGCGTGCCAGAATGTCTAGCCGTGGGTTATAGACGGACTCTGCTGCAGAAGAACTGGGGTAAGGGCTCGGGCACAACTGGAACCAAATATCCTATTCCCGGGTTCTAGCTCGGCTCTGGGAATTAGCACCACGCAGGAGAACTCCCAGCCTCTGGCTCCTTGTTCCTGCTGGGGATCCCTGGGCAGCAACAGACCTTCAGATGTTGTGATGGAGAAAGGATGCTCCCAGCTGAGGGTGGCCCAGGCCTGAGTGCCTGCTTGTTCAAGTGGGTAGCTGGCAGCAATTCCAGCAAAATTCCAGCAAAGAAAAATACCTGAAAATAAAATCTTGGCTTCTAACTTTATATATGAATTGGCTTTGCATTTTGGGGCAATTTAAGTTTACATTCCCAAATACCAAGTTGCCTGGAGCAGCATTCCAGGAGGAAACACACTGTTTTCACTTACTTGTCCTTCGTTTTCTCTGGATGCCCTGTACCTCTCTGTGTCAGCAAGACTCTTTGCTTGGGGAGCAAATTCCAGCTTCAGGCTCACTCCTGGCAGCTGGCATTGCAAGGAGAGGCTCAGAGTAGCCCTCCAGACCCCCAAGAAGTATCTGCGTGATATTATTAAGGATCTGTAAATTAGGGGTTAAATCTGCCAGCTCAGTAAAAAGGCAGAAGACAGCTCCTTCTCCAGGTGACACAGCAGCGAGGTCAGTCCCTGGCATGGAAAGGCTCACAGGTTGTTGGGATAACTACAGGAAAACTGGTCCTTTGTCCCTCTCAGTCCCTGCCCAGGGCCCAGCTTATGTGGGGCTGACCTGCATAGCCCAGCTCTGCTTCAGCTTGGAGTTTCTTGCTGTTGGATGCTCGGTGCCTCTGTTTTCTCAGCATAAATACTCTTGCAAGGGCCAGGATTTGGCAAAGATGGTAATATAATTCAATTGAGATCAGATTGTGTGTAATTAAAAATGTGTGGCCTATTAGAAATATGAGAATCCTATATTTAATTTATATTTGATTAAAAGAAAAAAAAGGGGAAATCAGTAATTTACTAGTTCCATTGCCATTTTCCTGTTTCTGCAGCTCAAAAGTATCTTGATCCAACAAACGAGATATGGCAAATGTTCTAAATAGTGTTTAATTTTTTTTTTTAACTGAAAAAATATGTAAATGCCTGAGACATTATACTTTGAAAAGTGGCTACTGCAAATTAACAGCGTTTCACACGGATCTTGCTTTGCATTTTTAATGCCCATAATGCATGTCCCAAATTGCATGATTTGCATTATAAACCAGAACAGCTCCTGTGTCGCTGCTGCTGTCCAACAGTTGAATAACAAGGCTTTTCTTTCCAAACTGTATAAATACATATTTACCCAAATGATGCAATTTAGGGCTCTTTTATTTATGTTTTTCTGGTCAGTCAATCACACTGACATCTTTTATAGTCATTACTTTTTAGATGTTTCTGAGTAAGTTTAGTGTTTGAGGAATGGAAGTGCCAGGCATAGGCTGGACATGATGATTTTGTTATTGCATTGACATTTTAGCCCCAGAGTTGGTGCTTTCTTTGTCTCTGGCTCCTGGAAAATTTGGGGTTATCATGTTGTACCATCTTCAGCTGCAGTGGTTTTACCCTTCTCCCCTGGCCCCATGGTGTTAAGTGAAGGGCTGAGGGCATTCCTTCTGCCACTTCTGTCCCGGGGTTTATTTTGTGGGTGGGCTGGCACAAGTTTCATCAGGACCCAGCCACTGTCCCTTCACTGCTCCAGGGCATGTTTAAAGCATGGACCTCTTGCCTTTGGAGTCTTCTTCCTCCTTGCTCTGCCTTGTTTCTCCAGCATTCTGCTGTCTGAAGCCTCTGGAGAAAGAGTTGGATGATCTCCATTGCAATCTTGTCATCATCAACACTGTCAATTGTTCAAAGTCCTGACTCAGGTCATCTACACTTGTTTTTGATAGTTTTCCAGGATTGCTGATGCTCATTGTCCAAGGAGATTCAATTCAGAGGTTTAATATTCCTGCGTTATTAGTGTGGTGCCCACAGTGCTTAAAATTCACTCCCAGCTGGTGATGAGAATTATAAATGATCTCAAGTCAGCTGGTTCCAGTTGGCTTCTGGCTTGAACATGAGGAGGCGGAAGGTAAATGGGTGGATAATCTCTCTGTTTCTTTAGTTCTGTCTCCCTTACACAGACAGGTTTCTGTTACTTGGTTTGCCTTCCCTTTTAAACTGTAATTTTCTGGTTTCAAGCAAATGGGAATCAGGTAGAGCTCTCCTTATCTGTCCACTCACAGAAGAGACCAGTTGTGTCCAATAAAGGAAGTAATGTAAGCAGGGCAGTTTAAATATCAGTTGTTTAATTGAAATAAACCCCAGAGAAGGGTAGGACTTGTGCGTTGCGTTATTGATGCCTAAAATTCTGGAAAAAGGCTCAGGACAACATTGGTGGAGATAGACAAAGTACCTTTATTTGGATGCTCCCAGGTACACACCCAAAGTGTGCAGCACCCACAGTTCAGTGACGTTATAGTTTTTGTAACTACCAATATATGGTATCTAAAATATGTGATGTCTAAAACCCAACCCATGGTACCCACCCTGAGAAAGCTCAGCACTGCCCCTTGGAGCCCCTCCAAGGGCTCTGGGCCTTCTCTTCTGGCTTGTCTTCAAGCTGTTCTTGCAGGTGCTTCTTCAAAGCATCGTGTCCTTGGCAAAACTCAGAAATCTGCGAGAAAGTGTCCAATGATTTCTAAAGACCACCTAAAATTTGAGCAACACTTAAACCTACATAATTCTAAAATCTCTTTAAAAATCTACAAAATACCCTGAAATCAGCTGGGCTGTGTTAGAGTCAATGCTGCACTGCAGCTCGTGAGCTAATGTTCGCTCACAGACAGGCTTCAGCAGGAGGGGAAAAGGCCAATGCCACAAAACTAGCAATAGCTGAAAGACCTCGGACCTGAGCCTTTTCAGGGAAAAGAAATATGATCATGATAAATGATGGAAGCAACAGCGCTTTGTGCTGTTCTAATAATATGTAGCCAAGTGAAAAAATCCAATAAATGCCTGTGGTTACCTGGCTGTGCAGGAGCTGCGATGGTGCCAGACAGTGTCAAACACAGCCCTTTCAGCTTCTGAAGGATTGGGAATGAGAGCTGGTTGATGTGTTGGCGGCTCAGGGAATTATTTCCCATCATACAGGAACTGAAGATGGCAGGAGCTCTGTTGCAGCACCCGCTTGGCACCAGCACCTTGAGAGGGCTGCTGGAAAACAGCTGCCTTGTGTCAGTGAGCAGCAGCCTTTCTCCTCCATTAAGAGGATTCAGTGCTCCCCAAAAGAAAGCTGATGCAATCCTTTTTTGGGTTTGCCAGGAGCTGCCATGCTGAGATTTGGGAGAGTTGAAGGTGGTAGGGTGGGAGTTGTCACAGCAAGGTGGTAGGATGGGAGGTGTCACAGCAAGGTGGTAGGGTGGGAGTTGTCATGGCTCATGTGAGGTGTGCTGGACAGTGGGGATTGCCAGGGTAGCTGCCAACTTCAAGGGATGCTCAGCAGAGGGTCAAAGCAGGTTTTCCAGCCTCTTCCCACTGCTGATCGCTGGCATTATGAAAACAAGCAGATTCTCACCTCGCTCTCAGTAAGCATCTGGGGCTTTTTTGGGACAAAAGAAGCAATGCGCAGCTTTTAATCAACATTTTCCTGACATCCTATTTCTTGTGCTGACCTCAGTGCAGCAGTGCAGGCTGGAGGGACCTCACTCTCCAGCTCTCATTTGTTACTTCGATATTGCATGGGCATGACCTCCTCCTTCCCTGGTGCCCCACTCCTTGAACCGTGTCTGGCACCTTGCAGTAGTCACAAACCTCTGGCAAAAGGCTGTGTGCTGCATTTCGTGTGTATGGAAAAGGCTGTGTCCTTCTGGAATGTGTAATTAAATCCAGAGCTGCCAAAGTGGAAGCACATGGTGGAGTCATATGTGTCGTATCTGTATTTTCAGAGCTATAGGAACTGTTCAGAGTCTCCCATACTTTGTCCCCAGCCTGCACCTGGGATGTGGGGGACACAAGTTTAGCTGTTGAGTGATAGAGAAGTACAAAGGAGCAGAGCTGTGTCAGTAGCAACACACGTGCACCTCTGAGATGAGGAGAGGGTGGCAATAGCAGCAGCAGGATACTGAGAAACCAGGATTTGAAGATACGTAACACAAACAGCTCTTTTGCCAGCTGAAAACCCAGCAGGATGATGATAAAGTGCACAATGTTTATTGATATCTGAATGACTATTTGTTTCCCAAAAAGTGCATTTTAGAACTTAACATAAACTCAGTTACCTGAATCTAGCACAGCTTAGTATTTATTAGGAAACATACGGCTTTTTTATAGTCATTGTTCACCTTTGGGAGAAAAAAAAAAAAAAAAAAAAAGGGAGAGTCATTTTATTTTAATAGTACTGACTTCCAAATCTAAGCGCTCTGTGCTAGCAGCTTGGCTGCAGAGTGGAAAGAAATGGTGGATATTACCATTTATCCTTTGTTATGGAACACTATCACCTCTCTCTGTCTCCATCAGCAGAGCCAGGCAATAATTTACTGCCGCGGACTCTGGCATGTATCAGCTCCCAAGCCGCTCCAGTTCAGGTAGTTTGTCATCATGAGCTTTCAAGAAAGTAAATTAAGTTGATTAAAGGGAGAAGATTTTTCATGTCAGCACTTTTGCCCACCTAGAAGGCAGTGCTCTTTCCCTCCCTCTTTACTCTACCCTGTCTTCTTTGTGCTGAGTTTTCTTGTGTACTTAAGAAGTTTGGATAAAGAGTTGCTTTCTTAGCTGTGCCTCAGAAATACCAAATGTTATATATATATATATGTGAAAATGTAAATGATGCTGATTAGCCAAGTGTTGTGATTTGAGGAGAAAAACTCAATCAGAACGTGAAGAGCAGGAAAAATATTTGACCACCCCGTGTACGATCAGCCCTTCAGCAACTGCCAGAGAAATTCCTACTAAAGCTTGGAAAAGCAGGGCAGAGGAAAGGCAGTCAGCAGCTGTAAAAGATGAAGACACATGCCTGGTGTTAACACTGTCTTTCTAGAATAGTGTTCATGCTCGCTAGACCTCCTCTGGCAGTTGCCAAATGACGTAGTTTGTCTCCAAGAGCTGAATATGGTAAGCACAGGGAGCCAGGGAGCAGAGAGCAAGTTAGAAGGCAGATCATCTCCCACTGTCACCTGATTCTTAGTGATTAGGGTGTTTAGAGGGCTGGATGCTGTGCACCAGTTTTGAGAGCTGGCCACACTGTAGTTAGGCTCCGAACAAGACTTCAGGGAAGAGTTGGTGGCTCTGTTAATTTGTTAATGCCTTGACCCGTAGCAAAATGTCATCATCCATGCTGAACTGCTTCAGGAGCCTGTTTGGTTCTGAACCCCACAATGCAGTGGATAATGTTGAGTTTTCAGACCCCTTGGTGACAGCCTCACCTGAAGTCCCCAAGCTGTAGCTGTCCTTACATGGTTCCTTGTCCTCCTACCTAAACCAAGGGCAAACCTCTGCTGAGAAAGGTGGACATCATTGAGGGGTAGATGACAAGTGCTGTGACAAGCACAACAAAGCCTCTGGGGACATGAAAGAACATTCCTGATCTTAATGCTGCGCTTCAGGAGCCCTCCAGATCAGTCCTGAGCCTGTCTGCTTCTCTGCAAGGAAAATATTTTCTTCTACTTGGCTTGTCACATAATTCTAATACTGAAATAGACATTCAGTGTTGTTGGTACAGTTAAAATTAATCCCATCACAACTTTCCTGCTGCGAGGAGCTGTGCAAGTAGGCAAACCTTTTTATCCACCCACGTGTTCTTTAGCCCTGCCCTCTTGTGGGGACACTTACACCCACATGTGCTATCCCTTCATCCCCTTTAACTGGTCCCATTCCTCAGGTGTCCTGCAGTGCTCAAAGGGATGGCTTGCTGACAAAGATAGGGAAGGGGGGAATACTTTCAGTTCCATGAAAGGACATACTGTAAAGATAATTAATTAAAACTACTGGGAGTTCCTGTGAAGAAGACTGTGATTAAACATAAGGATTTCTTGTGGAACAATTAGGTAAATTTGGCCTCGGGTATCTCCCCTTACTTTTTGGCCTGTTGGGGGGCAGGTAATGAAATTCTGATTTAGAGTGATGCTTTGTTCAAGTTCCATCTGTTTTAATGGATTCAGCTTTGGCTCCAAATCGCATCAAGAACAGCCAAAGCAAAGGACATGTTAATTTGTAAGTGTCCTGTGAGTTACGTGACGTGAGAATGAGCTCCCAGCTCCTCATCTCACATCTGTATCTTCAGTCTGATACTTGTAGTGAGGATGGCAAAGGCCATGATTGTCCCTTAGACCCAACTCTGTGTTGAGAGCCAGAGGGTCAGGTTTTTGCTCCCTGAAGTTTGCTGTGAGTCTGGTCATCTGCGTGATTGGAGTCCCGTGTAGCCATTGGGACTGTCAATATTGGTTGATATTCTGGCAGGGGAAAGCATTGCAGTGCCATGGCTGTGGTGATCTGGGCAGACACAGGAGTGCCTTCTGATACTCAGGTGCTGGTGGCACAGATTAGTTTTAGTCTTTGGGCTTAATGTGAGCTGAACATGGACGGCTGGAAAGAAAGAAATGGATAGGCCAGTGAACCTTCACGGGAAATGGCAGGATTGCTGTGATGGGTGGAGCAGGAGGTGCAGACACTCCCATCAGCCCTGTTTGAGTGAGTGATTTGAAAGAAATGCTTATATGGAACAAGCAACTTTTCAGCTCTTTTCGCTAAACTCTTAGTATTGACTTGCAAAGAACATGGCTGTTCCTCTGTAACTACTGATAATTTGTGTTTTACTCTTGACTTTTCAAGTTCATTTCAGTTAAGAATTCCTCTGCACAGCGTAAGAGCATTGTACGACACAGACCTTTCCCTTTTCTGGAAAACTTACAGCCTAAACGTGCAAGAGAGGGGGAGAGAAAGCTGGCAATTTAATGAAGGCAAAGGGAAATTTTGCTAAATCCTCTCTTGGGGACCAGTGAAACAGGGAGATGAACTCCTGAACTGGTGGAAGGGGGAGAGAGTCTCTAAAGCGGAGAGAAGAGACCTGAGCTTGGCTTGTTTAATGTACAAAACAAAAGCTCAAATGGTCTATTAATTGCTGTCAATACCTGGGGGCAGTTTGAACTAAAGGACAGTGCCAGCACACACATAAATGCCAAGTGAAATAAAAACCCTTGGCTTTTCAGAAGGCTCGGGCAGGTGACAGTTCCCTTCTTTCTCAAGCTCTGGTTCCACAGAAGGCAAAGCCCAAAGCTCCTGCAGTGTCAGGTCTTTAACATTCGCACCACCAAATGTAATTTACCTCTGCGAGGGCTGTACCCTGGATAGAATTTATCTCTTGGTTTGTAATGCTTTAATTTAGTATCAAATATTCATGGACTGGCAGGGTCAAGTAGGGATAGAAAAGTACTGTAACAGACATGGGTGAAGAAGGATGCTAAAGAATTCGGCAGAAAGGTTAGTCATCCACAGAAACCCATTAGGAAAAATCCTGTAAATATCTTCCTGCAGCTGTGACTCACAGTGCTAAACATGAGTCACTTCTGCCCCTGGGCTGTGGGACTTTTGGAGCGCAGTGTGCAGTGTGTGCCAGCTCACACACACACACACACACACACACCATTCCAAGGGATCAGACAACCTCAGGAGCCATTCCAAATGCTAATGTGTGTTCTGGGTGCTCTGCACTCAACAAGTCTGTTGCATCTCCTGGGCTCAAGGGGCACAAAAGGCTGGTTTTGAGACTGAGCAGGGTTGCTGTAGGACGAAAGGATTTTTTTGGGGCATGTTCTGCCCACTTAAGGACATGGTTCAAAGCCTGTGAAATGATGATAATTGACTTCTAAGGATCAGAGCTTATACTGTCCGATTTATTCTTGATGAAACGAGTTTGTTCAATAAATGAAATTATTGTATTAATAAAAACGAATGGATTTATTAATTCAACAATATGTTTCTGAGGCCTGAAAGGTGTGTTTGGTGCATCTGATAGGGAGTTCTCAGACTGAGAGGACTGGATCAGAAAGAAGGGTGAACCTGTGGGACTGTTACCTAAAATGCGGACAAAAACTTTCGAGGCAATTTAATTGAGGTAAAGCAGAGAGGAGTTGTTTACTGAAACGTATATTGATGTGTGTGCAGCATTGGGGTCATTCCTAATTATATAACACTACTTAATTATCATAACTAAATGTTACATCCAACCCAAGGACCATCCACCCTTGTCCCACCTTGGTGCCACCCCCAGAACCTCCCTGGGCTCTGCCCCTTGGCACATCTTCCTAGAATTGAGTCGGGGGTCTCAGGACCCCTTTACTTCTTCACCATGGTCTTCTTCACATCACATTCCCCTGGCTGGAGCTTCTCCAAGGTCCATGGGTCTTCTATTTATTTTGACTACACTATGTATTGTTATTCTAGTCCTGGTACAGGAGTCCCAAATCAAATGTTTTGGTCTCTCTCTTACCCTTAGCTCAGACATTCAGGAACGCAGCACAAAGTTGGAAACTGCTGGTTGCTACTTCAAATATGAGAAGCTGTACAGCTACATAAAATATACACATATATCCAAATATATCCAGATACATAATGTCTTAGGGCATCAGGACCATACCAAAAAGTAACTGAAATTCAGAGCAGGTGTGAATGATGAGCTGCTCCAAGTCCAAGTGGCTCTTCCTTTTAGTGCCAGGTGAGAAAAAAGGAGGGAGAAGAATTACTGGTGAACACGCTGTAGAGCAATATGGAAAGAACAGCTGTCTGGCTGCAACATCTGGAAATGTGTGGGACTTTGGGCCACGTGTGGGTGCAGGGGAGCTGACACTGAGCATACAGACTGTATGCTCCATCTCCAGGAATAAAATGCCCCTTGACCTGCTGTCCTCTGTTTTCCCCACTGGCTCTCAAAAGCACTGCCTGGTACACATAAAAGAGAAGTGGGTGAAAAGGAAAGTTCTTTGGAACCAAAAATACCCGCAGCTTTAACCTGATGCACTTCCTGCCAATTGAGCCTTCAAGTCAGGCTGGGTGCTGGGAGGAGGAGAACTGCTCTTGCTCAGCTGAGAAAAACCTACCATTTGAGCCAGAATTTTTCTCTTATCTCACTGCAGCATGCAGCGAGGTAACTACCTGAGGATTGCATTTTTAGATACCCGAAAGGTCCAAAGACCAGCAATTCTGCAGGAATGCAAACATGCAACATGCATGCACACTTTTTTTCAAGCATGCATGTGTGTTTGTAAACATGTAAAAAGCTAGCTGTAGCTATATTCACTCATGTACATTATTTGAAAGTTCTGAAATTTCTGAGAACTCCAAAGTAGCAAAACTTTGTTCTGCAAAAAATCCTCAGGCACTTTTCAGAGTTAAATTAATACCGGCGCAATTAAAATGGTAATACTATTTATTAAAAAAAGAGTTCTTAAATAATTCATTTTCCTGTTGGTTCTATGGAGTGTGCTTAGGTTTAGCAATTATATGCTGAGTAAAAGCAGCCTCTCCTGTAACGATTTCATGATAATCTGACCTTTGAGGGTCCTGGCTCACGGCAGCTGGCACTTTCTGGAGGGTTTACAGACTGGAAAGTAATTAATAGCTATGAAATACCACTGCCAGCCTTCTGATGTAGTTGCGTCCTTGGGTGCTCCTTTTTCTCTCTCTGCTGAGCAGCCTTTTCTTTCCTGATATCCCTGAATATTGGGAGTCTGGCCCCTGCTCTGCTCCTGATGGAGGCACATCCCAGGTGCGGGGAGCACTGGGGAGCATCCTCTGTTTAGGTGTTTCCGAAGGCAGAGCTGACAGTCTGCCATGCTTAATTTTATTTAATATTAAGCACAATAATAGTGCTTGAAAAGCTGTCTTTCAGGGAAAAGTAATAAGGGCATTAATAAAAACAGGTGAGGAGAGAGGCCCTTTTTTTAGCTTCCTGCATTATTTTATCACTGTCAGTCAACTCAGAACTCCTTTGAGATTATTCCTGTGTAGTTAATAACATTGTTTCTGTGATGACTTTAATGACTGAACCTTTCTTCCATCCTTAGTTATGAAAATAATCACTCTGCTTTTTCTCCTTCAATAAGCTATTGTGTGGCGTTCAGTACATTAAGGAACATTATTAAATATAGAAGTTTCCTCTAATTAAGCCATTGGCAAAAGATTGCTTGTCCAATCATTTGCTGGTGATGGGTACTGAAAGAAATTGTATCTTGTACAGGGTATTGCACTTTTCCTGCCATGCTTCCCCTAAAAAAAAAAAAAAA
>VWZG01008632.1:947842-963543 GCA_013396735.1 Grallaria varia
ATGAAGATTTGCTGCTCTGTGTGTGTGTTATTTCTGTACCAGGCTGTATTAGGGCCCTTTCAGGTGGACTTGCTATTTGGCAGTAAATAAGACATACCCTAAAAATAGAAAACGTAGTTATAAGTGACAACAACTGGCAGGGAGGACTTGTTCAGATGCAGTTTTGGAACTGCTTTTAAATTTTTTACCACTGAGTTCCAAGTTAAATGTCTATTTAAATCAATTAGAGCAATCATAGTATTCCTAGAATATCAGTGGAGAAATTGAAGCCGAGAGCATATTTAAATGTTTCCTGAATTGTGAAGAGAGGCTAAAAAGAGCCAGCTTAAGGAAATTTTTGCATACAATGAAAAAAAACCCAACAAATTCCTGACCAAAGTGGCTAAGCTGAAATGTCTGAAGGCAAAGAGCTATCATGAAAGTGCTGGAAAGCTTCTGATTATAATGGAATCAGTGTCCCAGGGTATAATGCAGCTCTCCATTTAATCCTGAGCTACTGAACCTTACTTCTCAGCCTAGCTTCGCTCACCGGGTTCTCATCAGAGTCCTGTAATGACACTGGGCTCTGTTTAGATGCCAGGCAAGTCTGGAAATAGCTCCAGAGCTTTTTCAGCAGCTTCAGCTGAGTACAGATGTTTGACTTTGGAAGGACATCTAGCACTAGGTTTTGGGGCATAGAAATCATTCCTTGTGTGCACTGTCACGCGTGTTAATAATTCTACAGACTTTTATAAGGCCACTTCAAAGGCTCTGCACACTGAAATCTGAAATCACTGCAGAGCCCCGAACCAGCAAAACAAAACCCCTCTTTTGTGCTGCAAATCCGTGTTGCCTTTCTTTATTAATGAGACATACACGACACATTTAATTTGATGCCTGCTGTTGCTTGTTGGGTTGTTTTTATTACGGTATTGACTGGAGCCCCCATCACGTTTGTTATAGTCCGTGCACTTTACTCTAAGCAGAATTTTTCTTTCAGTGTTTTGTTTGAAGTATTGACTTTGCCGAAGGGAAGGAAAAAGTGCATGCAGCCACTTAAGCACACAAGTAGTGATATCAATTTCTGTCCATTAAATATGCATATGCACATAAATATCCATGTGTACGGTGGTTGCAGGCTGGTGCAGGCATGGGATTGGGTGAGCTTTGAAAAACACATTTAAGAGACCCTTTTCAACATGGAGGTTCCAAAAAAGGGAGTAGCTCTGGGCAGGAGCATCCCCCAGCCTGCACCAAGTCCTGCTAAGGGTGGTGGAGTCTATGTGAGTGTTGAAATGCCACTTTTCAAAGGCATTTGCATATTTCTAGCCCATTTCTTTCGATTCTTTAGAGTGAAAACTATTTTCTGAAGGAGCATACCTTTCTTGTTTGGGGTGTGTTGTTTTGTTTGTTTGTCTGTCTGTTTTGTAATAACATCTTATTTCTGTTAATCTATTGGACTTTGGAAAACTATTTCTAGTTATTGGGTTCTGGGGTGTTTTTTCTCTTTACAACCCAGGCAATCAAGTCCTCAGTATGAGCAGGACAGTTATTGAGCAGTTCATCCAAAGGCAGCAAAGATCTTGGCCAACCCAAAGATTTTGCTACAGGTTTGGATAGCAGCTTTGATCAAAGACTGGAATATATATATAGTGTGTGCAGTTCCAGCACTTCCAAATGGAACTTTGAGATGCATCTTCGCAAATATTCAGTGATCAATTCCACTTAAAAGTAGAAAAACCCCTGTTAATACATATGTGCTTAGTCTTTATTTACTCTTGTAAGTGTGCCCCCTGTGTACCATCATTTCTGTTTGATGGTGAGCTCTTCCAGAGGTGTCTTCTATGTTGTGTCCCTTCAGTCCCACCCTGAAATATGCTGTACAGCTGTCCATAGTTACTTACAGACAGACAGTCTCATCTGAACTATGGCACTGCCCCAGTGCCTTCTGCTGATGTACTGCAGAGGCCTCTGACCTGCTCTCTGCTACGAGTTGCGCAAAGTCATCCTTTTGTGAATCTTTAATACTTTATAGTGAATTTCTGCTCAAGTTTTACTAGACTGAGGAAAAATGGGTACCTCTCTGTTTTCTGCCTTTCCAACAAGTATTTCTAATGAAATCACTAAAATTGAAACCGAAATGTGCTTGAACTCAGTAAGTTGAAACACAATTTCCTTTCCAGAGGTGTTTTGGGTTGGGGTTATTTTTTGCCGTGGGTAGCGGCATCTCATACCAAAGCATCCTCTGCATGGGAAATTCAGGACAGCTAAAAGTGTACCATGTCTAATGAGTTTGTTTCATTTTTTGCTTTTCAGTCTATCCGAGAAGTGACAGGCTATGTTTTGGTGGCTCTGAACCAATTTGAATACCTGCCGTTGGAAAACCTGCGCATCGTTCGTGGGACCAAACTCTACGAGGAGCGATATGCTTTGGCAATATTCCTTAACTACAGGAAGGATGGTAACTTTGGACTCAGGGAACTTGGACTGAAGAACTTGACGGGTAAGGGAAACTTGCAAATGTGATGGATTAGAAAAAAAAAAAAAAAAAAAAAAAAGAGCTTGTTGTGCATGTACCTCAATGCCCTCAGTCACTTGCATTCTGCAAGTAACAGAGGCACTGTGAGAGGCTGGGAGTTGTTTGAGAGTTTCATCAGTACTTCATTATTTATTTTTTTTGTATTATGAACGTACTTTTCTCAATACTGATCAACCTCTGTGCGTGGAAGTTATGGCAAGAGTGTATTTGAAACAAAAATAGTCGTAGAAAGAGTAGGTGAAATTTTTTCTGACTTTGATGTCATGAGCATGTTGGTTTCCTTGTGATCCTTGATTATTGCACATGTGTTGCTTCAGGTGTAGGGTATTTTCTGCCAAGTTGTCTTAGTTTTGGCATCCCCTGAGCCTCTGCTCTTCCTGCTGTCTGCGTCACCATTGCTGCTGCACAGGGCCGTGGGGGGGAAAGTAGGGTGTGAGAGGGAGACTGTATCTTTGGTGTATTTAATTTCAGAATGCCTTCTTCTAAGCAAAAATAGTGCATTTCATATAGTGAGGAAAATGCTTATTTTCTTGAATGACAAATGTAAGCCAAGGCCAGAGTTTTATGCTCATCTGTAAATTCAGGGTTGGATCATGCTGTGGGATAGATCAACACTTCCTTTCTCCCGTCTGAGGATCTACAGTCAGTGGTTTGGGAGGTTAAAACTTGGCTAAATATCACTGGACTGTAACTTGATACAGAGTAGGCAGTGGCAAACTCCTATGGAGTTCACTGGAATTATTTTATTTATACCGATGTCCTCATCAACTATTACAATTTCTACCCTAAACTTTGGTGAAATGGCCTTATTTCTGCTAGTGGCTTAAACCTTGCTGAAAATCACGGACCTGAACTGCACACGAAGATTGAACCTCAGTATGGAGGGGTGGCAACCTTCTGAAGTATATTTAGGCACCCTTGTCTCTCCTTTTTTTTGTCTCTCAATATTCAGAGTGGCATACAAGTGCTGTTAAATCCCTATTTGAGCCTCTCCAGGCTATACAGCAAGGCTTTCAAAAACAGGAGGGAAAAGGAGGCCTGAAATACTGCACAAAATAAAGCAGTTTTGAATGACTCTTTCTGATCAGACTCTTCCTTCTGGTCATATTTTTAACAACTTTCTCTTATGAGATCATCATGCCAATATCGGAGTGCTTCCCATAGGTCTCTAAATCCCTGCCATCTACTACTCCTCTCTCTGCTTGTCATAACCCAGTTTCCTTCTCTCCTGTTCCCATATTTCTTTGCACCTTTCTGATTTAGGGAGTTCATTGTAACTGCCTGTGCCTTCACGTAATACAGAGCCATAGCGTTGGGTAATCATCTCTTTCTTTGTATATGTTTTCTGGTCTGTGAGTCTCAAAATGCTTTGTGAAAGACACCAAGGCTGGGTGAAATTGGGACAGAGAGGTGAGAGCAAGGCCAGAAAATGACTGGAAGTCTTTCCTCTTGGGTCTGAGGTTGTTCTGCCAGGAGACAAGGGTTGTACTTTTATGGCTCATTTAGCCATGGCTTTGCTGCTCAGTAAGGTAAAAAACCTCATTTTGTAGGCTTCTGCTCAGGATTTTTTCTTGAACCAGCTCCTCTGCAGCCATAGGCAGTTCCTGAGATTCCAGAGATGCTCTCTGGAAGCTGCTGTGGTGTGATAGACACAGCACCAAAACTGCCCCATCTCACAGTTTCATTTTCTTTTTGAGTGTCATAAGAAAACCTGCTTGAACTCAGCCTCTGAACCTCTCCTAACATGAGATTGTCACAGCCACTTCATCTGATTTAGGTGTTTACATCCCATCTCTGGTGGGATTATTTGGCTCAAAATGTATTGTTGTTTCTTGGAAGAAAAGTGCCCTAATAACACTAACTTGTCTCTATCGAGCACTTAAAATAACTTCTGGGTGCTGAATATGAGCCAGCGTGTACTTCAAAATACACTTAATGGTTTCCAGATAGCATGTGCCAGGGCCTCATGAGTCTCTTCAGCAGCTGTTCTTGGACCATTTTGTACACTGGTTAAGATGCACCTGGATAATTTAACCCATAACCTGCCTGTTGTTGCAAATGCTCTTCCTGGAGTGTATTCGTTTTTATTTTATTTTATTTTATTTTATTTTATTTTATTTTATTTTATTTTATTTTATTTTATTTAAAACACATCCTTAGCATTAGTAGCTGCATAAAAATAACCAGTGGCTGTGGGAGTCAGTGACGTTGCAAGGCTGTGATAGATCAGCTGTGTCTGAACCTATGCTGTGTCTTCCCATTGTTCTATATTTACTTCAGAAACCACCAGTGAGTTATTAAATTGAAGAAGAGGCAGCCCTCATGAGCTTTCATCCTTTAAGTCCACTGGAAATTTCAAGAGACTGTCTCTGAATGGTGCATCTCTTCCACTTGAGCGAAATATAAATGTGACTCTTGTCTTGCATGTGAAGAATTGTCATTCCAGGGCTTATGCCTTGTTCACAGAAGGTTGGGAAGTTCTGTTCTTATTTATGCAGTGCAGGATGATGGATTCCTGAGGGTATTTCTGCCTAGTACTGCACAAGATACAAACACCAGTACTACTCCCTGTGTTAAATAAATGAGGAAGCTGCTTTCACCTGCAGATTCTCCCCAACCTTCATCAGAGACAGCTTCCTGTGCTGTACCACTGCAGTATTTTCAGTGTGTTGGGAACAGCTGTGTTTTTATTGCCAGATATGTCTATCAAGTTTTCATCTTTAAATGTAACTTTAAATGCTCGAATTTTCTCTCTTGTACTATAAAAAATGACAGCTGTGAAGGCAGTAAGTTTTATCTCGCACAGAAAATATGATTCAATTCTCACTCATGATGTCTGTCAAAACACAAGGGAGTTTTGTTTGTATAGCTCAGGCCAGGACCACATCCTAAAATTTATGTGACACTTGCAAAAAAAAATCTTGAAGTCCTTTTCTCACTTGTTATAGAAACTTAGTCGGTGGTTCCACAAACATGTCAAAACCCAACTGATATTGAACTAATGAAGTGGCTGCTGCCACCTCAGCCAGACTCATCTCAGCTTGCAGGTTCAGCTGCCAAGTAGCCTTAGAGTAAAAAAGAAGATTTGACATACTGAACATATTCTTCAGCCTGGGATGAGCAGGATAATGGATGCTGAGAGGGAAGGTTGTGTCACCTTCTTCTAGTCATGGCCTGGGAGCCAGTGGAAATCATACCTGTCCACCCCAGCTAGCCAGGCAGACAGCCTTAACTTACCCAGTGAAAGGGCACAACCACCATTGTTCACACATGGAGCACTCCAAATGCAGGGTATACCTGATGGCTGCATTTCATTATGACATTTATCTTCATGACGGGGGGAAAGAGGGTTAACTCGCATGTGCCAAAACCACACATGAAGTATCCTGTATTTTCCTCTGTGTGAAGATGTATAAAAGAGATTTACAGCAAATTATGTACCAAACACAGTGCGTTTACTGTAATAATATTGCAGCCCAATCAGGTTGAAGGGAAGGACATGGGAGGAGTCAAATTTTCTTTCTGTTTTGTTCACTGCGCATTTTTTGGACCTAAAATTCTTCTGGAAGTCTCGCTGAGGAACCTGCTCAGGACCCGAGCTCCTTTAGCACTGCGTGACTGCACATCAGGCATTTTTTGCAGCAAGGATGAAGGCCGCCCCCTTTTCATTGCCTTGATCACAAATCACTCAGCCTGTGTCAGCAAGACCTTTCCTTGGCCCGTAGGAGCCACTGCTGAGTTGGTGATGTTCAGAGCTGTGAATGCCTGTGTGTGACACCTGCCCCGAGCGGACGGGACTGGGCTGTGCTGATTGGGGCGCATTTCTTACTCACTGCAGCCTCGTAGGAGCAGGATGAGCTGGCAAGAAAGCTCTGTGTAACTTGCCTCAGGCTTGCTATGCCACAGGTGAGCAAGGCACTGCCTCTCCAGCCACGAAGAGGGGTTGCTAGGATACATGGAGGGATGAGGAATTGGTTTAAAAATCCCTATGGTACCCTCCGTGTGCAGGGATGCTGCAGGAGGTCTCTGCCCTGTAGGGGCAGCTTGCAGTGCTTCTGAGACTGCACAGGCAGGCTCCTTTCCCCATATCCTCACAGCTGCCCTGGCCACAGAGGCATTGGTATGCCAGCACATATTTGTGAGTCACCAGTGGGTAAGGAGAAAAGGGAGGAACACCTCCTTTGCCAAGGGAAGTGTGTCTGTGCTTCCCATGGGCAAGGAGAAAAGGGAGGAACACCTCCTGTCCTAAGGGAAGTGTGTCTTTGCTTCCCATGGGCAAGGAGAAAAGGGAGGAACACCTCCTGTCCTAAGGGAAGTGTGTCTGTGCTTCCCATGGGTAAGGAGAAAAGGGAGGAACACCTTTCCTAAGGGAAGTGAGTGTGTCTGTGCTTCCCATGGGCAAGGAGAAAAGGGAGGAACATCTCCTTTCCCAAGGGAAGCACAGACACGCTTCCCTTGGGAAAGGAGGGCTCCCTGTGGTGGCACAGACCTTGGGGACATGGTGTGGAACTAGCCACGTGTTTCCCTTTCTCACCTTGTCCCTGTGAAGAGAAGGAACAAGGCTTGTGGCTGCCCCCGTGCTCATGAATGCAAGTGTGCCTGCTGGCTGGTGTCTGTTCCCTCTCTCCTGGGACACTGTTAGACCCTTTCCTAGGGAATAAAATCATCCCATTCCAACTACTGCTGTCCTCATTGTAGGTGTGATTTGACAGAGAGGGAAGCCCCGAGACCAGTGGGTGTGATGCCACCCTGTGCTGAGCATGGACACAGCCACGAGCGTGGGCTGGGGCTGCTCTCTGCCAGTTGGCACCAGTGCCTGGGAACACTTCCAGGCGCTCCTCGCCTTCCTGCTGCAGAGGTGGCCCCGAGGAATCCCAGAGGAGGCACCTGCAGGCTGAGGAGTGATGCCTCCAGCTATCAGAAAATTGCTCACAGGTGTTGCCAAGGCAAAGAGGGGTGTTGGATGCGGCCAGGAAGGAATACTGATTTTTGAGCCATATGTGATTTATACTTACGAGTTTATTATGTCCAGTAACCCAGATGGGACAGTGTTTTTTAAGTTTCAGTAGGGCTTGAATTTTGCAGTCTCTTTGAAGGGTTTGGATATGCTCATGTCATGCTAGATGGAATAACTGATGTCTGTGATTCTTTGCAACTTGTTGATTAACAAATTATGCTCAATTTTCTTTATTTCAGAGGCCTTTACTCTTTTTAAATCTGTCTCAAGTGTTACTAATATGCAGCCTTGTTTGGAATGATTATGGCAAAGAATTAAGCAAAAAGCTCATCAGAATAATGATATATTGGTAAATGGTTTTAACTGGAAATTCAAAGGATCCCCCATAAATGTATTTGCAGATGCCTTCTTCCCCCCAGTATTTTCACATGAACTATATATATATATTGCAAATGGTCTAAACCAGTTTATTGAAAGTAATATGCAGAATTATTGGTGTGAGTTTCCAATGTCATGCAGCAGGATAGCTTCATGTCACACAGCTTCTCCTGCAACAAAACAGGGCTTAAAATCACGGGGAGGAGAAACTAGGCCAAATCTTTGGCTGCTGTAAATTGGCTTACTTGGTTTGACTTCATAATGAACTGAAATTTAAATTGCCCTTTACTTTCTTCAACGGATAATTTAGTTCATGTTTTAATTTATAAGTTAACTAGTGCCTCACACCCACTTAAGCCCTTTTAAGGGTGGTGGTGTGTTCAGGGTGCTCTGTCAGTATTAATACCAGCTAATGATAGCTGACTCCAGCATGTCTACACCAAGCAGCAGAGCTCTGGACAGGGATCCTTGAGCCAGTGTCCAGCCTGGCTAGCTTTGGGAACAGTGTTAACCACATCACTTGGGCCCTGTGCTTGGGCCAAATAACCTGGCAGGGTGGATGCAGATCTCTTCTCTCTTAACTGTGGTCTCTGCAAACACAAGCACATCATCCTGGGCTTTCATGGTCTTAATTAGGTGGCTGCTGGGTAAAGAAGGGTGTGCTGGTAAAGACGAAGGTCTAGAGTAGACAGAGGAAATCATTCCTAGCCCTGGGGTAATGTACACATCAGCTGCTTTATTTTGTGAATCATACCACTTGTACAGCAGAGCCAATAAGGCTTGCCTACTTTAATTAGAACAATTTTGAGAGTGTCATTGAAAATGCTATTCAGAGAGGATTTGGTGTGATGTGGAATTCAACTTCTAACACTGACAAACCTCAGTTTAAATATCATTATAAAATGCATCCAGATATGTTGCCATTGTTACCTGATAATGCTATGCAAAATAATAATGTCATTCATGCTCTTTTTCTTTGGCAGCTTCTCTTTTTCAGCCTCTCTACAGTAGTTCTCTCTATCTGTGCACTTTTCAATTATGAAGCAAGACACTCTCTGTGTTCTGTAGGTGTGAAACACCCTTTAGCTTCTCAGAATTGTGAGCAATCAAGACAAATCCAGTCACACCAAAGCCTTCTGGTAATGGAGTGGCTTTGCCTGACTTGTGTGACTCTGGAGCTTTAGCAGCCCAGGGATTTCTCTGGCCACATGCTCTGCAGAGAGTTAAACATCTGAACAGAGTAATCCCTCTGTTTCAATCACACAGGTCTGCAATGGGTGGCATTTCAAAACATCCAACTTTGGCAGACGTATCTGTGTTGAGCTGCACTGTAACTTAAGTAAAATGAAATAAGCATTACAGTTGGGAAGGACTGTACAGTTTATAGCGACAGCACTGCTGAGAAAATATACCCCAGCCTGTCTGGGGGACAAAGAAAGAGCTGGGTTGTTTGCTCTTGGCTGGGTGTTTTAGGAATTAAAAACCTCTCTACTCCATTTGTATTTCTTCTTCAGTTCCGATGAATGAAAGAAGTGTTAATTTCAGACTTAATTGTTTCGGGTGGAGTTGTTTTAATTTTTTTATCCCCTCTTTCTCTCTCCAGTCTTCTGAATTCATTGATTTTCTTATTTCCTTCTGACAGGTTACAGCTGACAAGGAATGTGGTGCTTTTGTGAAGTAATTAAAGTCTTGTGTAGGGAGCGCAGTCTATCAGCCCTCCCTGGCAAAGGGCAAATTACTGAGCAAGGGAGTCCAGTTGCCACCATCTGCAGTGTGGTGGACATGAGCTGTAGGCCACTGTCAGGGTGGAGGGAACAGCCTCCAAAGTGTGGGGCTGCTGACATCTAGCACTCAAAATGACACGAAACTCTGCAAATTAGATGTCAAGTTCAGTGTCTTAATTTAAAGTTCAGCAGAGACATCTCAGTGGCTTTGCACATAGGCCTGGAGGGTGGTATGTGCCTACAAGTCAGTATGTGCTTAGAGATCTGGATTTAAACACAAATCCAAGAGTGAGCTCCTTATCCTGGCTTTTCTTGCCAGCCTATAGAAATTATGAGTAGGGATTTAGGGCATCGTTCATTGCAAACACGAAAGTCCCACTGAGTTCACAGCAGGCTGAATCAGACCCCTTGGTTTACATAGTGGAAATAATTGGTGTCCCTGGGATATTTTCACGCCTGTTCATTTTCATGTCATTTGCTGCAGAGAGAAATTCCCTAGAAACCCTGTATGGAGGGACTTGAGAGGCGATGAACCAAAAACTTCCATTTGCTCTATGTAGCCCCAGGAAAGCCCCTGCAGACAGAGGAGGCAGAGCAGCCACCCCAAACACTTGACATCAGGGCGAGGGTCATGTAGCCTTCACTGCCTCCAGGTTGGCAGAGGGAAGTGCTCCCACCTTTCACTTGGCCAGCTCCATCCCAGCCTCCTTGTTCCTTCTCAGCCTGTGTCGTGCAGTGTGGGGCAGTGTCAGCCTGGCCAGCACAGGGACTGGTCTCATCCAAACCAGCACAGAGGATTATTTGATGTGATAACTCCAGTGGGTCTGTGGCAGCCTTGGGATGTGCAGCAGGGCAGGGGCAGGGCCGGTGGGTCATGAAGAGAGCATCTGAAACTGAGTTTGGTCACACGGGCTTTGTCCACTGGGATGTGCAAGGGAAATGCTGCTGTTATCAGGATGGTGTTTTGTGTTAGTGTGTGAGAGGAGTTCCACCAGATTGAACCCATCTGCAGTGCTGCACTGACAGGTCCCGTGTGCGGTTTCCAGGGTGAGGAAATCTCCTGTTAGCTCCTGAATTGGCACACAGATAACAGCAGTCCCTGATGGGGAGCAAGATGTTGACTGTCAGGAGCTTTTTTATGTGACTGGGGAAGGTAAAAGGGACTGACAATTACAATTGTCTCCAGAGCCCCTTTCTGAGCTGTCTCATTTGCTCCCCTCTCCCTGCCCCATGGGAGTGGAGATGCTGGTTGGGATGCATCCAGGGGCAGCAGCTCCAGGCAGCTGGCTATGCTGTGAGTGTGCTTTGTAAGCACTGGAACACACTGGGACCCACACTGGCACCTGCCCTGCATCTCTGAGAAGCTGCCGAGGCAAATCAGAGATGGGCAGGGAAAGGTAACCTTGAAGGGAATATCAGAATAGAGATGCAGCCCTGTAAAAAGGGAAATAACCGTGTGAACAGAGGTAAGGAGGTGGGAAACACCCCAGCAAGTGCCCCATGAAGGGCTCACCTGCACTATACCTGCACTGAGGAGGGAGGAGCAGACAGGCTGCACGGGAGGGCATCTGGAAGAGAGCTGCTGGATTGCTCTGGGACTCCAGAGCCCCCCAGTCAGCCCTGCCTGGCTTCAGCCACCTGAAATGAGCTGAGACTGGACTGAAGTGCCAGTGGGAGGTATTCAGAGCGGGAGGCAGGTAATGCCTGTGGACAGGGAGCTGTCCGTGGGCTGTAGGAGCCTTTTGTGCATCACTGGGAATGTGCCTGCAGGCGTGGAGTGGGGGAACAAAGGTATCAGATGAGGAGAACATGCTGGAGGCCTTTTTCTTTGATGTTTGGAAATCGCTGAAGGGTCTGTCTTCTCTGAAACCCCTTTGCTTTGCCTTTTTTTCTTTTTTTTTCTTTTTTTTTTTTTTTTCTTTTCTCCTTGGTGAAACTTTCATAGATGTACTCTCATTTCTTTGAGGCTTAGTAGTGAGAGCGCATCCATCCATCCATCCATCCATCCATCCATCCATCCATCCATCCATCCATCCGTCCGTCCGTCCGTCCATCCATCCATCCATCCATCCATCCATCCATCCAATCATTGTACAAATGCCACGCTCACAGGGCAGTTCCTCTGGGATGCAACTTCTGCTTCTGCCAGTCAGAAACAGCAGAGCCACGTGCTCGGGGTTTGAAACCATGGGGACTCTTGACGTGGGGGGCACAGAAGGAAGGGCAGCATCAAAGACATCTCTGTTTACAGTGCTGGAGAGAAGAGATTGTGGTGTGGGTTTTTTTGTTGTTGTTATTGTTGTTTGGTTTGGGGGACTTTGTTTTATTTTTTTTTGGGGGGGTGTTGTGTATTTGGAGAGGTTTTGTGTGGGATTTGGTTTTGGGGGTTTTTTTGTGTTGGTGTTTTTTATCTGGTGTAGAGACTGTAAGGTCAGTCACCCTCCGAAATGTCTCTGAAGTGTGTGTACCTGAGGGCAGGATGTTGAGTCTACAGGTTCAAGATATTCTCTCCAAGACTACTGCCCATCTACTCCAGCCTCCTGTGTGTAGACTTCCACTAGACTGCAGGTAGTGGAAGATTTTTGAGAACTTTTTTGAAGCTGAAAAATGTCTGATAGGAAAGCTTTCTGTGAGAAAGGAATAGTTTGAAAAACAAAGGGAAAAGTGCTGAATTTGTCAGGCACCACCTTTTGTTTTAAAAATGAAATTGTATGGCTTATGATATTTAACAGCTTTTCAAGCTTTCGTCTATAAATTTTCAACCAAACATATCAAAGTAATTTTATGTTAATTGAACAATAATAAATTAATCTGTTTTAGACTGAATTTTCTTTTCCATTGGATTTCAGCTCACTGAAGTATCTGGTCTTGCCTTCTTTGCCTGGTCTAGGAAGTGAAAGGTCTTGAAAAACCTTAAAAAAGGGTTAAAAAGTTTTTTCTTGCTTGTATTTTATCTCACTATCACTCGTAAAACACTTCCCTCTTTACAGGAGTGTGCCCAGTGAAAAACAGATACACAGAGTGAGTTGTAAATGAATCAGCTCAGCTGCCACTTATGGTGCAGGTCAGTCAACATGGTTTGATATGAACAGCCTGCTTCTTGGCAAGGTAAATTGGGGTTTTTTTGGGGAGCTGCTTGCTGCAATGTTTGAACTTCATCCACTATACTGGTGTCAGACTGCTGTGGCTGTCCCTAGCACAGGTAGCAATGGCTCTGAGGTTACACTGGATGCAAAGCCCAAACTTCTGTACATCTCTGCTCATTTTTAAGTGATACAACCAAGTGTGGGCTCCCAGTATATCTCTTTGTGGTTCTGGAGTGGAAAATGATGTCTTGGAGTGGTGGCCTTGGTTTAGTGTGGTTACAATTTCTTTTATAAAAGCATGATGGTTCATTCTTTTAAAGCCAAAGCCACATGCACCTGAGTACATGCACCTTGAGTGCACCTGAATTAGCGGCAAGCTTTGCAGCAAGCTTTAGGTCATGACTGAGCTCATCCCCTGGCTTGAGGCCCAGTCCAGATCCTACTGAAATTACTCTTTGCTAGCACTGTACAGGAAAGCAGAGTGAATGTGTAGCCCAGGAGATGGCTTTCTCATCTCTGGTGGAGTTGAGTGACATTTCCATGAGTTAGTAATTATCTTCCCCTAATACTTGAATTCTTTACAAGCCTAAGCCAGTTAAAGATCCATCATCCCGAGCACAGTGTTGCAAAAACTAATAAAAAATGTGATGCAGAAGTGGGTCAATCAGTAATAATAAGAAAAAAGTTGTATTGCAGGAAAGGGTAAGAAAAATAGAGGCAGGACAAAAGCAAAGCACCCAGTTCCATACGTGCTCAGTGGGGAAGCCACAACTGCAGGGGTCCCAGGCTGTGGAAGAAGGTCACGAGAGTTGATAAAAGATTTTCCCTCATGTCAAAT
The DNA here is from genome assembly GCA_013396735.1 of Grallaria varia. Taxonomy (NCBI): domain Eukaryota; kingdom Metazoa; phylum Chordata; class Aves; order Passeriformes; family Formicariidae; genus Grallaria; species Grallaria varia. Next base: position 961,344 of record VWZG01008632.1, read on the forward strand.
GAAGAGGTACAAGGTTTTGGGGCAGTTGGACATTGACTGGCATTGGCAGGACATGTAAATTCCGGAATATCCATAGCACTGGTGCTCCCTGACAGACTCACTAGGACTGAGTTTTGTTCCCTAATTGTTTCTTTTTCTTACCCCTCCCACCCCGTCTTCCAGAAGGAAGCACTCTTCTGGATCTTCTCACACAGGGGATGGTCCTGTGTGCACTTCTGGCTCTTCCCACACAGGGGATGGTCCTGTGTGCACTTCTGGATCTTCTCACACAGGGGATGGTCCTGTGTGCACTTCTGGCTCTTCCCACACAGGGGATGGTCCTGTGTACACTTCTGGATCTTCTCACACAGGGGATGGTCCTGTGTGCACTTCTGGCTCTTCTCACACAAGAGGTGGTCCTGTGTACCCTTCTGGCTCTTCTCACACAGGGCATGGTCCTGTGTACCCTTCTGGCTCTTCTCACACAGGGGATGGCCCTGTGTACCCTTCTGGCTCTTCTCACACAGGGCATGGTCCTGTGCAGATCCAAGGGCTGGACTCGATGATCCTCGTGGGTCCCTTCCAACTCAGCGTATTCGGTAACTGTGATCAAAGCACAGAAGTTCTGAAATGATGCTATTGTGGCCTCGTGGCTGTGGTTTTCTTTGCTCCTGCTGAGTTAGCCATTACTTGTGGTGGCCATGCTTCAGCTGGTCACTTGTGCATGCTGATACAGGTGTGCACTGTGGAGCTGCTGTCAGGTGAAGGTGACAGTCATGAAACGCTTTGGCAATGGCTGAACTCAGAGGCTCTTCTGCTTTAAATGCTGATCTTTAAGTGCGGCTTGATGTCTTAAAAGCAGGCGCCCGAGCTAAAATATGCATAGGGTGAGGTTGCAGGGGCAGCATCCTCCTCCTTGTGTGCCAAAGAAGAACTGAGAGGGATATTTTAATGGCTGTGAATGCGTAACAGCTTAATCCCATAGGCTGTGCAGTCAGCCCCGTGCGGGCTCCGTAAAGCTCACTGCAGCCCCCATTTCATCCCAGAAGTAGGACTTGGAGATGTTCAGAGCTGAGTGGGTTTGATTTAATATTCAGAAGCATTCAGCTTCCCAAATAAAGATAATAGTTTTGCTAGTTGAGAGACTTATTAAGATGTTAACATGGCCTTAGTTTTAGCTTTTTATTCCTCCCTTTCTAAAAAAAAACGTCTTGCCACAAACCACCCTTGAAGTTTGGAAAAGTAATCAAAGCTCTGCTGAGCAAATTTGAGGATACTGATGGGTTGAATGAGCTGTGACCTTTGCTGACCTCATTCTGCTCCATTTCCCCTTCAGGCTGGTAGCAGTGGCTGGAAGTAAATATTAATCTGCTAATTTAGCCTCTAGTATAAATAGAAAAAAACATAAATTGCAATCCCTCCTTTGTCAGGGGGCTTAACCAACCTCACTGCTGTGCTTCTGAGGAAGAAGTGGCAGTGCTGCCTGTGCGTTTCTCTGCTCAGGGGGCTTTCTATCCCATGGTATCTGGGTGGGACAGATGATGTCTTGCTTGGTGCAGCAGGAGGTCCAGGTGAGACACTGCCACCTGGGAATAAATCCTCCAATATCATCATTTAATAACTGCTCTTGTTCCTCGCATCTTCTCTGGAGGCATTTGCCCTCCATGTTATTCTTTTTTTTTCTTTGACTATTTCTGGAAAGAGATAAAATTTCTCTGTATGGAGGCAGGTTGTGATAGGTTACCTTACTGTGCCAGTCCTGGGAAAGAAACTGGCACATGGAAATAATGTCCTGTTGCTGAGAAAGGGAGGGCTGGAAGGGACCGACTCCCTCCAGTCTGGTTGAGTTCAGATAAGCATTATAGCATATGGAATCCTTTTACAGCCTTCACAGGGTTGTGATTTTATGCAGGGGAGGGGAGAGCTGAGCAAATGGAATTGCAGCCTCCTTTCCTCTTTGCGGTGGGATGGCGGGTTTGCCTGCCACGTGGCACGGTGACAACTGCACGGGCAGGTCGGGGCTGTGTCACCTGGCAAGCACTGCCCTGCAGCCCAGCAGAGGGACTGTTTGCCTGAGCTTTAAGGGGCTGTTTCAAAACCATTTCATGCCTGCATGTTGTCGGTATCCAAACCAAGTCTGAGGTCCTTCCACGAGCAGCATGGCGAGGCTTCCTAGCTGCTTCTGAGCCAGCACAGGCAGAGCTTTGAAGATGGAAGCTGT
>VWZG01008633.1:0-13624 GCA_013396735.1 Grallaria varia
CAAAATCTAAAACTATAACATTACATTAAATGACAATTATTAAATTGGTTGAAATTCTCTGACTCATAACTTTTTTTTGTTGCTTGGAACAATGTGTATTACTACATCCAGCTAATGACACGGTTTCTTGTCTTCAAACATTTTTCTTTGCAACTTTAAAAGGTTTCAATGGTAGCAGTGAAGATAGATGTGTTAGGAAAAGCACTGTATGTACAAATTGATCAATTCTAGCAATAATGCATGCCCTCTGGATTTTGTTTTTTCTCCCAAACACTTGGACTCCACTCAAGGTAATTGACAAAACCTCTTTTCTCATTTGGAGGGTGAGATTTATGGGACTGGCTGCAGAGCCTCTGTATTCAAAGCCAATGAAAGAATGTTACCTTCCACATATCTATAATCAGTGCCTCATTTTGAAGGATCCTTATTTATACTGAAGGTCACAGGTAAATAATGCTGGGAAAAAAGAAAACTTATTTTTAAAATGTTATTTAAAAACTTTAAAGACCAATAAAAATAAATTTTGCTGGGTAAAGAAATCAAACAGAAAATAGCACATTTTGCAGGAGTGTCATATGATCTGTCCTGCTACATTATTCCAGAAACAGTCTGATGAAGCATGAAATTTGCATGGTTTACAGATCTAAATATTTTTTGACAATGTAGACACCTAAAAGACTTTCAACAGCATTTTTAGTGGCTGTTCATCTTGATTTGCTTTGTAAATAGTAAAAGCTGTCCTGTATTGTTAAATGTGCGTGTTCACTGTGGTAAAGCGAAATACTGATCAAATCGATGTCTTTAAGCAGAATTCTCTGTATTTTAAGTAGAATTCTCTCTATTTTAAGCAGAATTCGCCGTCTATTCCTTTGATCTCGGTTGCAGATGGAACCCGGCAGTATCATTCTCGCGTTTAACTCTTCTTTTGAATGTAAAAAGAGGCTATCAGTTGTGTTTAGCGCATGCTGCTCAATGCTTGTGGAAAGCTTTTGTACTTTACAACCTGCTTGGCAGCTGTCTAAGATGAGGTCTTATTCTACACTCAGCCTGGGATTCTGGGCATCCTGAACTGAACTTTGCTCAAGTCTGAGTAGGGGACACCTCCCCAAACGACCATTAGAGACCACCAGAAACCCCCGAAGAGGCCCACACAACACAGTGATACTTACTACATCAGGCTGCACAAGCTAAACGATTATGCATAAGGTAGGTGGTAACTGTATTAGATAAGTGGGTTTATGTAGATTTCAATGTGTAAATTCTCTCACTTTTTACTATTTGGTGAGTTTTATTTGTGGAAAACTTCCACCTTGCACCCTGGTCAGAATAAACAATGCCTACTTTCGAAACCTGACTCTTTGTCCATGTTTAGAGAGTTCCAAAAATTGGCAACGAGAGCAGTAAATTGATTTACAGCTTAGAAGCCTTTGTAGAAGAATTAATTTCTTGCAGGTGGAGCCCGAGCATTCAAAGAGAAGACAGAATCTGTTCCAGCCAAGCCATCGGGTCCTGTTGCAGAAACATTCAAAGTTATTCAGGGGGCAATGACTGAAGAGAATGTGAAAAGTACTCAGAGCATCTTTCAGTTTGAATTATCTGGTAAAACCATCAGTTGTGAAACCTCCCCAAGCAAAAGGCACTCAGTGATTTCTAACAGAAGCACTCACCTTTTCAAGGCCATCCCAAAACAGACCAGCTACTCTTCCATTCTGGGTGATGCTCCTTCTCAGGACCCTTCAGCGGGCGCAGGGAGCTACCACTGCTCCAGCTGCACGCAGAGCCTTTGTCACTTTGTCGCTGCCCTCAGCACAAGGTGAAGGTGATGACAGATGGGTCGCTCCTGGGGTCACGTTAAAACACGCGGTGCCACCAGCTCTGTGAGCCTCTGCAGCCTTTGGGCTCTCCTGCCCGTGTCCCCAGCACGTGGCGCTGGGGTCGCCTGCCAGAAGGTGGCTTTGCAAGCCCACCAACGGGGCAAGTGGTGGCTCCTTGCAGAACATCCACCAGCACGTGGACCACCGTGGAACTGCTCCAGGCGGACACAGCTGCAGCGACTGACGGAGGGAACGGGGGGCAGTGTGCCTTTGCTGCCTTGTCACCTCTCTTCCTTCTCTGTCCAGGTGATGGTGGAGGCACGTGGTAAATTGACCTGAAGACCAAGGGTGGGAGCGCTGGTTTTGGAAAGCCTCCTGTGGCCGCTGATGTGGTTATGAGCATGNACTCTGATTTTATAGGAGGACTTGGTCAGAAAATAACCTCAGTTGTTTCATCTCCCATGAGACACCTCAGTTACATGGTCTTCTATCAGTTAAAATCACTCATAATCTAATACCTTCATTAAGTAATAGCATACAACTGGGCCTCTTACAGATTGTTTTCTGTCTCCAGAAAAGGTATGTATTGGTGAAGCACTGTTGGACAAGAGACAATGTCACAACTTTCATGGTGTTAAATTGCTACACTTCTCTGTAAGTATGACTTTTGCATTTATCACAATTCAAAACAGTTCTGAACCTTCTTTAGCAAGCTTCAAAATGATGTCAGAAAAGAACAGAGTATTCACCAAAAAAAAGAGAAGTTATCTAGTAGGTTAATCATTACAATTAAGACCTCAAAATACTTTTACAAATGGACTGGAAAAGTAAATCCTATTTTAATTAATCAGCCACTTCCTACTAGAACTTCCGAGCAGAACTTTATTTCTTGTAATATTATCTTGTTTTTAAATTACCTGATGTCTAATGAGATGTGAGTTCTAATCCCAGAATTATGGGATGCATAGCATGTTTCCAGTGCACTGTAGGAGCTGAGATCATCACTAACTTTTCCTCTTTCTGGGAGACAAACAGCAATTTTTTCTCCTGTACTGGTTTCACAAAGCTTTTAGGAACTGATCACCCCTATCAGATATTATTAAAAAAGGCTGACGATTTCAAGCTATTGGAAAAGACAGTGTATGTGCTTGCATGCAAAATATGGCTACATATATTTTGTTCCTTTGGGCAACCACCTTGAAATACTTAAAATACTTATTTTGAAAGCTACAGATATTAGAAAATGTTTTTCAAATTAATATATGTATTCAAAGTACATTTTCAAATGCTCTCCTGCAACACTTCAAAACCTGAAGCAGATGAAAGAACTTGGGTATTGGGAGCAAGCTTGTTTAATTTCATATGTATTTCATAATCAACCCCATGCCTTTGTAGTCTTCCCTTCTGTGGAACTTTTCTGCCAAAGAATTTTTGTTTTTCAGGATTACTGTGGTGGAGGATAAAGGTGTGCAGCATCCAGTACAATGTTAAGAATGCCCTGGACTTGAAGAGAGAATGTGTTTATTTGGTTCCCTGCCCATGTGGGGAGTTAATGGCACATGAGCTTCTTGTGCAGTCAGTAATACTGCACTTGCACAACATGGCTGGTAATGCCCTTGTTGATGTACTGTGATGCCTATGACAACTAAAGAAGGGTGTCATCTTTAGAAGAAAAGTGTTTTTGTTTGAGATGGATCCAGAGCAGCACAAACTGTCTCCTGGCCACTGTGTTTCTTCTCTCTCTAATACATCAGTAGTGTTCTTGTATGATGGAAAGTGGGAGCTCACCATGCTGCTCTGGGAGACACTGATTGCTGATAGCATCCTGACCAGGGCTGTGCCTGGACACTGATACAGTTATATGAAGAACTGCTCATGACAGAGAGAAGGGCAGGAAGTACCACTCCCTGCCCTTTGGTTGGTGTAAGTTGTTATGGATTCATGCCCAACAGGACAAGCAATTCATTAACAAGAAAATGGAAAACCAGAAAACTTGGAGCTCTGTTTTTCAATTAAATGTATTTACACCATGCTACTTGACCCAGGATGAGTGTGCATCCCACAGGTATTTCACACTCAGAATTTTTAGAATAAGTTGTGTGACCTATTGTTCCTGAGTACTAGGGATATTTGATCCTTGCTTTACAAACATTCATATTATGCCATTTCTGGAGTTTTCATTTAAAAAGACATGACTGAAAACCAAGCCAGTCCACTGTGCACTGTTACGACGAGATCTAAAACGGGTACTAATAGAAGAATTATCGAAGGTATTTGCATTCTGCAGAGGATTTTTAAATGAGGTCAGGACTGTGTCGCTTTTTAATCTGTTACTCATTTCACAGCTTTAGAGGCCCATAAAAATGAAGTGACTAAACAAACTGACTCTTCTGCTGCTATGGGTAACTGCAGAGAAAGCTACAGGTTTTCTAGGTGATGACAAAAGGAAGAGAAGAGCTCCAAGACCAAGGCAAGGCACAGAGACGATCCACATGCTGCTGACGGTAGTGAGCAGGAATGATGGCTCATCCATGACACTGGGAAGAGACATAAACTCATGTCTCATATTCTCACGGGCTATTTAAATGTGTTCTATCCCACGTCTTCAGCACAGTTCCAGCTCCGCCAGAGTTGCGGGAGGCGGCGGGACCGGCGGAGCGGCCGGTGCCAGCAGAGGGAGCAGGCAGCACAGCGGAGCGCGGCTGGCTCGGACACCCCGCGGCTCCGGGGCATCGCCGCATGAAATCCTTCTGTGCTGCCAGGCTTGCAGCAAGCTTCCTAAAGGACAAAGTGCATCCATATCTTTTCTGCTCAAAGCAGGGTTCAAGTGTGGGATAGACTGGGATAAGCAGGTTTGTGGCAACGTCAAAATCTGTCTGTGCCTTGCAGCCTCTCACCTCCTTCCTCTTGCTTCTGGCAGAAAGTCCCTGCACCAGAACACAAGTGAGGGTGTACTTCTAGGTGACAGAGCACCAGGGCTTGTCATACTTAATTGTCCCACTGAAATAATCAGTGAGAGTATAATGATTTGTTTTCAGGGTCTGACTTGGTTTGGCAGAACGTTGGCCTGCATGCTTAAAACTTTGGCAAAAATTAAACCCACTGAACCTCAGTCCGTGTTATGGAGTGTCGCACAATCTTAACTCTGTGCAGCATTCTATTCTAGAAGAATTTGTTACTTTGTATTGCAAAGGTAAGCTCTAACTAAATATAATTAGCTCAAGCAAGAGTTCCTAGTGTAAGTATCATCACACCTCTTGAGACAGGTTTACCTGCACAGTTTTATCAGTGAGTGTGGTGGTTTCACCGTGGCTGAATGCCAGGTGCCCACCCAGCTGCTCTATCACTCCCCTTCCCAGCTGGACAGGGGAGAGAGTAAGGGTGGAAACAAAAAACCAGCACAAATTGTGGGTTGCCATACGGCAGTTTATATTTATACAAAAAGCAAAAAGCAAAAGAAGGGTGCGCGTGCACAAAGCAGAAGCAGCAACTAATCTCTACTTCCCATGTGCAGCGATGGTTGGCTGTGTCTGAGAAGTAGGGCCCCTAATCGTGTCGGCAGGCAGCCATCGGAGACAATGAGCGCCTCCCCTTCCTGCTTCTTGCCCCAGCTTTTATATCTGGGTTGATGTCATATGGTATGGAATATCCCTTTGGTCAGTGTGGGTCAGCTGACCTACTTGTGTCCCCTCCCAGGATCTTGCCCTTGAGTGAACAGTGAGTGCTGCACCCAGTGGTAGCTAAAATATGGGTGTGTTATCGACACCAATGCAGAACACTGTGAAGGCTCCTACGGGGAAACAAATTCTGGCTCAGCCAGACCCACCACAGTGAGGTCTGCACATCAGCTTGGAGTTAACACAGGGAAAAAGAAATGGTAAGAGAAGGAAGTGACTGACCAGTAGCCAGCCAAGAAGTGAAGCAATTTGGCCCCTAGGAGAGTGTCCTTTCCAGAGTCAGCAAGCAGTGAGGATGAGGAAGATGTCTGTAGTTATTCTTGTCAGGCTTCTTCCTCTATTAACTCTGTGCTTGGCATTAAGACCCAGTCAAGCTAACTCTTGACAGTTCCTGTATGTGATGCTGTCAGTGCTGACAGGATCACATTTAATCAGTCACAGGTGGCGCATGCCAGTCGCCCCACTTCGTGCACATTTATGGCCGGTAATGCTTATGGGATAATTAGCCACTTTTCTATTTGATAACTCTTGGTTTTCCCCTAATGTAACCTAAAGTTACAAAACAGATGGGAAACATGGGGGAAAGAAGGGGATTTTCAGACTATCAGCAATTGCTTTCTGTGAGAACCTATTAGAATACTGAGGTTTGCAGGTGGAAAGCAATGAGGATAACATCACAAAGGCAATAGCACAGGAAGGAGAAAGGAGAGAAACTGGCACAGCAGTTCAGGTGGAAGGCTGCAGGGCTGCAAGTGAAAGGTGAGCCATGAAGGGTGGACAGAAGGCCCTTGGCATTCCAAAGGTGAAGGCACTTGTGCTTATCTGTGCAGCAGTTGATGTGTCTGTCATTTGCTGCTCAGTGCTAAAGGGATGTTTATGCACTGTGATTGTGATTATAAGGTTGGTCTTGGAGCCCACATCAGAACTTTATAACTAAGGAGGTAGGAAAGTACACACACCATTTCTTCATGGCTCAAGCTCAATGGTTAAGCTCAAGTTCTGTTGTTAGGCTATCAAGAAAGTGAAGCAAGAAAGAAAAAGTAAGTTCTGTTAAATATCTTAAATGTGAACAGTAATTTTAAGCGTGTTTCCCTGTTCTCACTGTCTCTCACTGATAGGAATGTTGTGCAATGACTCTGAAAACATACCTTTTAATCAATGGTTTAAGTTTTAGCAGGGTGGGAGATAAATACCATATATCTATCTTCAGTCATGATCTTTGTCCTAATGGCGTGCAAGTATGTGTGAGATGTGGTATTGGATTAATACATTGCACAAAATCAGAGTACAGAGTTCTGGATTTATTTTTTTACCCAGAAACGTAACTCATACTAATCACAATACTTTGTCTAGAAGCATGTTGTCAGTTCTTTCTTTATAAGGTAACAACTAACTACTTCTGCTAAATAATTAAATGTGATAAAAGGGAATTTTGTGATCCAGACTTTACTGTAAAAGCAGAGTGTCTAGGTGACATCTATTGAGTGATACAGGACTCTCAAAATGCAAAGTTTACCAGGCCAAAAATGGAGGGAATAAAAAATAACATGGTTACCTTAACCCAAGTTGGGAGGAAACAGCTGGCTCAGTTGGATAATGCCCCATGTTCATGTTTACAATCTTGTTGGCCATTATTTTCTTTCCTTTAAAGAAAAGGAGCGCCCCTCAAACACACAATATAAGAGACACTTTTGTCAGCCTGTTACCGATGGGTAACTGCACCGAAGGCTGGAAATGGCCCCAGTATTTCTGTGGCGGAACCAAGAATCAGCCCCTGCATCAGTGTAGTTTTGTCATTGCAAAACTTTTCCTCACCCTCCATCTTGTGCACTGGGAGCTCTGTGAGGGACCCTGTAGAATAGCAGTTCTGCCATCATAGACCAGTGTTAAGTGGGGAACACAAATGGATGCACTGGTTGTCTGCTACAGCCTTCACAGGTCATTTGCAGAGAGCTACCCCCTTTTCTGAACACAGGAACTCATAGCTAGCAATGCAAGTGTGCGAGGAGCATGACCCAGTCATATTTTAAAATCACTCCGTGTTGTAAAGCACATTAGGGAGTAACTTGAGGCCATAGGCTGGAGACTAAAGCATCATGGTTTCTTAGGAACAGCTATTGTCCCTATCTTATGTACAGAAAATACACACTGTATGTTCTTACTGTCAGCCAAATCTCCATCGTGTAATTACATACTTACATACTTGCAGTGCCAAGTCTCCTGCTTGCTTTCAAGTGGGTTCCTCGTTAAGCTGTTATTACACACTTTTACCATACTCATTATTCAGATTTTTGTTTAAATTTCTCTGCTTTACCTGTATATTTCTGTCATGCGACAGCTGACACTCACCTGCTGTTGCCACAGATACATCCTGTTTCACCAAAACCACAGGTGTCTCTACCATCATTACAGGAATTTCCAAAGCAAATGGAGAGTTGCTACCCAGTTAAAGGGGAAATTAAGATCTCCAGTCCCACTCTTCTGTATCAACCCCCTCTTGCAGATGGCTGTCCTGGGAAAGCTGTACAGTGCATGCAGTTCATCAAGGCTTTCTCCAACTGTGTTTTGTCTTTTTTTTTATTTTCCAGGTTATGTAGAAATAATTTTTAATACTGAAAGAAGATAATTCCTTAAATTTTAAAATAATTTTTGTAAGAGCTCTGTCTTCTAAGCAAATCATTGAAGAACTCAGAAGTTTTCTGTAATGCAGCAGTTCATATTCTGTTGGATTTTCACACAGAGAGCATTGTCAAGTTCACTTGTTCTTGCATGAGAAAAAGATTTGTTTAATTTGTGTAATAAAAGTGTAATGAGTACTGAAAATGAGACTTCTTGGACTCTGTGAAGCCATAGTAGACAAGAGGAGCCTGGAAAGTAAACTGAATTAAAATCCACAGGAATTTAATAAAAAAGAGTTGTGTGGTGACAACTCTGAAAATGCACAGAGTGTATTCTCAAGGGTATTTCAAGCTTCTGATGAAGCAGCATAGAATTTTGAAAAGCACCTTGGGGGCTGATCTTCATATACATTTTTCTGTGTTACTACTAATAGTTAGTTGCAGCCTAGTAACAAAACTAACAAAGAGAGGGCCAGCAGGAAGTTAATTCTGCCCTGATGGGCTCAGGTGTTAATATGAATATCCTTGTGATGACCATGGTGACAGGATTTGTTTGCAGTGTTTTCTACGGCATCATGCACTTGTGAAGGAAAGATGTTTGCCAAATGTGCCAATCTGAGGTCTGGGTGGAGAAAACTAACAGGCACTTCTGTCAGGTTGTCAGCTGCCCCAGACAGGGCATGAAAAAAATCAGAATTGACCCAAAGTCTGGATGTTTTCCTGGGCTACACCAGTGTAGCTCTGCTACACTGCCACTGAAAACACAGGGACAAAATCCCTCTGCAATAGGCCATGAGAGAAGGACTCTGCCTCCTTATTCACTAACTCCTAGCATGCCAGGAGAGTGTTGTAATACTTTACCTCCACCCCACACCAGCTGACTGCGAGTCAGACCACTTGTCTTCTTGCAGCTCTGGAGGAAATTGCTACCCATATTGCTGTCCTTGACTTCCAATCCTTATGGCTGGGTGTCTGTAAGTTGTACCTGCCCACCTGTTGCTCTGCCCTTCCAGAGCACTGATGTCCCACCAGGGAACCCACCCCTTGTCCAACCCAGTAATACTGGCTTGCAGACACCTGTTTCTCATCAAGCCCTTTCATCCAGAGAATCGTGTGCGCTGAGTGAGTCTAGCTTGTGTTTAATCCTCTGACAGGGGACTGCAAGAAAGTTCCAGACTAAACCACACGCTTTTGGGATGGGAAGCTGGCTCCCCAGATTTTTTGTACTCATGCCTTTACAATCAGTGCTGAGGCGGAGGAAACCTCAGTGAAGATCCAGCTGTCTGCTTGCATGCTGGAAGGCTGTCTGAAAAAAGGTTTCCCTCACAGTGGCATAGGGAAGGAGGAGGCAGTGTGGAACACCACAAGGTTCTGCCAGGTGCCAGGCTCTCCTTGAACCTTCTGTGACCTTCCAGATGCTACTCTCTCCATGCTTCAGCTGATTGACAGGATAAAATCTTGCTTTGGTAATAGCAAATGAAGTCTGAAAAGGAAGACAAGTCTTCTAACTAACACTGCTGTTTCAAAGAGCTGCCTTTTTTAGCAAGACATTGACTGTGACAGGAATTTTTCCTGTCTCAAAAAAGGTTTCCTGCACTGCAGGAGCCAGTTCAGTTGGGCACACATTCCTCTGAGGAAAAATACCTTTGAAAACTATTGCAGGGTATTTATTCCTAATATGATGAGACTGGCTTACGATCTGCATTTGGCTGATGCCAGCCATGAACAGCAGCCCTTGGAGGAGACATGGTAATGGAAACCTGTGGTGAACTCATGCAAAACCCAGCCTGTTGTGGCAGTGGCTTAACCCTCGCCCTCTTCTTGTGAAGAAATCAGTCCTGATTTAAAAACTACTTCTGGGCAAACAGACTATTTTTGGCCTTTCTCGTATTTCAGCCTCATCCCAGCTGCTCTTGTGATAGGTCCATAGCACCTGGCCAACCTTTTGCTAAAAACAGAATTATTTTCTGATTGCCCATCTTCAGCCCCGTGTGTTCATCATCTCCCAGGGCAGCTTCCATCCTTCTGTGAGGCCTGAGGGATTTCGTATGGGTTGCTGTTTCACCTTTGTGTTTCAGCTGGTAAAGCTTTTGGCACAGGATCAAGCTCATGATCACTGGTGGGGGCTGATGGAGAGCCTTTGTGTGTACTGACACAGCCTGCTCATCTAGGCAGGAGAGAGCAAGCACTGCCAGGGCACAAACTGTAGGGGTGTGACTCATTTGTTGCTTCTTTGCTGCCTGGGTCAAATGCAGGGCAGACTTGGGCAGCAGAAATAAACCACTCACCCTGAATCCCAGCTCACCTGCCAGTCCTGCAGGAATGGCAAACAGGCCCAGTCAGTGCACACCTTGTCTCACAGATGACATCCCTGGGAAAAGCGCTGCTCTGTTCCTGCTTGACCAGTGCAGTGCTGAGGTGATGCCGGGGAAGCCAGCTGGGTTCACAACAAAGCCATGCAGTCACTTGGTGTCCTCATGTCTTCTATGAGGTGGTGGCACCTGTGCTCTGATGAGGCTGTCACTTGCCATGACCTTTGGACCTCTGTTCAAGCAGATGGTTGGGTGTTTCCAAACAGGAGGGCAGCAATTCTTTTCTCTCCTGTCTGGCAACTTGTGTCCTATTTCACAGCCCACTAGCCCAGCCTCTCTGTGAAAGGCTCAGTTCTTGTGGGATCTGGGACACTTTTGTATTTGCCCATTGTTTTGGGCCTCCTGGTGACATTGGTGTTAATGGAGTGGCAGGCTACCTGTCAGTCTACTCAGAAGTTCTGGAGGATAGAACACAAGCTTCCACTGAGCACCATAAGTAGTAGTTTTCCTGACACTGGGGCCTGGAGTGAGATCATTCACTCTTGTCACACAGCCTGATAGGGCTGAAAAATGGTCATAGCACAGATGGGTACACACAGGTCAGTGAGTTGTCAGAGGTCACAGAGTAAAATCCTTGTTGGCTCTGGGATGATGATGTGATACACCCTCTTCCTCAGCCTTTAATGCATTAATAGCAGGACCCTGCTGCCTCAGCTGGGCATGTGGACTATCTATGCAGAGATGCTTAACACCTCCAGCAAGTGTTCATGCTGACAGCCAGACCTTTGCCTTGTTGTGTTTTATGTCAAATGAGGAGGAGAAATGATCAGCAATAACACTTCCTCACCACAGCAGTCCCTCAGCTTTACAGAGGCAGGGCAGTCTGTCTGTCTGCCCACCCTGCAGCAGCCAGCACAGTTCTGTTGTGTCAATACCAGCAGCTTTTCTTCCTGGAGAAAACCTTGCTTTCTCCAGAACCTCGGCACACAGGATTGTGCCCTCCCAGTGCAGTTACTAATATAGGCCATGAGCTAAAATGAGCTCATCCAGAACTGCAATTCTGTGCTGTGTGCTGGTGATGTTATTCCAGACTAGCCAAGCTCTTCGACAGCACACATGATGTGAACCAGAAACCTCTGATGCAAATACAGCCTCATGTACAACACTGTGATGATATTAGGGCACAATAGCTGAGCGACCATGTCAGAGGTTTGAGAAGCATTTTCAAACCCTCTTTTTGATTAACATGCACAGAGAGAGAGTGTAGACCTGGGGCTACTCCTGGCAATGAAGTGAAGAAGGAGTAGGAAGAGGGGGAGAAGGTGTGAGGAGGGTAGGCTTGGAGCCTACTTTGTCCTGGTGACACAGAAGAGAATGAGAGAAAAAGGGAAAAGCAAAGAAAAAAAAATGCAAAGGAGTGAACAACCTTGAAGACCAGCAGTGAAGAGCAAACCTCTTCTGCTGCCTGACTGCAGGTGATGTGCCTGACTGTAAGGTTTCCAGAGAGGAAGGCAGTCTTCCTCTTCAGGAATGCCTGGTTGTCATAATTTTTGAAACTGTAACTATTTGATCTTGAAAAGACAGCTCAGCATCCCCACCTCGGAGGCAAACAGAGCACTGGTTTCAACCAATATAACCATGCACCCTCTGGCCAGGAGGTGTGTCTGATGCCCCATGGGGTGCTGTGGGAGTAGGTCCCCGAAGAGTAGTTAATCCCTGCCCTTAGCAGGACCTTCTGGGCACAGCAGAGTCCAGGAAGGCTGTAGTCCTTTCCTCAGTGTTGCTAGTGTTTGGACTATAGGTCTCCACACTAAAAGTAAGATGTGAAAGCAGGGTGTCACGTGTTTAATCATGATGGACGGAGGTTGACTCTTCCTTCACTTCCTGGAGTTCTTCTTACATTTGGGGTTCTCCTGCTTTAAGACTTTACCACTGAACCCTTGATTTTAAAGAATTAAAGACCCCCACTGAGTTGCAGCAACATGACAATGACATCTCACTGGAAATAACGAGAATAGAAGGGATGGCAATCTTTCCTAAGTGAGGCTAAGGCTGCTACCAAATTCCCCTGCTGCATCATAGACAAACCCAGAAAGAGCATTACTTTTGGCATGAATACACTTCCAGATTGCCTCCATTATACTCTTGCATAAGCATTGTTGCCATCGTAGCTGGTAGCATGTGTTAGCCCATTCAAATTTTGCAAATGTTGGCATAAGGAAGATGAGGAAAGGAAACCTCTAGGGCATGAAGCAGCCGGTTTGGAAGGCTGATAGCCAGGCCTGTCTCGTTCTGGAGTGATGCAACAAGGCGGGGGGGAAAAAAACCTAACTGAGGAGATGAGCAGAGTTTGCTTTGACATGTGCCTTGCTTATTGTGGGAGAACCAACACCCAGAGAAACCGCTGCAAGCACACAGTGAACCCTTGCATGATTAGTTGCAAAAAAATCCCAATATCAGTAATGTTGTTGATAGGGTCTGTAGTTGCAGGCAAATCAAGTTGTCATTTTTACAACAAATAAATTGCAGTTTTTATTGCCCTATATACAGGTGCAGGATGGGTGTACATATGTATGTGCACATGTGTACACCCCACATGAAATAAACATGTTGTGTTGTACCTATGACTGCACTAAAATAAAAAAATAAAAAAAAAGTTAAGTAACCGTAAATCGTGTATCTCTGTATCTACACGAAGCAACCGAGTAGGATCTGTTTGGACACAGCTGCTTTGAGTAACACAGCCGCTGTAAGCCAACAGTCCTGCACCAGAACAGTACGAATTACGTTATTTCGTGTCAGTGGAGAACACATTTCTTAGCGGGACAGCCCGCGGTTTCACGCGCACGCACTTCTCCTTGTTTTTGGCAGGAAGCACTCCCGCCCACGGCAACGCAGAGGGCACAGCGACCACCCTAATTCCCGTCCCCGGGGGTCCCTGGCTCCTTGCGCAGCGCTCCGGGAGGGCTGGGCTGTCCCTCCCTGCCCGCCCAGCTCCGGCCGTGCCGCCCCCCCTGNACACACCCCCGCACACCCCACGGGGCGGAGGAGGAGGAGGGCGGAGGGAGCGGAGCAGCCCCCCCCCCCCCCCGCCCCGCCGCAGCCCCCGGGCGATAGCGCGGTGATCCCCCGTGCGACACGGGCAGTGCAGCTCAGCCTGCCCGCCCCGCGTTCCCTGGACAGGCACCTGCAGGTACGTGACC
>VWZG01008633.1:13732-31006 GCA_013396735.1 Grallaria varia
CGGGGTGGGGGTGGGGGTGCGTGTGTGCATCCAGCGGTGCCCGCCGCAGGGGCGGGCGACATTCCCCGTATCTCTTTGTGCGCAGCCGAGGGCTCTCCGGGAAGCTTCGCTGGGCACAGGCACGGCCCCCCCGGCCTTGTGGCGGAGCTCTGTGCGGTGGCAGGGGTCGGTGTGCCCCCCTAGGCTGCACAGGGGGTGCTGGTGCGAGGGTGGGGGGCGGGCAGGAGTGCCTAAGGGGTCTAGTTTGTCAGGACAGATGGAGAACCCCTCCAGCCCCCATTGCATCCCCTTGCAAAAAGAAACCCTTTGCTGCCCCCCGTCCCCACTCCCCCACTCCCCCTCCCGGCTGAAACAGAGGTGGGCAGCCTCAGGGGCCGCGGTGTGGGGACCCAGGGGTCTGGCGGCTGCACCGAAAAGGGGGCAGAGGACCAGTGCCTGATGGTGTGGTTCGTCCCCACACGAGATTCGGGCCCTCCAGCGCCTGCCATAGGGGAGCACAGAGTGGTCCCTCTTGTCCCCAGCCCAAGCAGGCAGTCGGGGTGAGCGCTCGGAAAGGCAGCTCCTCACAAACTTAGTTTGCCACCGACAAGAGGCAGGAGCAATAAGGGAAGCCAGAAAACTGAAGGAAGCTCAGAAAAGATGGTAAAGTGCAAAGGAAAAGAGTGAAGATGATGGAGGATACATTGAGCCTTCTGCATTTCAATTCCAGCTGTCAGAAACAGAGCCACCCTCCAGATAAAGGAATAACTATGACACCTATGTTAAAACTCACCTTCCATCTACAGTGTTAATGGTTATAAACGTCCCCTAAATGCATCTGGCAGTTCAGTAGTACTAGATATAGAGTAAGACTGTTTCCATTCAAGTGAATGAAGATCTGTCATACAAACAAAACAATACACCTGGTAAAAATGACATCCCTGTGTATGGATGGCTTTCAACATTTGAATTATTGATCCATGAAGTTTGCTTTTGCTTGCCTTGCCTGCCATTCCCTCACTATCCTTCTCAGAAAAACAAACTCTACCAATTCTAAAACTGTGATAGATGCTAAAGCTTGGCTGTGAACCTGCACAGACTGTAATGGTTTTCATTTTTCTGTTGATATGAAGAGAAATTGGACCAAGTGGTTGGTGTGCTTGATAGCAGCAGTGAGAATTTGCATAAAACAAATTATGACATCTCTTGTCTGAGTTCTGGATGACAACTTTTCAGGTCAGGAACTAGGCTAGTGTTTCTTAATCTTTTTTCTTCTTTAAACCGACTAACCCCAAAAGGCCTTTTCAGGTCAGAAGTGACCAACTCCTGCTTCCCTCATGGCTGCTTCTGGTCTCAGTATGGTTCAGAGCTCAGGCTGACAGGGCTGTACTCAGGTGGTAGTGCAATTAACCTAATAACCTCATCCAACACCATGCTGGGCCTGCAAGCCTGCCCCACAGCACTTGTGCATCGTTTCAGACTACTTCCAACTGACTGGCGTTACCAGAGCCCGGTAAAATTGCCCTGGGGTTCATATCTACCAGTTGTCTCAGGATGATTTTTCAAACATCATTTCAGGCTTGGATAAACTTGTTATTGCCGACTTCTAAAGCTGCAGAAAAGTCAGAATTCACGTAGTTCTTGCACTGACCTGCAGTCCTGTGTTCAGCCTGGCACTCAACCTGCCTAAGTGATACTCAGATCTCCTCTTCACTTTCCTGTGGTTTTCAGCAAAAATCTGTTCTTCAACCTTGTGCTCAAGTTTATCAGTGCTTTGAAGTCTTTTACAGGTGGACTAATAAACAAACATGATAGTTTAAAAACTTTGCACCCAAGGGACTAAGAGAAATAAGAATTGGCAAAAAGATCCTGTGTGATCTAAGTATTAACAGAAAGTGTTGAGGGGATAATAGGTGGTCTTACATGCAGTGTAAAACTTGTGAGAGAAATGCATCATGGTATTACTATTTCTGCTGTTGTCAGTAACTCATTTCAAGAGTGCAGAAGTAGTCTTCTTTGCATTCCACTAAGATAGGTAGGTTTCCAAGAGGTTACCTAAAACTTGTGGAAAACCTGTAACATCTCTTCTCTACCCATTGTTAGTCAGTTGGTGTTTTAGCCTGGCTTGTTGTTTGTTGGGGTTTTTTTAAAGCAAATATACATTGATGTTTCTTCTGTACTGACTCATCTATACACCTGGTAGCTCGTGGTACAGCAGGAAGTTTCCTATAACTGAACTTAATGGAAGTTTCAAAAGCACAGTATAATTCTGTGACTCTCATTCATGCAATGGTAATGTATTTATAGTCACGAGTTCCTAAAGCAGCAGCGTTTTGCTGCCTTAGTAGTTCACACCTGCCAGTCACCGGGTGCACCTCCCTTAAGTGGCCACCAAACCTTGCCTTGCTGCCACCTTGACTGAGCTGTCATGTGTCCACACACTGCAGCTCCACTGCAGCTCAGAGATTCAGCAATAACATCTTTCGGTGCTTTTAGTCTCCCAGCCTTATGCCTCTCTGTCTCCCTCCCCTGTTACTTATAAAATACAGACACAAGAGGTCCGAAGGTCTTAAATATGGACAGATGTGTAATTCCAGCCTTGGCACTCACTTCCACAGTGCAACTGCTCTCCACATCTGCACTCTGGGAGGGATAACTCATCCATGCATAGCTCACAGAGGTGGTGTGAAAATAAAGTACCATTTGTAAGGCACTTTCGCAGAACTGTGTGTGGCAATTAGCCCTCTTGAGGATTGTTATGCATCTGGTAATTCAAGTGTAACTGGCTGAACATAATGCTCTGCTTCCAAAGGTTAGCACTGCACGCCTTTTCTCAAAGTAAAACAGGGTGAGATGAAGATTAGTGACTTAAATGTAGTGGACATTTTAATTGGCTTTCTGGTCATTTTCTGTGAAAAATACTCAAAAATGAGTGTTAGTTTGAGTCAAATGTTTCCTTGATGGATCTGCATAACTCCAAGGAACATGAAAGACTTATACCTTAGTACTATTAATGACAAAGAAGACCTGTGGAGCCTAACTGCTTCATCTTCAGGTACATGACCTGATTTGTTGATTTATTAACTTTATTTACTGCCTGGGTTGGTGAATTCTATTGCAAGATAGAAATTATGGTGTGTCAGCCTGCTCTTGTTTCCGTGGTAACAAGTACACCTCACAGATTCTGTAATAAGACCCTTGGCTGGCCACTGATTGTCTCCATTTTTCTGGTTTAGCAATTCTGGGGCCTGAAGTAGGGTTTTTTTCATATGACTGTCCAAACTCAAGCATTCAAAATGAAAACAAAAATAAAATAATGGATGCCTTCAGCATATTGAGAATATGTTGTAACTTGGCCTCAGTCATGCATACATGGTTAGGATGTAAGCAGATAGTATTCAGTATTGTGTTTTCTTCTGAGAAGGGTATGGTGAAAAGGATCTATCCAGGATCTCGGGCTTTGTTGGATCTTTGTTGAGCATCTTCTGTGGCTATCTGATGTGTGAAAGAAGTTACTTTGCATGATGTGGGGGCTATTCTCAATTACAGGTGTTTTCTTTGATGGGCAATCAGTTTTTGTCACAGTCCTTGTATCACTGAAGAGTTCATTCATATTGCTTCATTCTCTTTTATTTTTTATTCTTTAACAACACGCAGGATCTGCAACTTTTTTTCACTTGGCTTATGTTAACTCAGAGACATCACATGAGTTCTTTTGGACCCAAGCACCTTAGGATTTTGGTCCTGTGAAAAGTTACAGGAACAGAAGCTTTCCTTTAAGTGCAGAATCACAGGATTAGATTCATGGTATTCACTAAGTGAACACTGTGACATTCTGCAAATTTTTATTTTCGTTGCTCAAGGTAATTATTTTCTAAAAGCTGCCATTGTATCTTAAATATTTACATATGTGGTTTACAAATAGTACCTAATATAACTGGAAGCGATAAGGGGAGAAAAGAATCTCCTTTGCCTTTTTCTCTCCAGCTTTGTTAATTTCATCAATTTTTTTCATAATTCTTTTTTTTTTTTTTTATGATCTGCCCTATTATTTTCCTCTGTGATCTTCAGTAAAGTAAGTATCTTTGGTCAGTGTGGACAATCAGGCAAAAAACCCTTCACTATCATTTTTTAAAAACCAGAACATAAACATGTAGCACTAGTTGAACATCCAAATGCACATGATAATTTACTGCTCATCTAGTCTGGTTGGCAAAGCTTTCTTGACTCCCAGTGCTATAGTTTGTAAGCTTTATTTTTCACTCGCTTCACCTATGAACAGCTACATTTTAATGAACGAAATAGGCAAGAAAGGTATCCATGATATAATTATCTTCTATAGCATTTTTTTTTCAAAATATGTGTAAAGATGGCAGCAACTGAATTTAGTAATTTCAAATTTCGTTATCCGTCCTGTCATGGGTTAAGGCTGGATGATGGTCTACTACGTTTACATTGTGTAAGGGGTAACAGGAAAGAAAAACTCCTCAAGACAAGGGAAGGACACAGGGTGGAAGCCTCTTTGGAGAAATGTCTCAAACACTCATAAATGAAGCAACTGAAGCCACACCATGAGATATGCCATGAGATATGTGGCTAAGGGATGTCCATAAGAGCCGTGGTATGTGTGGGTGGCGTGCTGAGGGGCGAGATGACCCATGTACTTGCAATCAGGCAGGTTAAAGGAGTAATGTTGAGGTGGCTATGTTCTTCTTCCATCTTTACGAAAGATCCACAGTCTTTGTAATCTCTTTGTTACTCCCGATATTCCTCATTTACATATAAATTGACTGCCACCCCCCAGACCTTCTCCCACCCCCCACCCCACTTGGGCTCGGAGGAGGGGTTGCCCGAAGCAACCAACACAGAAAAAGTACAGCGAGTTACCTTATGTGAGACTTCAGGACATCAGAGACCCTCCGTTGGCCATCCCAGCTCTGGATCCAGGACCAATGATCTATCTTTCTATTTCTTTTGGCGAAGTTTACCAATAGAGCCGTTTCCTAACTGTGTGCCCTCATCATTCTATTAAACCATTGTGAGTTTTCCTTCAAATAAAATTGTTTTTTGTTAAAGGACCACCAGCGTTGTTTCACTGCACCTCTAGACAGAGGTATTTTCGAACCTGAGTCACTTTCCTCCCCCTCTTGTGTTGCAAAGTCCTAAGAGATAGCAACGGTCTACCCTAGTAACCTCTGAGCTATAAGCCAAGAGAGGTTTGAGCAGTGCCAAGACAACAACTTCCTGGGAAAGGGCAGCTTGACTGCTACACTGTTTGATGTTATCTCCCTCTTATAGAATATAGTATATATATACATATATATACTATGTATAGAATATAGTATATAAGCTTTTTCAGTATGTTGTAGCATCATCATAATAATTATATTTCAATTATGTAATAATAATAATAAAGTTCTATGCTGTAGTCAGATGAGAGAGCAAAAATAGGTCTCACAGAGGAGGTGTCTGACTTAGAGCATGAGGGAGCAGTGGTTCTGCTGGAATCTGCCCTGCTCCCAGTCCTATCCAGCGATTTCCTGAATGATACAGTGGAAGAAATAACACACCACCTCCCTCTGTGTTGCACCTGTGCAGAGCACGAGGCCAGAAGGAGACATACAGGTGTGGGAGCACAGATTCAAATTTCAAAATCATATCAACAGGTTGGAGATCTGGGCTGGAGATGAGAGGGTGTAAATTGCAAAACAGGGTTCTCCATGGAAGGTGAAGAAAATGCTGAAATTACAAGCTGGGTAGCAATTTCTTTGGTGTTGTTTAGTTAGGGTTTTTTTGTTTTGTTTTGTTTTCATGTGTTGTTTTAAGAAAAAAGTATTCTGCAAAGGGAAGAAAGTAACTTTGCTTCATGGCCATGGTGGATTGGACAGGAAACAATTTTTGGTAGGAGGGTAGGTCAGGGCTAGGCATCAAAACATATGCATGACCCAGTGTGGTGTGGGAATGGGTGTGCAGGGAGATGTCAGTGTCATGAGGAGAAAAACACTGTGGTGAAATGAAAACACTTCTCAATTGATGTATCTTCAGCTTTGTCCTTGTCACAGTGCCTAGAAGTCATCCTGGTGCAGAAAACTGCTATAACAATTAGAAACCTTCTCTGTTTCTTGCCCAGCACACTGGTATGGTATTTACACCTTATCTGGACTGCAGGTGGCTACTTCCATACAGTTGTGCACTGCAAATTTCTGGAATGACAGCCAAAATTAGGGAAAGATTAGCTTTTGGTATGTGCTTGGTGCTGCAGTGTTTTCTTAACTTTTCTGTTTGTCTCCTCTTCTTAAACCTGAAGCCACAGACTGTAATTTCTATACTTCTGGTATCTCTGCAGTTTAAGTATGGAGGGGAGAGGATGTATTTATGTTCTCCCAAAGCTGTAGAGAAAAACCTTGTCGCCCTGTGATAGTTTGCCAAATCTGCTGCAACACACCATAAGGAGCCAACATATTTTAGCTGGTAACACTCCAAATGTCATAGCTTAGAATTTGCAAAATATTGCAGGATGAAAAAGAATTAATGAACTATTCTCAAAAGGTAAAAGCTGACACTTTCTTCTTTTTTTGATCTGTGAGGTTTTGCTCCTTGCTGTTCAGCCAGCTTTTCACGGAAGACACTGAACTACTCATTGAGTGGAATGTTTTCTGTTCTCCATCACGTGGGTTATCCCCCTAAAGCAGTCCACAGTCATACCAGGTTATACCAATCTACATTGTGAAGTTAAGTATTTTGTTGTACCTGAAAGCTTTTTATAGAGGGTTGGTTTTTTTTATTCTTCACTATTAACTAGGAAAGTGAGTATTTCCTGTTCAAAGTTTTGATTTTGTGCTGCCTTTTTTTAGTACTGTTAGAGGAAAGAATAATATCTAGTTTCTCTCTCTCTTTTTTTTTTTAACCTTCTTATCTGTAACTATAAAAACAAGGCTGTGTTTTTAAAAAATGAGCTCTTACAGAGCCAATGTTAAATTTTCNCTTGATGACTGCTGATTGCTTAATTTCAAACCACTCAAGTTTAACATTTCCATCTCTGATTTCCAAAAATACAGATAACTCTTGGGGAAATAAACTGGTTAAAAAAAAGTGTTGTGTTTGTAATGATTGATTATTAACTACCCACTGTCAGGTGGATCATTCCCAAATCTTCTGCATTTCAAGTTACACTTCAATGTAGATTCTCCTTACAAGTTTAAAACTTGCCTCTGAGCCAAGATATGCAAAAAACCCTCATGCAAATAGCTTGTGTCCAAACCCTCTTTCAGTTAAATCCTATTTTCTGCATAAAGCTTCACTTCATAGCAGTGTACAGCTATGAACCCCATAAATGGCACATTTTCTCTGTACTCAGTATTATGAATTAAACAAACAAGGAAGGACTCCACCCACTTCATCTGACCCGGTGCCTGGTATCAGTCTAAAAAATCAGGCACAGTGCTGAATGTTCGCTGAACAGGCAGTGTGATGTGATTGGAATACTGGTGACAAAGATTTTTCGATTGTGGAGAGCTGGGTCAGATGTGCTCATTTTACAAATCTATCTTGATTTGAGGAAGAGAAGATACTTACAGTGGGGTAAGTGGAGGAAGCCAGAAAATTATATATGCGATATATATAAACACCCACTAAGTAGATTTTTTTCTGTTTGTCTTACTATAAATAGTGTAGGGCCTCAGTTCTGTAACATATTAGATATTATTGTACTATTCAGCAAAATACAGGTGAGTTATCCTCCCAGAAACAGAAGCACTATTTTAATAGATAATTTTAATAGATAATTGAGTTCCACTTTTTCTCGTGTATTTTTTTTCCAAAGAAAATGTGTATATGTTTCCCCCTCAGCTGTCTTTTTTCCTCTGGTGAGATAATCTATTCTGAAATAATGAGACTGATTTCAATGTGGAAATATATAGGAGCCTTTCTTAGTAATGCATTCACATGTATGGAGAAAAAAAAGACTGTCTGCCAGAGAAAAAAAAAATTGTAAATTTGGATTTACCATTTCTTTTGGACGACAACAGAATACATTATAATGAGCATGGCACATAAGTCATGTTTTGGAACAGCTCCACAAGATAGCGGAGCATTACTGAAATACAGCATCAGGCAATTCATGAGGAGGGTGGTTATTCACCCAGGACTTTATTTGCAAGAAACATGCTGCCCTTAGATTGAGCTCTTTTCAATATGCTGCATCTGCTTAACACGCTGTGTTTGCTGTATGCATTTGAACAGTCTCGTATAGATGGTCAAAATTTGTTTTGGTCTAGCCAGGAGTCAAGGAGAAATAGCAGCTCGTAGTCATATAGCAAAGATATGCACTATTAACCATTGCAATTTAATTTTGTGTTTGCGTGTTAACATTTAGTGTTTTCATGTTGCACAGTTAAGCTAAGTGGCCTCTTTCTAGTCAGGCATCCCTAAGGCTGTCTTCACCTCTGCTGACCTCCTAGACAGTGATTAAACCATTTGGCTGTGTTTGATTAGCTTAGTTTACAGACCATTTAACTGCTGCAGAAGTATTTACATGGGATAATGCTGTGAAGATTAAGATGGGAAAAGTAAAACCATGGAACCACTTCAGGTTTTATGAAACAAAGACATATGAATCCAGCATATATGTATGTATTTTAAAAACTCAAGACTTGCCTTTTGGGCTCGATGATTTATTTTTTACTCTGAAGGAGAAGTTGCTCCTTCAGTGGAAAGCAATGGTTCCCCTTGTGGCTCCACCTTGATGCTGATGCCCTGCCCATGGCTGTGAGATCCACACTGGGCATAAGGAATATGCTCTTTAACAAGGTAAGAGCAGGGCAAATTGCTTTATGTTTTACTTCATTAGTATTGATGCACTACCACCATCCTAGTACAATTAAAAAGGAGAAAGTCCAAGTGAGCACATCTAGACAGCTGTTCAGGGTCTTCCCTTGTCTGCCTACACCTGGGAATTTCACTACGTGCCTATATGGTGCTGTGTTGGAAGATAGGTGTGGGGAGACTCCAGCTGGTCTGGAGTCTCTGTGGAATGACTGGACACTGGTAGGAACTTCTGCACATTGTCAGGGTGATATACATGGAAGGAGAGACTGTAACACAGAATGGAAGTCTGGTCTGTAAAGTGATGAGTCATTGTTGTTTGACATGGGCAGTCTGTGTGTCCAATTAAGAATTATTTATGTATAGAGTAACCAATGGTTCATGGACATGTGTCAATACTGAGGTCTATATAAGCCATAGTTTCTGATATAATAAAGGCTTTCTGGTTCCTGTTCCTGATGAAGATGTGTCGCTGTTTGACCTATCTCAACTGCACAGTGACGAATAGGTTTGATTGTTCCTTCTGACATAGCTGGGGTAAATTTGTAGCATTGTCCTTTTCATGAAATGTGTTCCAAGGGAGTTGTCAGTCTTTTTTTCCTCTCTTGGTTATGGTTTTCTTTGTTTGTTTGTTTTGTAGACTGTAGCGCTTCGGAAGAATGGAGGTGATCAGTGCATATTCCCTCTTCTGCTAAGGGGATATCATTGTGCCTTTTGGTAAAGAGGTGGAGGAGCATCTGTATGTGGCTCTTGAGACTGTTGTGAGGAGGAGGGAGCTGGAGTCTTTTTGTGAATAATGTTCTGCCCTGGCCCCCACAGGTGTCATGTTTAGGGTTTGGGGACTGGTTTGGTAAGTCAGTAGGAAGACTTGCAGGACATACCTGGTTGCCTTGATGGTACTGAACAAATCTTCTCCTATTATTAAGGCAGCCTTCAGTAGCATCAGGGTTGGGGGACCATAGGTGGGAATATTCCGGATGTGCAGAGGGACCAGGACTTTTGTGTGAATGAACCTAATATTCCTCTGGGTTTTGTGTGGGTTGTTGTTCTTGCACGCTGCAGTTTGGAGGTGCAGTGCGTTTCCTATAGTCTTGCATGGGCTTTTTGTCCAGGGCTGGTGCCTCAAAAAAAGTGCTTCTGGGAGTGGTTGAGCAGAGGTCTGCAATGCTGACTGGTGTATGAGTCTCCTCACAGCCAACTATCAACTGGCAGAGTTGGACCCAGGCCCCTGCCATGGTTTAACCCCAGCCAGCCATCAAACCCCATGCAGCTGCTTGCTCACTCCCCCACCACTAGGGATGGGGAGAGAATCGGGAGGGTAAAAGCCAGAAAACTCATGGGTTGAGATAAAAAAAGTTTGATAGGGAAAGCAAAAGTTGTGCACACCAGCAAAGCAAAACAAGGAGTTAATTCATTGCTTTCCAGGGACAGGCAGATGTTCAGCCATCTCCAGGACAGCAGGGCCCCATCATGTGTAACTTGACATGTGTAACAGTGACTTGGGAAGACAAACACCATCACTCCAAGCATTCCCCTCTTCCTTCTTCTTCTCCCCATTATATATACTGAGCATGATGCCTTATGGTATGGAGTATCCCTTTGGACAGTTGGAGTCACCTGTCCCAACTGTGTCTCCTCCCAACCTCCTGTCCACCTCCAACTTCCTTGCCAGCATGGCAGTATAAAATGCAGAAAAGGCCCTGCTCAGCATTAACAAAAACTTATCTATATTATCACTGTTGTTATCACAGTGTCATATCAGCCACTGCAAAGGAAATTAACTCTACTCCAGTCAAAACCAGCATCCCCCATGACTAATGCTAGAGCCCTCTTCCAGGAAGATACTGCTCACACATCAGGAAGGTCCACTTTTCCCATTGCAGAATGCTTTTGTGTAAATTAATACCTTCTCCATAAGGTATGAGGTACATTGTCGAAGGTTTACTGAAGGCCAAGTGAATTAAATTACATACGTGATTTTTATCTGCTTGATTCGCCTTTCTTCTCTACTTAATGACCACTTTGAAAGACTCTTACAGCCATCAGAGGTCTGACAGTTTCCCCTTGTAACTGTTGTACAAGTGTGATCCTCTCTGACTGCATTTGTTTTAAAGGCTGCACTATTTTTAATTGTGCTCTGCCTCTGCAAGATGATTTCTCAAAAATAGTAGAAGTGTATAACTTTTGCTGAATTTATAATTTTACTATAAAGAATTCAGGAGGATGTCAAAGGAAAATTTCTGCTGATGTGACATGCTATTTGTGAAACAATGTGTTGGTTTTGTTGTGTAGGATGTAATTTTCTTCCTGGTTTCTATCAGGGGACTCACAAAAGAAAGCGGCATTACCATTTTTCACATGGTTTGTCCCATTAGATTGTTTGGTAGAAAGTATTCGAGTAGGCGACAAATTGAATTGCTTTTACATTTCCAAGACACTTAAGATAGAAAATAGAAAAGACAACACTAGATAAACATGCTGCGTATATAATAATATTACTGCCAAGGAAATTTAATTCGGTCTTCAGTGATGAGTTTGGGCAGACGTTTTGCATTCAGCTGGAGATAAGGTAATGCACGCAGTGCAGTCTCAAGGAAGTAGGAAGAGAATGAAACTGATATTTTGCATTAGTTGTGTATTATTTATTGCGTCTGATAGAAGTGTAGAGCAGACATCTGATACTAACACCATCTGCCCGGTATCGGAAGAGTAGGGTGGTGCTGTCACTTTCTGTGTAAGAGTTGGCTCAGAAAAGCTTTTATTTTATAAGTCACTGCTTTACCAATGTTTTTCTGGGCAATTTGCTTTCTTTTACTGAGGCTGTAGTTCTGGCATTAGAAGTCAAGTCTTCGATTAGTAGTTGACTTCCAGTGTGCAATGGTCCCAGTATTTTATATCAAGATAGTGAGAAGCAGCAGTTATGATCAACTGCTGTAAGAAACCAGTATTTCTGTGCTCTGAGGGCAGGAAACTGCAGGAAGGCAGTTTCCATGGAATCATAGAATTACAGAATATGCTGAGCTGGAAGGGACCCATCAGGATCACTGAGTTCAACTTCTGTCCCTGCGCAGGACACCTCAAGAGTGACACCATGTGCCTAAGGGCGTTATCCAAATGCTTCTTGAACTCAGGCTTGGTGCTGTGACCACTTCCGTAGGGAGCCTGTTCCCGTGCCCAATCAGCTTCTGGGCAAAAAACCTTTTTCTGATATCCAGCCTAAACCTCCCCTGACTCAGCTTCATGCCATTGCCTTGAGTTCTGCCACTGGTCATGAGAATGGAGACCTGTACCTGCGCCTCTGCTTCCACTTGCTAGGTTTTTGAAGACTGTTGCAGTCTCAGTGTGCTCTTCTCTAGGCTGAACACACCAAGTGCCCTCAGCTGCTCCTCATACGGCTTCCCCTGAAGGCCCTTTACCATCTTCATTGTGCCCTCCTTTGGTTGCTCTCTAAGAGCTGAATATCTTTCTTATCTTGCAGCACCTAAAACTGCCCACAATATTCCAGGTGAGGCCACCCCAGAGCAGAGCAGAGTGGAACAATTCCCTCCCTCAACCAACTGGCGATGCTGTGCCTGATGCTCCCCAGAACATGGTTGGCCCTTCTGGCTACCACGGCACACTGTTGACTCAAGTTTTGGGATAGTTCATTATCAGAATATACTGTAGAGGGGAAAAAAAGCTTCACGTCTTGAAAATGTCCTTTACTTGAATGCTCCGAAGAGATAAGTGTCGGTAATATCATTAGATAAAGAATGAGAGAAGGATGAAAACAACACAGAAATACAAAGAAATTTCCAGTGGTTCACATCAGAAATAATCTGATGGAAGAAACTATCTACTGGACTAGATAATCTGGTGGTTGCATTCCACAGTAGAATTTAGATGGGAGGATGAGGTGGCACTCTCAAACTTGAGTATGCCTCCAAACCCACATGGCTCAGGACTGGTGTTTCCAGAAGGAGTTTACTGTATTTTGGTATAAATATCTCGAGTGAAAACCAAGTTTTGAATCAGAAGACTAGGTCCCTCTGAAATGGTGCAGTTTGCAGTAGTCTGCGTTTGTTCTGTCCAGTCTCCATCCAGTTATCCATGTGGCAGAAGTGAGATGTGAAATACCCTTCCCCACAGACAGGGCTAAAGCAATAGTTTTTTTCTAGTGAGAGGAGGAAACAATATCCAACAGTGTATTTTTGGGGCCCATACCTAGTCAGTTGTACCTAGAGGAGAAGAGGACTACAGCTAAATAGCAAAACGACAAAAGTAGGTCGTGGAAGGGCTACCTGGCACTGCCTGATGCTTGTCAGGAAGTGCAGCTTGCTATGTGTGGTGCATATGGACCTTGTGTACTCCACTGCACCTGCAGCATGCAGTCCACCAAGTTTGCCCATGCAAAGCAATATGCCTGCATTCTGCTGACAGAAATGGAAAGTTTTCTTGCTCTTTCCTACCAGTTGCATTGCTTGGGTTCATAAAGGTTGCTGATGTGCATTCTGGGGATTGAGTGGGCTGCGAGTGGGAAGTTTCAGACTGTTGGGGAGAAGAGTTTTTCAGGAACTGCTGTTGTGACCTGTCTGGTTGCCAGCTGCTTCTTCACAGTTAACAGAGATGGTTGTCTAGAGACTACCATAGAGGGCAGTCATTGCTTTTCTGTGGCAAGGGTGGTTTGAGAAGAATTACTAGGATTGTGAATTTAATTTTACTGACATCTGTGCATGCTGGACTCACCAAGAGTGCTCTGAACTGCTCCTCTCTGCTGTGTGGCATGAGGAATACACACTGATCCGGCTCTTGCATCTGATCAAAATCTCCCCTGATTTCAAGAGTGTGCAGATTATCACACTAGTAAGTTACATCCTGTTATGTTAACCTCAGTGACAAAAGAGTTTAGTGTGGCCTTAATGGGAAGGTGCAAGGAAAATCAAGGGAGTGCCCTCATTATGCATCACTTAGGATCTGGCATATGACTTGACAGTGGCATACATGGCAGCAGTATGTGTGATGAAGGTGCTGATGGGAGCTGATGAAGTTGAGCAAGGCTCGAAACCTTCACATTACCTTCCACCAGTCCTTTGGGGCAAACTTATTTCTCCAATGCCTTTTTGCCTAGTGGTAGAACTACCGGAAATGTTGAGTCAATCAGATGCCATGAGGAAACATGAGGAAAGTTATAGGCACGAGTGAGCCTTGAGTATTTGAGTTAAACATTTGGGTAGAGAATGAATTTCTTAATAATAATTATTAAAACTGGTCTTTAAGTTTCTGTGGAAGCACTTGTTAAAGCAGACGCAGGTGACAGTGTTTCTCTGTTTCACTTGAGCAGTTGAGTCCAGTGATAACATTACCACAGGGACATTAATTTAAATATATATATGTTTTTCTGTGGGCTTTTTGCTGACATTTATTTCTTAAGTCAGTTTTTTCCTAATGTTAACTGCTGGTGCCATAGACATTGTACCTTACTGACATAAAAAATATTCCATAAGTAACAGAAGTGAACTGCTTGTTTTTAAAGGAAGAAACTTATAAAGACAGTACACCACTAATACAGAGAGCCCTGAATAATACAGCTCTAGCCAAGCCCAATATTAGGTGTTGCACAGCTATAGCTGCAGCTCAGATTTGCAACATTTTTGAGTGATAAACCTTTGCAGCCACCCAGGTGAGCAGGTCAGTCTCACCAAGAGCATCACTGCCTAGTGGCAACGTAGTTTCTAATGTCCCCGCCTCTCACCCCTTGCCACTGGCTTGAGTGCTCTCCATGCATTGCAGGACAATGGCAGAGAGGGTTTCTTCTGTGTGTTTGTATTTCCGTATGGTTGGCTCAAGTATCACTTCAAGTTGCTGCCACAGCACCAATGCTACTTGCCAAATTATATCTTTGTTCCAGAGGTGTCTCTCCTTCCGCCTTACACTGCTCTTTTTGCTCAGTCTGTTGGTTTGGACTCTGAATGTAAACAACCAGAAGCTTTACCTTTAAGAAAAAAAAAATAAATTAATTTCTATTTACGAAACACAGTGCTCTTAGCTATGAAATGTTTAACTTGTGCAGCTGTGCTGCAGAGAGGGAAATCTTTTGACTGACCTTTCCCTGTTATCATCTTTCAAAAGTGTACAGCCAAGAGATTTTAATTTCTTGCCATTTTGTCTTTGGCAGATTTATCCTTCTGCTGTACAGCTATTCTAAACCTAAGCATTTTTAAATGCTTTGAGAGGCCTCATTTTTGTTTGTATCTCTTTTAGAAGTATTCCTAGATCCATTTGTTCCTGTCTGGCAGACAGCAAGTAGGCTGAATTTCCCCTCACATCTATGTGTGTTCTGCTTGCTTTAGCAACCACAGGGATAGACTACTCTCTAGTGTGTTGTTGGTGCAGCTTGAAATGAAAGCTGGTTTTAACAAAGGTGGATGCACCCCTATCTCTGAGGGCCAAACTGAAGAGCGTACTTTGTTTTTGACCGGTCTAAAAGCAGTTTCATAAAAGACATTTAAAGGGGGAACAGAGCTGTTCAGTTTTGTCTCCTGCTGCTGCTGGGCTTTATGAAGCTGGTGATGCAGAGCTTGCCCTTAACAAATATAATTTGGATTGCTTGAACCTCTCAGATATCCTGTGTTTTGTAAAGCCTTTGAGTGCTTGTTTCAGTGCCATTGTTTCTGTGGACATTGGTCTTTGTAATTTGTCTACAAAGAGACACAGTTAGAGAAGTGCTAGTGTTCATGCCCCTTCAGAAGCAACATTTCAGTACTTGCATTTCCAGTCTAGCGAAATGTTAAATTTTAAACGGCGATTGCGGAGAGATCGACGTGTCAATATTTTAAATGGCAAAAAGAAAAACAGGTATGTCAGTCCTGCAAGACTGAAGTGTTTTCATCTGTTGGGTGTGGCAGAATTTCTTTTTCTACCACTACAGGAATTTGTGGCTCAGAAATTGCTTCCAACTTTTTGTCTAGACAGGACACGGGCATGATGAGCTCTCTAGGACAGTAAGTGAAATGTACCCTTCAATTTGGCACACTAGCAAAGACCCCACATAGAGGGCTGCTTTGCTAAGGGTTGGTTCACAGCATTGTCTTCGGCTTTGTACATGTAATGGGACTGTGGCTGGAACTGCCAGCTTGCTCTGACCCTTTAATATAATCTCAGTAGACAAGTGCTGTTGAAACCTTAGATTGGTCTGGCAGCATCAGGAGGGTTAGGAGGTTGAACATAGCAGGGACTCTGACTCTTTCGGTGCTTGCGGTGGTAATACTCAGTCAGCACTCCCATTGCTCTCTTTCATGCCAATATGCACCTTTTACTAGCAACTGGGCAGGTGGAAGTGTGTGTGTCTGGTTGTCTGTGTGTCTGTGTGTGTGTCTGTGGATGTATGACAAGAACTGCCTGTCAAATCTGGAGGATCTTGTTTTCTCTCTCCTTGCACATTGGAAAGGACAGTTGAGATGCCTGAAAAGAAAGGTGAAATGCTGTCAGTGCAGAGCAGGGGTGAAAATCGGCTCAAGGCTTACATGTGGTGTAAGGCAAGGGGTAATTGTCCCTCTGGCTTCTTTCTGAAGATGCTCAAGCACTGAGCATGGATATTGCAATTTGAAGCGGGGTGAAAGGACATCTTGCCTTGGCAAAGTCAGAAGAAGTGATGTCTAGAGAGATGTGACAGCAGCATCACTGCATAGTTTGGTGGTAGCAATTCTCACTGCTCCCCTCCCAACTTTCACTGGTAGCAGTTTGCAACTGGAAGGAGCCAGCCAAGTTTTCAGACACCTGAAGAATGGTGCAAAGCATTAATATGAGAATATATAATACGGATTCTTCTGTTTTGGACTCAACATACTAGTAAATAGTTAGCAGCTCTGACTGAGGCAGCTTTTTCTGAGAGAAGATGAAGCTGTCCAAGCACATTGCCAAAAAAAATCCTATTGGAAAAATGTCAGCAGAAATTAAAGAAAACTGGTCAGGGCAGTTCAATACACTTCGACCCTGTATAAATGTAATCATGTTCTTTTTCACTCTTTCTCCTTTTTGCTTGGTTTCTAATTTCTAAATAAGAGCCTGTGTCATTCCTCAGTATAATTCCAAAATAGCCCTTCTAGGTTCTGTTTTATTTCTCCGAACAAGACATGTCCAGATTTCTGTGGGATCTGAATGAGTAGTTAAGTGTGAGAGACCCGACTGGCTTCAAATACAAATACGCTCCATGACACCGTTGGGTGAATGGGTATCTGATGTGTGCATGTCCTTGCAAAAATGTTTTCAAATATGAGATTAGTAATTACATTTGTTAGAATGTTCTGTGTTACCTGGATTGTGATGCTCAGTCATTCTTGGCATGTTTTTCAGTGTCATTAATTAGAGGTTATTCATATCACTAGAGAGTTAGAAGAAATTAGGTACTGATATCAATGTCCCTGAAGTGCCTATAGGGTGTGACACTTCAGCTCATATTTGAGGGACAAAGGTGTGGGGGGGGTTTGCACTTTT
>VWZG01008633.1:31036-46946 GCA_013396735.1 Grallaria varia
TTTCTTATACTAATCTATGCAAAGGCTAGGCTAAATGCAAGCATAAGAAAGAATTATTTGGTAACACTGTGAAGTTGATATAGTAAAGTATCTTCTGGTATCTTTGAAACCTACTGTGTTTTAAGAAATATTTTGGTTTATCATCTGTCATTTAATTGAGGAGAGAAGATAAAGTCTAGAGTATCAGAGACTGAAAAAAATTATATTTTAAGGGGTTTTTTAGTGTCTATTATTTTTGGAGAGACTAAGGAGTTTGGGTGCATTTCCTGAAGGAGTTTAGTAGTGTGCTGTGTAGATATATACTTTAAAATAAATTACTATGCTGCTTATAATTGCTTTTATTCATCTGTTTTTACCAGTATGCATTTTGTCCAGGTCCATTTCTCACTTTAATGAGATGGATCAATATGAACAGAAATGGGTAATTTTGGAAGGAAATTCCTCATCTGTTTTTGATGCAATAGATCCAATACTAATAAAACATAGCAAGAACAGACTTTAATGAATCACAGAATCATAGAATGGTTTGGGTTGGAAGGGACTTAAAAATCATCTAGTTCCAACCCTCTTGTCATGGACAGGGATGCCACCCCCTAGATCAAGATGCTCAGAGCCCCGTCCTACCTGGCCTTGAACACTGCCGGGGATGGGGTTAATGGAGACATGCAATGAAACATTTTAACAACATATGCAACAATTTATTTTTTTTCTTACACACTCTTTTCCATGTTACTGGTCAAGTGATTTTTTCAGTCTTCTTTTCACTTGCTGTCCAAATATTGAGCAGTGTATATAGCATATTGTTCTGAACTCGGGTTATCTGAAGGCTACAGTTATGGTTCTGAATCTCCAAGAGGAAATAAGTGAGGGTTTTTGAGACTCATGAGTCCTCCATGATAGATAAATGTCTTCTTTCAGAGTCTTTTTCATGCCAGCTGCTAGTGCCTCTGTATGTAAAACATGAATATTCTGGGGTTTCTCCCTGTTTCTTAATAATACACCGTCCCTAAATCTACATGTGGTACATGTCAAATCTTGCATTGATGCTAATAAGAGATATACTTACTTGAGAACATGTATTTAGTTCTTT
The DNA here is from genome assembly GCA_013396735.1 of Grallaria varia. Lineage (NCBI taxonomy): Eukaryota > Metazoa > Chordata > Aves > Passeriformes > Formicariidae > Grallaria > Grallaria varia. The sequence goes on from VWZG01008633.1 coordinate 32,127, forward strand.
TGGCCAAAGCTTTGGAACTTGCCTAGCTAAAGCTTTGTCAGGTTTTTAGACACTCAGGGTCAGATTTTATAATGTTTATTTTGCATGTCTATATTTTGCAATGCTTTTAAGAACTGGGGCCCGGGTTAACTGAGCCAGCTGGGGTCAAAAGGACCTTTTCCATGTACAGCTGTTTAAACCTCTGCAGCTCCAGTGCCACTGAACTCAGAGCTGCAAACTTTCAAAGGGCCGTGCAGAGTGGCCTGGGGAGGCTCAGTCCCTCAGAACTCTGTGTTGCACTGTGACCCACTCCCCGCTTTCTCCATCAAGGGAACAGCAGGTCGGGCTGCTTGTCCTGTGAGTTTGCCACCAACTCCTCTCCTGTATCTGGGTAAGCATCATAAGACATTGATCTCTTGGTGTACTTTCAGGGAACCCATCTCAGTAATCTTAAAATGTAATCTGTTTTAAACCATGGTTTAATTTTAATTTTAATCTTAATTGATGAGATATTAGAGGCACACAGCTAGATATGCTTCCAGGGATAATAGAAAACTTGGCACATAGCAGGATGGAGCATTTCTAATTTTTTCTCCTCTGGCTTTCAACTATAAGTTGTTACCCAGTATTTCTGACTGGCTTACAATTGGATGCAAGTCCTTGCTGGCTCATTTCTAGGGCAGCTTTCGTATTACTCGTTTTACTTTGTCATGTCAAAGTCAGGTCTGGGAACTTTATTAGGGACTCATTGCATGTGATCTGTTAGGCACAGTTGGATACAAGCTTGCCCGTGGAATAATCTGCTGTCTTTATGTCCCTTGTATTTTTTCAAGTCTATTCTCTGAAAACAATTCTTTTCTTCCTGACTGAGGGTTTTTAAAAAGTTTTCTAGAAAGCAACTTCAGGACAGGATGCCAGTCTGATGCCAGTGGTTTAATGATAATACTTGTTGATACTTCAAAAAGCACACTGTAAAGACAGTTTCAGAATGTTTTTCTTGCTGAGAATTAAGTCCTTGGAAAATCATTTAACACCCAAACCCATTTCTGTGTTAAGACAAGAGAAAACCTAAACCCTTAAAGCCTAGTATGGAAAACAGAATTTCTTCCTCACAGAGAAATGCTGTTTCTGCAATTGTTCTAATTTTCTGTAGGAAAACAACTCCTCTTTTTTGTAGATGGTTAATAGTGTGTTTTCATGAGTACTATTTTGGCAAGTAGTGCGTGTTTTCAGTATTGCCACAGTTGCACATTCCAATTTCCTTTTGGCTTAGAAAAGACTTGAGCTGAAAGAAATCCTACAAATAAAAAGTGCAAACCAAATCTAGCACAGTAAAGTCTTTCATCCACAGAACTTGCTTGTGTTTGCTTGTAAGGAATAGCGTGGAACAGTTAAGTTGTCTGGGCTGGAACTGGAGACATTGATTTCCCTCTAAGAACATGGGAGAGTTCAGTCTTCATAATTTTTGTACAAGTCAGTGTTAATATACCTGTTTTCTTTTAAGTAAGTTATATGCAGAATTTCTCTTAATACAATTTTTAGGAAAATGAAAGGCCAGGGAAAACATCTTGCCTTCAGGCTGAGCATAATTCATTCTTCTCATTGTAATACTAAAGGTAAAGAGGGTAAACATGCTTTGTTGTAAACTCAGGAAATTATGTATTTTGAAGATTTTCCAAACCTGTGGTGCAATTTCTCCATTAAAGAACAATTGTGACCTCAAACTGAGGCAAATGCTAGTGTGTCTGATGTAATGCAGTTTTATATCCGGGTCATCTTAAGAAATGGTGTGAAGACAGATGCAATTTGGGACAAATTTTAATAAACAACACAACATAACCAGTCCATGATAGATAAGCTTGCTGGTAACTTATACAACATTTAGACTTTTTTTCACATGCTTAGCAACTTAATGTCTTCTTGTTGATATACTCTTCAGAAATTATTTTCCAGAAAATGTATTCTTTCTGTCAAAATGGCCTTTGCTGAATACAGAGCTAGTAAAATATGAGATGTGGCCAGGATTGAGTTGAGGCTACAGTAAAACTCCTTGCCATGTTTTACTAATCCTCATGCACCTTCTTAAGTACTTCTCTGTGCTGTCCCATTGGTTGCACGGTGTAACAATGTACACTGGTGTCACTATCACATTTATGCTGATGTTGCCATGGACACATATTGACAAAGCTGATGGAGGAACTGTGAACACCAGGTCTTAACCCCAGCACTGATTCATCAGAGCTGTTTAACTGTTAAGGTGGTGGCTGGATGCAGAGTTCCCTGTCACTATAATTTTTGCCCCTTCACAGAGCAGAGTCAGAGGCTCCACATCGAGTTCTAGGTGTGCCTGAGTGTCCCTGCTTAGTTATTGCAAGATCCAGTTCTGGTAAAAGCAAAACCAGGGACATGTTATGTTTGCTCTGGAAGTTGCGTTGCTATTGTCACTCTGGCCCCCTGTTCAGTTTGCTCCAAGTGATGATGCCAGCTCTGGTATAAAATGCAGCTTTCAGTCGTTAAAAGAGATAAGAATTTCTAGCACTTATAAGAAATATCAGATTGAGAAAAATGGAGCAATAGGTTTTATTCTTGTCTTCCTTACCATGCCTCAATCCTTTTCTGAGGACTACAGGTGTGGCTTTGGCACTCTCATGAGGAGTTGGAAATTCCTGGGTAGAATCAGAGCCCAGACCAGAAACCAAACAGCTCCACATATGCTGTTTCCCAGAACTGTAACACACCTCTCTAGCTGTGTTTGAGCACAGTCTGCATATTTACATATGACTTGCAAAGTTCTGGAAAGTGCTTTTAGAGACACACTTGCTGTATGTAGGGTTACCCAGTCATGCTGAGTTCCTTAACAAATGTTAGAAACAGAGCTCAGTAAATAACTTATCCTGCTGTTTTTTTGTTTAGGTTTGTATTTTTATATTATATTTTGATAGACAAAATGTGAACTCAAAGCAAGATTTTCAAGATTACTAAAGGGATCGCAGTAGTGTTGACACAGCTAAAAATTGCCATCTATCAAAGATAATGGTACAAGAATTATATGAGTGTAGAGGTATATTTGAATCATGGTGGGTATGCAAAAAAGCAGAGGTCAAAATTACAGAATCACAGAATCAATTCATTTGGAAAACACCTCTGAGATCATCGAGTCCAACCTATGACCAAAAACCACCATGCTATCTAGACCATGGCACTGAATGCTATGTCCAGGCTTTCCTTAAACACCTCCAGGGATAGGGACTCCACCACCTTCTTGGCTGGTCTATTCCAATGTTTAATCACCCTTTCTGTGAAGAAATTCCTCCTTATGTACAACGTGAACATCTTGAGAGTTTCAGGTTGAGACTATGTCCCCTGGTCCTATTGCCAGCTGCATGGGAGAAGAGACAGAGCCCCACCCAGCTACAGCCTCCTTTCAGGTAGTTTCAGAGAGTTGATAAGGTCTCCCTTGAGCCTCCTCCTCTCCAGGATAAACAACTCCAGCTCCCTCAGCTGCTCCTCATGGGACTTACTCTCCAGACCCTTATCCAGCTCTCTTGTCCTGTGATCACAGTCCAGCAACTCAATGTCTTTCTTAAATCGAGAGGCCCAGAACTGGACACAGGACTGAAGGTGTGGCCTCACCAGTGCCAAGTACAGGGGGATGGACACTGCCTTGGTCCTGCTGGACCCACCATTGCTGGTATGAGCCAGGAGGCCACTGGCCTTCTTGACCACCTAGACACTCTGCTGGCTCATGTTCAGCTGCTGTCCTGCAGAATCCCCAGGTCCTTTTCTGCTGAGCAGTTTTACAGCCACTCTTCCTCCATGGAAGTTGCCTGGGGTTGTTATGACCCAGTACTTGGTCTAGTTGCACCTCACACTATTGACCTCGGGCCACTTATCCAGCCTGTCCAAAATTCACCCATGCAGGGAAGTGGTTGCAGTGGCATTATTCCTTGGTCAAGTCCAGGCTCGTAAAATAGACACTTGGATCTGGTTCAATGATCACTGAGCTCAATGGTGTCTTCACCTTGGTGGGTATTAACAAGGTCAGCTCTTTTAAGCAAATTTGATCATGGATAGGCTAGCTGCATCACTATATCTATTTTCTTCTGTGCAGCAGTGATCCTACCTGTATTCAAGGAATGGGCAACAGTGCAGCAATAAATATGTCAGAGCTGGAAATGTTTATTTTGACTTTGCTGTATAAAGACACAATTAAAATAATGGGTTGGGTTTAAAGGTGTGGAAAAGTTCAGTGTCAGACCCAGAGACAAATTCAAACAAGTGGTAATTGCACAGTTTTCCAACAACTTATATCTGGAGTAGGTTTTGCACTCATAGTCATTCTTGCTACATCATCTCCACTGTTCCAAGTGGAGAAAGGTATGAGTACAACTGAAAATGTTTGCTCTCACCACACGTTTAGTCTGGAGAACTTTCTACCACTGTAAGAAGAAATGCTGGAGTAAACAGTGAATATATCTTTGTTTCTTGTAGGATGATGGAGCATTTGTATTTTTAAAAGCAGGATTTGAGTTGGCCCAGGCGTGTAATTTTATTTTAAAAGATTGATTTTATATAGAAGCATTCCTAGTATATATGTGTTGGATCATACATACATGTGGTCATTTTTGGCCATTGCAGCAGGCAGCATTCTGAAATGTAAATGTGAATTTGATAGGAGCTCAAAGACAGGTGAGGCAAGGCTAGATTCATCCTAACTTCAGAAGAAGTCTGGTACTTTAGCACTTCTGTTATGCAGGACTTGGTTTCTGGGTTCAGTTCAAGACCATGTAAAGCTGATTGTGTTTTCCGTGCATCAAAACTCTGCCATTTTTAAAAGCGCATTGAAAATTGTTATGTGGGAGTAGCCTTCTGAAAACTGGTTGGTGACATGATGAAGACTTGATAGTTCCTTTCTACTTCTTTTCCCTCTCCAGGCTTAGAATTTGAGGTATAGCCAGAAATAAATCCATATATATGTACTTAGCACACAGCTGTGTTCATTCATGGGTACATATATATGCAAAACCCACCAAAACCAAAAAAAAAACCCAAACCAACAAGCCCCAAACAGTTTTCCAAGAGTGTGCTTATTCATTAAATTCTAAAACTTGAACTGAGTTGAGAGGGAGAGGTGACACAGGCAAGCTAGATTTCATCAGTGATGCAAGCAGCTACAAATGCTGCCCAGCATTGCATGATGGTGAAGTGAAACACTGAATCTGAATGCAGCTCAGAGTGTGTGTAGAAGGGGAAATTATTTCCATGCTAAGTCCCTGCAGTTCCCTTCACCTGTGTCACTAACCTGAGGTCACATGATGGTCATCGGATAGTTCATCCAACTGTCTGTAAGTCCTCAGAACTGCTAGTCCTAAAACTTGCTTTCATTTGTCATTCTGAAGAAACACATCTTTCAAGCCAGGGCATAGCATCCATGTTGTCTCTCAGGTCTTCACTGGAGATTACCATGAGAAGTGTCTGTGTTAACAAATGAATTGGGTTTCAGTGAGGATTTGAGAGAAAGTTTCAGGGGTGCACCTGCTAAACTCTAAATAGAACAAGAGGAATTCTCAGTCTTCCATGTTTACATTACTTAAAGACCAACACTGTTTGCACTATTCAGTGCTTTCAGAATCCTAAAATCTCTTCTGAGTTCAGCTGTACATTGCTCTGTTGTAAGCAGTGTGCAATGTTAATATTTTACAGGGTTATATTCGTGCTGCAAAGCTTCTGTGAAGAGCATGCAGAACATGTTATTTATGGGATGTGTAAGAAAGAGACAGGGTAAAAAAGACAAAGCAGAGCACTGTCAAGTGCTTTGACTATTCTGGAGCTGGAGGTGCTCACGAACCTTGCAGATACATTCATGAACTGTAGGAAGCTCACCTTCCTTTCTGACGTGTTCCTTGGAAGAAAGATCCTTCCTTGCACGAAGAAGCAGTTCCATGCATATCTGTACCATTTTCTGATGATCCTACATTCTGCAAATGAGAATGACCAAATCAGGCCTATATTCCTGCAAACTAAATGTCAGAACTAGGAAGTATCAGCCCAGGGGGTTGCCTGGTAGGGGATTCATGATAAGTACTTGATGTGTCTGAGGAGTTACCAAGAGAATCAGAGTGAGCTGGGGGAACAGCATGAGGAACAGGTCCTAGGAAGTTTAACTTGAGGTGTTGGCATCTGAATAATAGGAGAGGTTCTTAAGTGACAAGATCCTCATCAGACTGTTCAGGTTTACTGCACTATCTGTTCTGCTCCTTTTCCTCCTTCTTCTCCTCCTATTGTTCTTTTGGTCTCATGACTCTTCAGCCACATTCTGCAAGAGCAAGGCTCATGTAGCTCCTGTTTAGGGGTTGCTGGGGAAAAAAAACAACCCTCAAAATAAAAACCAAAATAGAAGCCTGTAGCATTACATTCTGATTAAGGATCAAGCCTCCAAACTGTTCCTTAGTCCATCCTGTTGTCAATGGATGAATCATTTTATCTTGTGAATGAGGTAGGCCCTTGGAAGGCTCTTAATCCTGTGATAGTCTTCCATACGAAAAGGCAAGGAAGCCCACAAATGCTGTGCCAGGCAAATCCTTTTCTTTCTCAGCCAACTGAAGGCATTTCACCAGCAAACAGGTTTTGCCACTTTCCTCCAGCTTGCTGTGATGACAGCTGCAGCTGAAGGCGTGCCACACTTGGCAAGCCAAGTGTCTTCCCTGAAGACTAACCATCAACTTAGGAGCTGCAGCCTCGTGGAGCAAATGTGACAGATGACCATGACATTTTTCTGAATGGACAACAACATTGCTTGCCCAGAAACATGTGTTTTGTTTGGGTTTTTTTCCCTACTACCCCCTGCATCCCTCTCTCAGGAAACCATTTTTGGTCCTGCTCATTGTTTATAGGAGTCGTAATTGTGGTTCATTGTGGGTAAAACCCTGGCCTGCTCATTCAGTAGCAGAGCACCTAGTGACTTCAGATAAGCACAGAAGCTCTGAAACACACAAAAGGGAAGGCACTTGCTACACTTAAATGACTGAATTTATGTAAAATGTGGGATGAGCCTGGAATTGTGGAGGTGGGAAATTAGCATGAAGGTTTTGGTTTGTTCCTACTGTGCATCTCTATTTATTTTGAAATAATTGTTAGAGACATAAAAACATAGACAAAGAGAATAAGCTCACGTAATTTGGAAATCGTGATTTTGTTGAAGTGAAAAGTTGTTTTCCCCTTAAAACGCCAGCTGGAGACTGTGCAAAAGTGATAAGGAACAATGACAAATGAACACAGCTAGAGGAATTACTCACTAGTGTAAGGATACATGACATTGCCAAACTACCTCACAGGTTTGCAGAACTTCACAGAATTTGTAAGCCTTTCCCCTGTAATGTATACCCTTTTGTTTCTTGGAGAGACACTCAATTAAAAACATGTTTTCCTATCTAAAAGGAGCCATGTGGACTTTGTATCAGAGAGGGAAGACAACCCCCTTACCCCATGGTAAACTGGAAGACCTACTTGATTCGTACCTTGCCTGTAAGTTGTTAGTATTTTCTACATGTGTGATTTCTCTCCCTCTCTGCTTCTTCTTGTTTCATAGTCTTTATTTCAAGTGAAAAGTAAATTCAATAATATTTGAGTTGACATAAAAGTTTTGTACTCTTGAAGTATACAGTTAGAGAAAATGCACTGGCTTATTCTCAGTCCTTCCAGTCTGCTGGCCTGTTTTGATTGAGTGGTTGTCCATCGTAGTCCCATGATAAATTGATGATATCCCGAGTGATATCAGTGAAGAATTCATAACAATGGGCAAAGAGGCTGATCTTTAACACCTCTATTAGTAGGATTGCCCTCATAGGAGATAACAAAGAAGATGATTTGCCGTGGCATGATTTTCGGTGCTCTGTTGCACGGCTGGGACCCCCAGCATTTCCAGAGTGCTATCTGGATGAGGCTGCAGCTCCTGCTGAGTTTACTTCAGCATCTTACTTTGTGAAAGATAAGTACTCCAGGTGATTCTGGATTGATGGCATGCGGTGCCTGTGGGACTGCAGCAGGACTTTGTGGGGACCTCAGGGTTACTCTCTCTTCTCTGATGAATTGACAAGTGGATTTCTGATCATGTTGACCTCAGTCATTTATCAATGCTAAGCATTTGGCTTAAGAAAGCCTACTAATAAGAAAAGGGCTAATATTATCCATTAGCTAAAATATTGAATAAGATAGATACTTAGCCATGATGGTTAAACTTTTAATACACAGTGCTCAAAATTTTTCAAAATGCAGAAGCTAATAAAATATTCTCCACAAAAACACTTTAAAGTTGGGTTTCAGCTGTTGCAAGATTGGTTTAGAATCCTTGCTGTTTAAAATGAATAAATGCAGAGGTTTTTCACACCTGCCCTTTAATGTTTTTGGATTCAAATTTTAGAGTTATTATACAACTGGGCGATTGGAAAGATTATCTTTTATTATTAATGAAAGTAATTTTTGCATTGTAGTCTTACTTAAGAATCCTAGAATTCTAGAAATTTTTCAGAAGTATCAGTCTTGTCCCAAGTGGTTTGTTAATGTAATCTGGCTGTACTGTTCCCTTGAAGTGCTAATAATGAGTAGTGGCAACAGAATTTCAAACATACATATGTGTCATGCAAGTTAGTCTGAATCAACTTGTCTAATATTACCCTGGGAAGGAAATCCATTGCTAACTACCTGTGAGTCTGTAAGGGGACAGGATCCTTACAAGATTTCTTTCCTTCTTTACAACAAAATGCACCCATTGCCCTCCCTGAGCTGTAGGTCCACAAATGCACATTCCAGACCCTGCTGGAGGACACCACCCACTTCCCATTGCACTCTTTTGCATCCCTGCATTTTTTTCCACTCAGCTCCTCCACTGGATCCTCACCTCTGCTGTCTGCTTTCGGAGAAAGCCACGTCATAGATTTCCCTGTTTGTCCTGAAGAACCTCCCATGTGGTCCTACTAAAAACTTCACTCTATCACTCTCAAGTGCAAGGAGCCAAAGGAGAAAAGGTCGCCAGATCTTTGCTCCCCAACAGTTGTTCATTCTCTTCATGGCATAAAGGAAAGGGTTCATGTTGGAGAGCTACCAACTGGTATTGCTCCTGGGACTTGCCTAGTGTCCGTGCATCTTCTCTGGATCCTACAAAAGGGCCTTTTCCAACTGCTGTGTGTAAAATCAGGCAGAATTTTGTCTGCATCAAGCTACCTAAGACAAGGCTACTCTTTAAAGGTTACTATTCTTCATAACCCAAGTAGATCTACTATGGCAAAACTCTGGTTCTGGATACCGAAAATATTCCCTTTCCCAAATCAAATGGTGTTTCCTTTAATGCATTAGGAGATCTTAAAGAATGGTTTTGCAACAATAATGGTTTCTCACATAGCACGTGTTCTGCACACATTAGTTATTTTAGAGAGACATTGTAATTGAGGTTGTGAAAGCTAAAAAAGCCTTAAAACTGAGCTCTTACTTTAGGATCCAGGTATCTGCAGTGAATTTCCAGTGCCTACACATGCTTCACTCAGAATCAGATATTTGTAGACTCTGAATTGCAGAAAATTACTATGGCAGGCTCCTGTAATGCAGTTAAAATACCAGTATTATTCACATTGAAGCCATAGCATGTTTTTCCTAGTTACTGTATGACTTCAGAGTTATCATGTTAGCAGGTTATTAAGCATGAGTCATCTTATTAGATCTTGCCAGTCTGAATGAAGGACTTACATAATCTCTAAAATGTGATTTAGCAAACAAGATCAGACTGTCAGACAGCCTCATGATGTCTGACTGAGCAGACAAATTCAGGAAACCAGGTAGATAATGATGCATTTGCTGTACTTCCTACAGCAGGAGTCCCCTCTCTGTCAAAGTGCCATTGGCAACCCCTGCTGCAGTTGGCAAACTGAAGACACAGTGCTTCTGAATAACTGTTGCCTTTGGATTTTTGGCCCTGCCCAAGCTTGATCATGGCAGTTGAACTTATCTCATTTCCCTGAGGGGAAAATGGTTCTTCAGCTGAACTGGGCTTTCTGTCTACCCAAGATACATATCTGGTCATGCAACAATTGACCAGCTCCATGATATCCCACAGCTTTACACTGATGCAGCTTCTGACTGTATCACTGACTATAGATAGCTCTCTGTCCTTTCCCCCGTTCATTTTTCACATTGTCGTCTTTGCCTTGCGTGACTGATTCTTCCCATCTTTTGATGTTTCTTCCATGGTAGTGTGCACTACAAGTACATATCTTTGAATATGTCTCTCAGAAGAAACGTGGATGCCTTGAGGTTTTTGGCCTCTGTCAAGACTGACAGTGTATCTTTACAAGGTATAAAATAAATAACAAAATATAACAAAAAGGAAGTTTTAGATGTTTAAAAGTTGTATGTTCGCAAAAGGGAGCCTTCTCCAGTGCCTAAAAGGCTTAAAAGTTGGGGGACCTTCTGCATTTGTTATACTGCACAGAGGCATTAGTCATGCAAGGAGCTTTGTGTTGCAGGTGATGCTGTGAGATCTGTACTATTCCTGTGGTTTCATATGGGCTGTAGTAGAAGCTGGTTATTTGAGTTACTGCAGCAGTTCTCTGTGCATGCACTCTGGCTTGAGCTACTGCAAAAACAAGCTTGAATTTTATACAATTTTAACTCTGTTTCCTAATGATGTGCTTCTTCCTGTTCATCCATTCCCTCCATGTCATGCTTAATTTCAAAGATGTTGGGAAAATTACATAGAAGTTTTGAAAGTATCTAGAAATTCCCATGCTGGCGCCATTCTTGACTCCACCAAGGAGTCACAGTGCCTGAGTGGGGTGGAAAGACTCATGAGGAGTCTTATGGAGAAAATCATAGGCAGTACTTGTCCATTTTGTTTCCAGCTTTGGTGTGCACATGCTAACCTTTGCCTGGTGAACAGGAGGGAGTGGGCAGGGATGTGCAGGCTGCAAAATCATTGAAATGCAGCCTCCTCACCTGCCTTGGCTCAGAGCAAACATGGATATATGCGGCTAACTGGCAGATGATGTTGAAGAGCAGCTATGTAGGGAGGTAGTAATTTCTGTTGATTTTAGGGAAAGCATTCTCCAGAGGCAGTTAACCATTGTGCAACTGTCTTTTTGAGCCATGATGCAGTTAATTTTGTATCTAAAAATGTTTATGTAGAGGAGGACAGGGAATAAAATGAGGTGTAACATTGTTGTGATTGCTGCATTTCAACTGGGAAAAATATAAAGGTGCTTTTCTGTTTGTATGAGAGTAGAATTGAAATGAGAACAACAAGACTGCAGGTCCTGTTCACAAAGCAGAGGAGAGAGAGAAAGTTAGGGAGAGCCTCTAAACAGACCTACAGGTACTTTAGCTGTCTGAGATCACTGAGATGACTTCTCTGGCACTAGGTGTATACAAAGAGAGATCTTTAGACTTTGGCATCATCCTGTAATGCAAATTTCTAAGTAGTTTTGATGAAAATGGTGAGTATTTTTCCTGAACTGAATAATTATTTAGATTTTGGAAAATAAACAGTGTGATAAAAAAGCAAAATGTTAACTCATGGAGTCTAAGAAATGTTATGGCTTAAATCTTGCAGGTCCTTTAAGCTTCTCTCAAGCCTTTGGGCTGCTGCTGATTATCAGTATAGCACAGTGAAGGGTGAGCTTTCTTGATTATTCCTTATATTGAAAACTCAAGTTTCAGGTGTTCATTTTGATGCCTCTCAACTACAGTTGAAAAGGAGATATTTGATTCATTTGAGCAATGTTCATAAATTACGTAAAATGTCATAGTTTCTTCAGATCTGGTGTTTGAGTTAGTGCTTGATTGCCACCCTGGTGTTCAAGATTAATTGTATGTTTGAAGTTTTCAGTTTCATTTCCTAGGTATGAAGGCACAATCAACACCTTTTGGGCTGCATTTATATTTTGTCAGAGATTTAAGCTTCAAATCATATTGCCACTAATACTGAACTGGCTTTTTTGAAAAGCAGTTTTGTCTTTAGCTGTGTTTTGCAAGGATGTTCCTTCCTTTGGGTTTAAAGGCAGGCTTTTTGCCGACAGAATGAGGAATGAGGCTGCTTAAAAGCAGGCGATATTTAGAGAAACATGTTTTGAAGGCCATGAGATGAGAGTGGAATGGGTTTAGCTAAGCTTACAAATGTTTCATTTGCCTGTGACAATATGGTTGTGCTTTGGGAGTACTGAAGAGCGGGGTTTTGCTCTCTGTTTGCAGGCGAGCAGCAAGCATGAGCTTGGCAACATGTGACCACGAGTGCCCAGACTCTGTGCTCTAAACCGTGTCTTCATCTGGTGTTGAGGTGCTGTTGATCCCATGCCATGGAGGACTGCCTCCACACCTCCTCTGAGAACCTCTCCAAGCTGGTGAGCTGGGCCCACAGCCATGGGACTATCTGCAGCCTCATCCCCAACCTCAAGCACCTGCTTTCCGAGGGGGCCCACGGCAACCTGACGGCCATGTGGGGCTGCAGCGCAGGCCATGCTTACCACTGGCCCCTGGCTGCCACTTGCCGGGCTGGCTCCCAGGAGCGTGTCTGCTTCCAGGACAGCCGCAGCTTCAACTCGGACAGTCCCAGCATGCTGGGTGTGCCCTCAGAGGCACAGGCCAGCCCCTTGGAGCGCTACCCAGGCCGGCCGGGGAAGGCCAAGCTGGACTGCACCCGCACTCGCGACTCCTGCGACTTCTCCTACTGCAGCGAGCCATCAGAGCTGGGTGAGCCTGTGGAGGAGTACGAGGATGAGGCCACCCTCTTTGACATGGTCTGCGAGTCTTCTGTCACTGACGAGGACAGTGACTTCGAGCCGCACCCACAGCGTGCCCCCTCTGGCCCCCGCAAGCGTGCGGGGCTGCCCACGGCTGCCCAAGCTCAGCCCGCCGACGAGGGTGGTGGCGACGTGCTCCTCAAGAAGATCAAGCAGGAGCTCCCTGAGGACTACTATATAGTGGCCAATGCCGAGCTGACGGCAGGCGCCGACGGGCCGGCCCTGGCACTGACACAGATGTCCAAGCCCAAGCCGCAGCCTCCAGCCGGGCCGTCCTGCCTGGGCCCCGCCAGGGCTGTGCCCCAGCCTGCCATGTGCCCGGAACCCGACCCTCAGCGCCTCTGCTCATCCCCGCCGGGCCCGCTCCGGGTGGCTGCACAGCGCCCACCCCGCGGACCCCTGGCCTCCCCCGCGCGGGGGGCAGCGGGCCCCGTGGCTGCCCTGCAGGTGCCAGCCACCAGCTCCAACGCCACCACCACCGCAGGGAAGCCCATCAGCATCCCCCTGTCAGCCCTGCAGCTGCCTGGTCAGGAGGAGCCCCCGGCCGCTGAGGAGACCCTGCCGTCTGTGCCGCAGCTGACCCCAGGGGGCGAGGTGGCCGGCTCGCCCTCGGTGAGCGCTGAGCCTGAGGTCAGCTCCAGCCAGCAGCAGCCCCACGCCATGCCCACCACCACTCCCGAGGCCGTGGCGCAGTTGGTGCCAGGTAGGATGCTGAGTTGGAGTTGAGGGGCGGCAGCATTTTGGGGGTGGCCACCAGGCACGGCTCAGTGAGGGGGTGGCCTGGGAGGATGTGCTGCATTGCACCAGGGTCCTGCTGGCACATAAGTCAGTAGGTAGAGAACCCATACACACTCGGAAAAGGATTCGGAAGGGCAGACTGGGCAAAGGCCAGGACCACCACTCCATAGGAAAGCGTACTGCAAGCATAGGGAGAAGGCTTTTTTAGGTCTGTTTTGGTTACAATTGTGTTGTGGGAGACAGCATGCAGCCGTGCTGTGTGTGCGTCAGGGAGGACATGAAACCACACCATGCACTCTTTCAATGAACCAGAAAGAAATGGTCTCAGCCAGTGTAGCCTGGAGTTGGGGGTTTGGTTGTTGCCTTCGCCCTGTCAGGAGAATGGTGTTGGACATGGAGAGGCAAAGGAGAGCACCAGGAGAATACCAGGAGAGGGGTTTGCACTTCTTCAGATTGTTGAACTGTTTCCCTTACCTGTAAATCAGAGCAATCTGCAGAGACAAGAACTATAACTACAGCCTTAACCATGAAATTGGTAACACTTTAATCCATGATAATATGGGTTTTTTCCTTTTCTTGGTGCGAGTACTCATGCCCCATGCCCATCATCTTTTTCATCTCTAGTTGCTGCCAAAGCACGTAGAATTGGCATAAACAGATCAACATTATCAGATAAAGGGCATGTTAAAACAGCTTACTTCTGCTGAATGATTATCCCATGTGCAGAATAACTAAATGTTAACCATAAGTCTTCAACAGAGAGTGAAAATCTTCTTTCTTGAGCAGACTTGCCAACTCCCTCTGGGCATGAGTGCAGACAGTGTTCACTTTGCTCTTTCAGCTGCTGAGTGGTGCCATCCTGAGAGGAGATGAGGGCAGGAGTGAGTTCTGCGTCTAAGTGCCATGTCCAATCTCTGTTTAAAAACCTCCAGGGGTGGTGAATCCATCACCTCTCTGGGCAAGCCATTCCAATGCCTGATTACTCTCTCTGTAAAGAATTTCTTTCCAATATCCGACTTAAATTTCCCCTGGCAGAGCTTAAGCCCGTGCCCCCTTGTCCTATTGGTGGCTGCCTGGGAGAAGAGACCCACCCCCACCTGGCTATAACCTCCAGGTAGTTATACAGAGTGATGAGGTCACCTCTAAGCCTTCTCTTCTCCAGACTATACAACCCCAGCTCCCTCAGCCTCTCCCCACAGGACTTGTGTTCTAGTCCCTTCACCAGCCTTGTTGCTCTTCTCTGGACCCGCTCCAGCTCCTCAATATCTTTCCTGAACTGAGGGGCCCAGAACTGAACACAATACTCAAGATGTGGCCTCAC
>VWZG01008633.1:47909-77937 GCA_013396735.1 Grallaria varia
ATTAATGTATTTATAGAAGGACTTTTTGTTATCCCTAAGAGAATTGACCAAATTAACTAGAAAATGTGATAACTGTCTTAGTGACAATAAAGCAAAATCTTCTTTGGGACCCATTTCTGCACGGCTGTATCTTTGAGATATTATTTTGCATTAGTTCTGTCATGTAGCATCTCTTGTAGAAATTCCCTTACAAAACTCCATCTGGTTTAGAACTGGTTCTACTCAGCTAAATATGAGAGAAGTGGGATGCCTGATGCCACTCAATCCAAATTATGTGGCAAATCTACTTACTCTGCCTTCCTCAATCTGTCACTGCTATATATCATCAACATCATCATCATCATCATCACGGCTAGGCTTCACGAACGAGGATTTGGGAAGGGCTCTACCCACTGCTATATATACTAGAGCTGGTTTCTACCTGCCTGCCCTGCAACTTGCTCTATCTCAAACTTGTGATTTGAGGCTACAGAATACAAATCTAGGCAGAATTTTGCTATGTTAAGTATGTATGGGAGAGTGATTTACTTTCAACAGATCCATTAAAAATCCAAACTGTTTTTGCCAGGTTCTCAGAAACCAAACAAGGTCAGCAGTTGTCACTGCTTAGGGTTAAACCTTACAGGAACGCATGCCGCACCACATCTTCATGTTTATATAGTTTCAAGAGCAGGGTTGGTCCATGTATTACTGTGAGACAAAGTGAGATTGCACCTGGATTACACCCATTGTGCAAATCAGCCCTTCTAGTGCTTTTTGCATAGGCAATGATGTGGTTCTCAGAATGCTGTCCGAATTGCACTTCAGTCAGTTATGTTCTCCATAGCTGTATGTCTTGTGCTGTTCCAAAAGAGTGTTACACAGTTCCTCTCCTCAGCCTGGTGTAGTGTTGTTGTTGCATGCTGTTACTTTACTGGCTATAGTGGCATTTTAACAAGGCTGAAATGATTGACACATGAGTAAAACTTGATACATGAGTGAAGCCTCCCATTTCCACAGAGCCTGCTCCTTTGGGAGAGAAGTGCTGGCGTTAATAAATCTTCAAGTTGCAGAAAAGTGAGCAATGTTGGCAAGTGAATTTATTCCAGATGCATAATTCTGCATAGCAGATTTTTGATAAAATGTTTGATTAAAGATTAGATTAACGTGGTTGCTCATGTACAATGATTTCACTAGGTTCTCTGCTAACGAAGAGCAATGTACTGGAAGGGATTCTTGATATCTAAAATTTGAGCTATATTGAATTCCAAGAAGGTGTTTATCTATCCTATGTAAAAATTTTCCTGTCCTAAACAGCCAGAATAAGGATGAGTATAATTCTTTTTTTTAAAAAAAGAGGCAGGAATGAATTGAAGAGCCTAGAGCTTGTTTTTATTTTATAGACTCAGTGCCTGCTGGACAAACAAACAAAGGTTCAGTTTGTTTGCAAGGAATTTAAATTCTGCCTTGTCACCTCCAAAGTGTTGGGTGATTTTAAAATGGTATGTGAAGCCTTGCTCCTGGTCCCATTAGAACTGGTAGTATAAGGTCTGAGGTCTGCAGGGCTAAGGCCCTAAATAAGTTATGATTAAAGGCTGCAATCCAACCAGCAAGAAATACTAAGTTTTAGCTGAAATTACATGTCCTTATATTTGTATCAGACACAGTTGATAGTTTCCATGCATGGTAATCTCATAGATCATAAAAGTTTGAGTGAGATTTTGCATAAAATCAAAAATCTTGATGATAGATGTTAACTTAGGCCAGTTTAAGCAATATTATGTTTTTGGACTAGTCTCTCTTTCAAAGGTGGGTTTTTTTCCCTCTTTTACTCTCTTTTAAGAGTAAGAGTTTTGATTAAGGCAAGGCAAATGAATGTGTAAGCAGGGACCTTCCAAAGAATCTCAAAAGAGTAGCAGCATCCCAGTGAAGATTCAGTTAGGTCATACACTGATTTCTGTTTGGTACAGGTGTCCATCTAAGCATTGTGGAATATACCAGATTATTTTTTGTTAAGGTTCAGCACTAATAAGTGGACATTCATCTGTGAATTTTCTGGTCTTTCATTACCACTTTATTAGCAAAGCCTTCAAGAATGTGTTTAGATACTATTTAATCCTTTTGTTTATCTGGAAAAACTGAGAAGACCTGCATCTGTTAGGAGGGAATTTTTTTGCAATGGCAGAAAGCAGAGAATTTCTGCAATTTCTACTTCCCAAACAGCCTCTTTTGTCCTTTCCTTTTGCTAATACTTGGTCTGGTGTTTATGTCTAAGAATCAGCCAGTGCAAGGTAGATCACATCAGTGGAGATGGAAGGTGAATAAGAAACATGATGCTTTAGGTTGCAGTACATGCAGCGTAGAGGAATTAGTGACATTTTGATGTCTAGAACCAGGAATGGAAAAGATCTGGGTTTGTTGCAGAAGGATATGGAGGAAGATTATGATTTAGAGAAGGGCAGAGCTTATTTTGTATGAAGGCAAGTTTTGATTCTGAGAGAGGTAGGATGTACTTTGTAAACAGAATTGCTGAAGAATTTAGGAAGAATTCTCACTTTCCACCTGAAAACTGAGGGTGAAGATGTGCTTTGTATTAACAAGACAGTGCAGCGTGCCATCTCTGGTCCAGCACTAGTCCAGCACTAAAAATACTGGAGCAAAGAGCTCCGTTAAAAAAAAAAAAAAAAGAAAAACAAAGTCAAATCCATGTGTACAAACTGTGCAGAACACAAAGAGTAGTAAGTAGAGATGTAAAATAAAGAATGATCTAAATTAATTGACTAGGGTTATTCCTTTTGCCAGAGATGTGGCAAAGGATATTCTGTAGGTACTGTCACAATGCCTACATGTATACACATCACTGAACTCTCTGGACTGCTGAGTGATGTTTTATGTGTACTAGTGTTTTTCAGAGATTGGAAGGAAGCAGCTTGTCCACAAGCACCCCTGCACTCTTAGTCAGTGTGCTACTCACTATTCCACCATCGTGGCTATCTGGCTGTATCAGTGTTTGAGTGTGTGCTGTGATGGCTGCTGGTCTCTGGTGAGGGCAGTACTTAACTTTGCTGGCTCTGATGTCTCTGCTCTGAGATCCTCTCCATTCTTTTATTTTCTGTAACTGGTGTGTCAGGATCCCAGATCAGTACCTGGTAATCAGCTTAGTCTGGTGACCTGGGCAAAGATCTACTTCTCTTCCTGTGCTCTCATCATGGGCAGGTGTGATCAGGGATTGCAGCCTTTCCTGATTGGCATTTAACATGGTTGGACTCTTGCCCTGTTCTTGGTGTGGACATCCCTGTTGGTTCCAGGTGTTCATATAAGTCTCTGTTTGAACATGACTGTTATAAAATGCAGTGGATCTAAGGATTGTCTGGTATTTATGTAGACCTCTTAGGTGGAATATTTTAGGTGTTTTTCTGCAATCAGAAGAAGCAGGATCTCTCCCTTTCTCCCTCTTCCTGTCTGCAATGCCTGCATAGATAAGAAGCTGTGGGATGTGCATCAAAATGTTATGAAACTTTGAGGTGAAAGAAGTCCTCCACACCTCATGAATTACCAGGTTTACTAAATTTAGCTTTAACTCATAAATCACTGTTTTAAAAAAAAAAATCAGCTCGTTCAAAAAAAAAAGTGCAGATAAGAAAAAATAATCCCTTATATACACCTTTTAGTGGTGTATATAAAGCATACAGAGAGGCCAAATTAATAATTTCTGTAATTATTTCGAGTCCAATGGAACTGTGCCAAGAACGAAGGTTACACATGGAAAATAGTAACATCAAAGGAAAGTTACAAAACTTAACATAAATAAAGCTTTTCCAAGAATACTGAAATAACTGCTGATCAGTCTCTGTATTTGTAACTTACATACAAAGACTGATGGCTTTTGGCTAAAGTTACTGTTGAAGCCTGCCTCCCGGGACATGTGCTGCTGAATGTGGTCAAGTGAAGACTTAAACATATGTAGGGGTGAGACAGTCTCTTTATCTTTGTTTTGCCTGAAGAGTTCAGAGTCCTCTGGTGACACTTTAGGTTCCATAATTGATATTTATTCCTGCTCCAGTAGATTTACTAAAAATACTGAAGTAGTAAAAATAGTAATTGCTGAGATACGTAATTACTAAAATGATAGTACTTCTCTTAAAGTTGCAAGGACCTGGATTATTTAGAATAGAAATAGATCATTACAGTTTTAAATATCAGAAAGAGGAAGCTAGTGAGTCAATTAACCACCTTCTGATCTCGCAGCATGGATTTGTTAGCCCACTCCTGCTCTTAATTATCTGTGTCCAGATGCAGTTAAATTATAATCTAATGTTTGGGGGCTTTATTCTAGAAGTCCAGCTAATGAGGTTATTGCTTGTCTTTACAGTATTGTAAGGTAGTTCCATTTAAAAGCAGGACAGTAGCATAAAAAGGACAAATTCAACTTTGGCAAAGTAATCATCTCTTTGNAAACCATTCAGGAGTATTCATACTGAAAGTAGGTTGGTGTGGGAGACATTTGGGGACACGCTTACAGTTGTATTACCGCAATAAAAGCTGCATAGGCTTATTGATCTTCTGTAACAGAGGACCATAGAAGAATGGTAGTTTCCATGCGTTCTGTGAAACATATTGGCATGTAGCTAGACAGAATTTAAATCCATAGCCTCAGAGAGCTCCACTGCAGCCAGGCCCCAGCAGTTTTTAAGAATTAATTTTGTAAAGCATGCCAAGTTCAGATGACAAACAGTTGGGAATATTTTCTGGCATTCTGCATAGAGGAATTGCATCGCTGAGAATTACTGGTGCTTCATTTCAATATATATTTTTCATTCAAAGTACCGTAGCACAAACAGTATTAAGTAAGATAGTGTGTCATACCAGAAGAGAAACCATTGCAATGAATGGTTGTATTCTGGAGAATCACTGCTCATTTCGGACCTAGAAATGTCCCCTCTCCACCACTACCCAAACATGAAAGGCAGACAAACAAAAAATAAGATACATAAGTGAGAAGTATAAGACAATAATTTTTGCAAGATAAACACTATTGAGATGCTATGTTTTCCCTTTCACTAAAGGTGTCTTAAACTGCTTTGTGCAAAGTGCTGTGTTTTGTGATACTGGTATTTAAAGGGTGAAAATAAGGTCTCTACTGGTTCCAGCTCTCCTGAAAACATGTGAAAAAACAAACAGAATTGGACAAGTCTGTACTGAACATTACTTTGTTTTTAGGAAATAGAAGATTATTGAACATCAGAGATCTATTCTTTGTGTGACCTTGGCAATTGTTTCATTTGAGAATGATGTCATTTTATGATTTGTGAGTGTTCAAGAAAAGAGAAGCAGTGCAGGATTAGACTGGGATCTGCTTAGTATGTGCAGCACAGCAGTCAAGAGAGATGCTGACCCTATAAAGCTTCAGACGTGCACTTTCCTTTTCCACTTCAGATGGGATGCTGCAACAGGAAGGGAATACAGCACTTGATGGTTTAGGACAGGGTACTTTCTGAGAGTGATTTTTCACTTTGTATGAGTTTGATGCTTCAGTAAATGGGCTTAAGAGAGTGATCATGCCCCTGTACTTAGCACTTGTGAGGCCGCACCTTGAAGCCTGTATTCAGTTTTGAGTCCCTCCAAGAAAGACACTGAGGTGCTGAAGCAATGGTGGGCAGCAGAGCTGGTGAAGGGTCTGGAGCACATATGACTGACGCTGAGGGAGCTAGGGTTGTTTAGCCTGGAGAAAAGGAGTGTGAGAGAAGACTTTATCATTCCCTACAACTACCTGAAAGGAGTCTGTAGGCAAGTGGGGGTTTGTCTCTTCTCCCAGCCAGCTACTGACAGGACAAGAGGAAATAGCCTTTGGCTGTGCCAGGGATGGTTTGGTTCAAATATTAGGAAAAATTTATTCATCAAGAGGGTGACAAAGCCTTGCAACAGGCTGCTCAGGGAAGTGGTGGAGTCACCATCCCTAGAACTGTTCAGAAACCATGTGGATATGGCACTTGATGACATGGTTTAGTGGTGAACATGGTGGTTGTACTAGGTTGATGGTTAGCTTTGATATCTTAAGGTCTTTTCCAACTGTAACAATTCTATGATTCTGATTCAGTGATACCTACAGAAGGAGTCTTTCACATATGTATTCAAGACCTAAGATTTTAATAGCTGCAGTAGACCCTGTGAAGAAACGTTTTCACCTGTCTAGGATGGAAGCATGGTATTTTTGTGCAAGCTGTTCTGTGAAGCCAGTCCACAGCGACTACTCATTTCTCCCATTTTCTTCGTATCTAAATTATATGACTCTTAGTGAGTCTTGTTTAGTCATGTCATCTTCTTTTTGTGTTTGCAGTAAATCTAGAACCTGCTTGAGCATGAAACAGTTCAGTAAAAATTTCTGAGTGTATTTTCTGTCTCTCTAAACAAGACAACAATTTGGAATAGAGAAATTCTTTTTTTATTTTTTCCAGAAATGAAAACAGAAGCATGATGATATTTTAGATACTTTATCTTGGCTGGCACAGCACAGAGCAGTGCTTGCTAAAACATTCAGATCCTGCAAGCACTAAAACATGATGAAATCCATATTTCTTTGATAAAATGTACTTAAATGAAGCATATGCCTATGCTGTTTCCAGGAAATGTTGAATCAGGCTATTAAATCAAAGCCTTAAGAGAGAGAAATGGAAATGGCTGTTTTCCCTCATGAATATTTCTTGCTGCAACATTTCATAGCCTGGTCACAAAAAAGCTGCATTCAGAATTGGGTGTTCTGAACAGCTTGAATGTGGCTGGTGGCCTCTGTGGGGTGGATGAGCAGTGCTGTGTTTTCATTTCCCAAATGTGTCATCTTTTTTCTGGAGCCAAGCAGTGCTGCTCTTCAAAAATGGCAGGATGCTGCTGATCAAACAAATGTTAGACTCAGCAGTACCCAGGTTATGGCTCCCACCAA
Organism: Grallaria varia; assembly: GCA_013396735.1. Taxonomy (NCBI): domain Eukaryota; kingdom Metazoa; phylum Chordata; class Aves; order Passeriformes; family Formicariidae; genus Grallaria; species Grallaria varia. Next base: position 54,826 of record VWZG01008633.1, read on the forward strand.
ATCCTGCCCCTTGTGGGAGCTGGGAACAGGGCTTCCTGCAGTCACGTGTAAAAAATGGAGTCTGATCAAAACTTTGGGTTAGATACTTAATTAAATATTGACCATTAAGTGCATTGGCTGTCTTACTTTCAAAGCAGACTTATCAATCCCATTGACTTTAATTGAACAGTAAATGCACAAACACACAGAGAAATATTGCATGTATCCCTGCTGAACCAACTCAGGATGGCTGTCAGTGACACTGTGGTCTGTTGTAGCTTTTCATTAACTAGGTCTTCGTGATGAAAACTTCACTTGAAACCACAAAACAATAGATGAATAATATTTAATCAATTGCTTACTGTTTCGTACTTGGGTGGCAAAAATGAAAGAGAAAAGCTCCATGCCTGTTCTGTTCAGAGAAGAAAATTTACTCTGAGCTGTTCTACACAAGGCCACATCACCCCAGTGCAAAAGCTGAATGTGCTGTATTACTGAATTGTTTCTGAAATATTTCTGAAACCTGCTTGCTGAGATCAAGCCTGTGAAAAATAAGGATGTTCATCTCTGATCCCTGAATAGCTTGTTTCAGTTTTCTGTTTACACTCACTTCTCTCTTAACTGGGTATCTGCCTAATCTCTGCTTTACTATAGTGGCTGATCAAGGACAGCAGTATGAATGAGCCACAGAAGCATCAATGTTTTTATATGTTCATAATTAATTTGCTCCACAAATTGGAGCACTCTTGTGATGGGCTCTGTCCTTTAGTCATGGTGATGTGCCAGGTTATGGCGGGGGGTTTTCTGTCCTTTACTCTTGGCAAATGGAGCACTGCCACTTGTTTGGGACTTGATTTCTCTTACTGACTATAAATCCAAGAAAGCAAATTAACAGACAGGAAGACTGTTCTTGGCATTACAGCACAATGTTCATGGCTGTATGCTGATACGCATTTTGCTTTTTGCTCACAGATTTACATTTAATTTTTTCACTCTGTATAAAGAAGTGGCCTTTTGTCTCTGTTTCCTCTCCTGTGATTTGAGATAGACCTCCATAAACTTACAGTTAGACAAAACTTGTCCCATTTACCATTCACATACCCATTGTTAAATACATCAGACTGTTTATTGTGCTAGTACATAATAAAATGACTGTATATACATGTATAACATACATCCACAATTATATCCATTAAACTATACCCCGTGTCACATCTTACATTAATTGGTTTGCGTCAGTTTTGGTATGAAGTCATTCAGTAGCAGGGGAACTGATTGTTCAAAGTAGAACATTTTTATGAAAATAATAATGCTATCTTGGCAGGAAATTTTTGACAGTGTAACTACAGAAGAGAAATAATAACAATATTCTTAGCAGCAGAGAGTTATGCAATATGTGTATGCTCTCTGGGTAACAAGGAAACATTTGAAACTCCTCATTTTATTTAAAGAGGCCTTACTCAACTAGAGCTGCAAAATGTAACTAAATATTTACTCAATAAAACTAGGATAAATTAGGTTTAAGCATTTATTCAAGGACAGAAATAAGCGAGTTGTGCCATGCACAGGTCCAGTTCCTGATGAATGTACTTTTTGTACAGGTTTATCTCCTCTCTGTGCAGAATTTCCAGTTTCTCCTGCACTTCTTGGGACTCCTTGTCCTGGCAAATGCCTGGACACTCTGTGGCTAATCTGGAATAGAGTGTGTGCACTTTGGTCAGTGACAGTTCATGAGCAGCTGCCTGTCAGAGTATCTAATGCCAGAGGTCTATGCTCTTTCTGCAGGCTGGGATGTATTCATGTCTCTGTCATCTGCCCAGCTGTTGAGTCTCCCCCAACCTTGTAGGACATTTACACTTTTGAATTTCCATTACTTTCTAATATGATGAGAGCTGTGTTTGCAAAGGTTGAAGTAAAGTTCAAAGTTGTCATTTTTCTGGAATGTGAGGAGGAGAGGACTCTCAGCACAGGGTCCAAACAGAAAAACGGGCTAAAAATCCACCTTAGAAGCTGTTTCACTAAGTGTTAGACTCCTCCCTGGAGAGCTGTGTAAAAAGCTGGTCCTCAATTACTGCTTTCTGACCCAATGAAGTCAAAGGATATAGGTGTGTTAAAAGTGTGCATGGCAATTAGTTAACAAAAGGTTGTAAATTGTGAGCTCCTCATAGAGTTTGTGCCTTTCATAGCTTGCTCTGCTCATACTGGAGAATATGCAGTGAAAGGAAAGGTAAAAGTAAATTGGTCTGGTTGGACAAAATCACCAACAGAGAATTTCAGAAATAAAACTGCAGGGTCAGTAACAAGGCAGTTGAAGTACTTTGCTAAATTAAAGATAGGAGTGAGAGAGACGATACTAAAATGTAGTTCTTTGGATTGTGTGGGCTGCAATCTGTGTTGTCAGAAGTAAATGGCACGAGCTGCCAACACACTTCCTCTTACACCTGCCATAAACAGTTCAGCCAGAGCAGAGAAGGGTAGCTTTTGATTCACTACCAGTGGCACTTTAATAAAATAGAGGGAAAAATGTCTGCAGTCTTTAATAAACAATATATTAACCAAGTGCTGTCAGCCTGTGTAGAAAGTTCCACAGTATGATTTATTATGTTAATTACAGTCATGTGGGCCTCATGCGCTAAAGTCTGAAACTGCTCACATTCTCAGCTTGATTTAAAAATACTCTTTAGCCAAGACTTAAAGTGCCGTTTATTATGATTAATGTAATAAAATATTTATTACATTCTCCTTTTCCTTGTTTCTCTGCTTGCTGCCCCAGTTAGGCTGCCTCATTTTGAAACACTGATATAAATTAGATTTCAGATGATGAGGATCCTCATCTGGTTTTAATCTCTCTCTTCAGTGTTATGTTTTTTTCACATCTTTTGTTCTTGCTCTCTCTTCTCTCCCCCACATCCTCATTTCCCTCCCATATTTCCCAGTTCTGCATCTCAGCTGCTGTCTAAATTGAATCAAAAGCAGACAAACTTCATAGCCCTCGCTCATCACTTCAAGACCCTTTGCATTGCTTTCTCAAAAATGCTTATTAAAGTTATTTCTTACATGCAATTACATTAAAACTACTGGTAGGCTGTGTCTGAGAACATGCTAAGCCTCTGATGATGTGAGGTGGCATGTTTTACATGTTTTACATTTACATTCTTCTTAGAGAAAACTAAACTGTAAGGGGATACATGCTTGGGCCTGTTTCTCATTCTTCTTCCACTGAGTTTGCAGCTGCAGAGAGGCACAAAATTCCACCGTGCCAAATTTTCCAAAGAGCCATGTAAATTTATACCTGTGATTGTGCAAACCGGCCCACTAGTTAAATTGCTGGCTGGGCAATCAGTGCTTCTGAGATCTGTTTACAGCCTGTAAATCTGGCTTTCCCTATATGATTATGTAAAGGTGGACATCTTTCTGAAAATTTAAGCTCTTAGTTTGGTGATGTAAGAAATGAGTTTTTGCCATGAGAATCTGTATAATTTTTAAATTATAAGCTTAATTCAGCAAAACAGGCATGTCTCAGGTCATTACTGTTTTTTCTCTCATTTTTGGTTATTTCTTCTGGTTTTTTTTTCTCTTTTAAATCGCTTTTGAATTGAGTCATTCTATACACATGGATGTTGTTCAGTTATGCCCCTCTTCCACCTTCAAAACATATAATGTTTTGAAGTCCAGTGGATTTCTACACTTTTACGTACATCTGTACTTAAATACAGGGACCCCAATCAAGAATGCATTTTAAATATGCTTTGTTGAATTAGAAACTCATTTGGGAGAAAAACTGATACTCTGCTGAGGATGTGTATGCAACACTTTCTGGAGTGATGCCAATCCAAGTCCTTTTGGAAAACGAGTACATTGCTTCTGCCATGCAACATCCAGCTTCCAGTTCTCAGGGTAGGTTAGACAATCACAATAATTCCTTTAACTCCTTCTGCCATCAGAGCATGAAATAAGTAACATACTTTGGAAGGGCAACATTTTTCTATGTTGCTAAAAAGTCTTGTGTTAAAAAAATTCTCTTTTTCGGAGTTACATATTTAACCCAAAGAAAATAATTGGCTGAAGATGTCTCTCTTCTTTAGCCTTAAACTGAAACCAGTACTGAAACCAGAGTTTTCTAATGGTGTTAGCTATGAATTGTATGGAAGTGATCAAAACATTATATGGCTGAATACAAAGATGTCTGTTCCGCATAAATCTGACATTAGCTTCACATTCTAAGTAATGTTGCACCACTTACCAACTCACCAGCACTCCAATTTAACCAAATTACATGATTTGTTTAACCTGAGCTCTGAAAGAATGGCAATTATATCTTGGAAATGAATGGTGTTGAAGAAAGTTTAGTCAGTTATTTTGAAAGGAATGGGGTTTCACATTTTTTTTTAAAGTTTTCTGATGTTTTTGTGTTTGTGGTATTGAAAACTCTAAATGTGGCTTTAATGTCTTGCACATCTATGAAGAGTTGAGTCTCTGAATGTCAATTATATAAGGGTCTGAATAATTTGTTTTTATAACTCTCCTTTAAAGGTAATAGCAATGGAAATAAGAGAGGCTTAAGGCAGGGCAGGTAGACCTGAAGCTGGTTGCAGGCCAGGGTATAATCCAGGTGGCTGACTTGGAACAGGGCAGCTAAAATGGCAGACTCCAGTCCAACTGTGAGCGAGTTTATTTTGCCTGTTTATCACCTAAGTACCAGATATATGGGTTTCTTTAGTACTCTTGCAAAATATCTTTTGTTTCTTCTGTTCTCCATGGTGTGTCACAGGGAACAGCTGTAATGTCCTGCTGTGCAATGCTGCAGTGTTGAGCAAGCCTGGGAGAGCTGGAGTTGATATATTTGTTCCTAGCACATGGAGATGGAATGTGGGTAAATATCCCACTGTTGGATACAGAGGAAATGCATCCTATTTTGCATTGCAGCAATTTATGCTAGTGCATCTCTGAATAGCTTCAAAAGGAGATAGCAAATTGCATGGTCTCATACCCAAAGATGCCACTGCAAGTGTTCAGTGGAAGAAGTGAAATGCGAGGTAAAACTGGCATGCAGCACTTCTCTTTTCCGCTATCCCTGACGAAACCAAAACTATACAACTAGATTAAGTGGAAATCATACTCTGAACAAATGAAAACATGTTTTAATTTAGAAAATACGTTTTTAGAATCTTTGTGCTCAGATGTCATATACAGGCAGGTGGAGAAGGAAGGGAGCCTTATAAAAATTGGAGTCCCTAGAGCACTTCTGTTTTGAACTGTTCATTGGCAATTTCCAGTATCAACAGCCAAAAAAAGGGTGATCCAGTCAGTCACAGGAGGAGATAAATTCTTTCTCTGACAGAATCTCAAGTTTTTTAATTCCAGAGTAATAAAACATTTTGCTGGTAATTTTGTTGGAGAAGGTCAACTGAATAGAAGTATAATTATTTTTTTGCCAAAACCAGAACTTTTTCATAAGTAGATATTAATTAATAAATTTCTCTCATACTACTGATTTTACATGCTAGTGAAAGCCTTCTCTGAAAATGTTAAACTACATAGAGTTTGACTTAATATAGTGGAAGCAGGGAAATTTAACTGTTAAACAGAATTTAGTGACAACATCAGATGGGTAGGGCAGAAATTCAAGAAAAAATGCAGAAGCACTTTCTTCTGCTTCAATAATCTCCATTTAACTAGGTAATCCCTTGATATGTTAGAAGCTGTTAGATGTCAAAACCTGATGAAACTGTCCAGGCAGTCACAGGGTTTTCCCCCCTCTTTTGACTCTAATTCACCAAGCTTAAGCTTAAATATATATGATTATTATTTCACAGGAACTGTGCTTTTTTGGCCTTCGGACTTCCTAAATTGGCTATTGTTGGATTTGAAATAATAGCATTAAAACATGTGTATTTTTGACTTAAGCCTTTGACTACTGCATGTGTGCAGGAGTGGCCCCAAGGAAGTTATTCTGTACCAGACAGTAAAAGTGCTAAAAATGTCATTCTTCAAATGTTTAGCTCTCCTTGTCTCTTAATCTCAGTGTGTTTCTGCAAATGCTTAGAAGCACTTTTGCTGGGGAGACCTTCTGCTCTTACCCTCACCCTCATTTTTAGCAGCAAGGCAGGAGAATGGCTTTCACTGGGTTATTCCTGTGAAAACCACCTGTTTGGTCTCTTAAGTTTTGCACACAGAAAGAGTACTGATACTTGAGAGTGCTGTGGTATGACAGCTGCGTTCAGCTGCTTCTGACAGGGATGCAATAGCACTGCTTCCAGGAAGGCATGTTTGTCAGAGGCCACACAGCTTTTCCCCACTGTGACTTGACCATACCTTCCTCGCACAACAGCATGACCTCTACTCACTGTGATAGACTCGAGTGTTGTTTGCCTGCAGATATCTTCTTGAAACAGGAGGGACAGGAGAAAAGAAAGGTAGGAGCAGGCTGTGAATTACTAGAACTGTTTTAGTGGGTTGCATATGGCCATGGCCCAGAGCTTGGCTATCACTGCTTTTCAGTAATTGCAGAACAGGGTCAGCAAGCAACCTGCGAAGTGCTGGGTAGTAGGGACAGAGCACTTAGCTCCAACACAGGGAGACAGTGCTAGGTGTGTGATTAAGTAGGTTTTTTCACTTGAATGAGAGTGTATTGGTGGAAGCAGGCTTGCTGCAGAAGCATTTTCCTAGTCTGGGCACAAATTTGACAGAGAAGACTTTGGCTAGCAATGCGATTACTACCAAAATGTACATCTGTGAGATCTTGGTGCTTACCGTATGCTGAGTTTAAGACTGTTTCTAATAACTCAGGTTTGTGATTCCTACTAATCTTACAAATCTCTGAACATTAATAATCTGCATCTGTCTGTTGTGAAAGCAAGTGCGTTTCCTCTATCCTGTGTAATTAGACATGTTAAGTCCTTTTCAGGGAGTCTGAGTGTGTGCATTTGTGAGAGCTGACATTAAAACATGTTTGATACCTCTGCTGATAGTGTTAAGTCTTCGCTGTGTTAAAATCAGATTATGAAAAGATCAGAAAACCATTGTTTTTCCGTGGGAGAGATCACCTGATGGTTGTGGACTAGCCTGGGACACTTGGCTCCTAATAGGTTGTTAATTTAATCTCTGCCAGGTCACTTTGTCTACATTTAAACTGGAACATGTTGTGTACTTGGCACATTTTGAAGCTCGTATTTGGGAGTTTACCCTGAATCCCACAGTAGGGTGGGTTATACTGGCTTTTTCTGCCACATTCTGGTTTTGTTGCAAATGAAACTCTGATGTGGGATCAGATAGAAAACACTAAAGCTCCAACCAGCTCCTTTGTGCAGTGAGGCAGCTGAGGGGGCAGAACCTCAGGAAATGCATCTCCAAGTCAATTTATTTCTTCATGTTTCTGCTTGTAGTCTGTAAAATGAGTAACAGCACTACCAGCTCCAAAGGCTGCATTATGACAAGGAAAAGGCATTAAGGATAGATTGGCTTGGTAGATCAATGACAACAGTAATTTTTGATTGGTTGGTTCTGACCGTTTTACTAGCTAAGAGAAATTAGACCATAACACAAGAGTATCTATATTCCTGAAGCCTAACAGACACCTACAGAAGACTATAAGAAAGGTGCAAGCATATATATATCACACCTCCCCATTTTCCTGTCCTCCATGAATTTGCAGCTCAGGCCTTTCTGGTACAGAGGTGCTCCCTTATATTGAAGACCACTTTATGACTTGTTTTCTGTGCTTTTACCGGTTTTGGAACCCTTGCACGCTGAAGATGATGCAGTTGATGGTAAGCAGTGGAGGCTCACAAGCATTTATATTTGCAGTAGTCAAGGAGCTAATGTAGATCCCCAACAGTGTTTTCAGTAGTTTTCACCATGCCCACAGAACATGAAAAAAATTTACAAAAGAGCTTTTCGTCTCTGTTAAGCAAGATGCAGTGAAGTGAGACAAAGCAAACATCTGGGAACTGTTACATTGCAAACTCCCTGCATTTGTGCCTTGCTATGATGTATCACCAGTACTTGAGTGGTCTCGTAGGAAAAGAACAGTCCACTACTGCCACTGCAATCTGACTTCACAGTGAAAGTAGAGGTAGCTCTCCTGATGTGGCTGCATGAGAAGCTGACCCATTATTTTTTAACATTTCCCACCTGCCTTGTGGAGTAACACACACCACGCCACAGCGCTGCAGGTATGCAATGTTTCTGGGTTACTGTTTCACTCATGTAATTTGTGGGGGATCTTTAATTCAGCCTGTTTTTTTCAACTGCTAGCTGTAGATAAGGGAATTTCCTTTGCAGATTAAAGAAAATTGTAACATAAATGACTGACTGGGTATCACTGCTGTGTTGTGACAGGCTGTCCTCTAAGAATTAGTGATTGATGACATGTATAAAACTGAGCCATTATATGTTCTGTTTATATTGAAATAGTACTGATAGATGTGGGCTGTCAGTCAAAGCACTGATTACTTACACAGTTCTATAGTAAGTGGTGGTGGGTGCAGTGAACAACATAGCAGAGTAAATGTTTGTTTTGGATCTTTAAGCAGGCTTGTCTCTTTGTTTCCAGCACATGTATAGCCATACTGAAAAAGATCTATTTTGTACATTGCCTAAAGCATGAAACTTCACTGCAGGATGCTAGGAGGTCTTTTTGATCCTGACATCACTATTAAAAGAGTTTCTGAATCAGTCTGGTGGCCTTTCTTTTTCCCCTTGAGCACAGGTCATGTAAACTTCAGTCTCTGGTAGCATTTTTTCATGACTGCAGAAGCCCCCAAAGGCCTCATCTGCAATGCCCACTTCTCTCTGCTTTGCAGAGTATTTAAATATCTCCTCTCAACAGGTTTCACTGAATGCTGTGGGTGGTGCTTTGTGGTGAAGACACAAGACCTGGTACTGAGGGTTATCAACTGAGGGTTATAAACTGACACCTCTTTCTGTACTGCTGGGAAGTCCTGGGACAACTCACTCTCCATGCCTCTCTCTGCAGATGTGGTATGGAGGTGATGGAACTTTCTTGAGAGTCACTCTAGATGGGTGGGAGGGGAAGCTGCCCAGTGTGCACCAATGTTTCTGCACCTCATGAAACATTGCCAGTGGGCTAGTGAAGGAGATAGGACTACCTTCCTTTCCCTGCTGCCTCCTCCCCTGTTAATCGGCTTGCAGGGAAGAGGGGCAAGTGTCTGAGCACTGGTGCAAAGCCATGGATGTGCTACACGGCCTGACATAAGCTTGGCCTGAATGAGAGAGCGGCAATGGGAATTTCACCTGGTCCCATACCACTTTGTGGTGTGTATCGTAGGTGGGAAACACCTGGTGCATGCTAGTATGGCACTGCTAACAGGACACCAAAATGTTTGGCTTTTGCAATGAGACAGACCAAAGAAGAACTTGCTTTTTCCAGCTTATTAAATGGAAGAGAGGAAAAAAAAAGTTCCACACATAATTACAGAGAAAAGTGGAATAACTGAATTTTTCCTTCTTTGCATTTGCTATTAATTTTCTAAAACTACTAAGATTTGTCACATTCTGAGTGACATCTTCATCTATGTGATTGTGAGCTGCATCCTTGTGCAAACAGATAGTTTTCATATGCCAAGAAACAGTCATTAAGAACACACATTGCTTATATGTAAAAAGCTTTACCTTTTTATACTTGTAATCAGCCTGGAAAGCAGCTGTCAGTAATGTAGTGGTAGCATCTGAATATTGTGTTTTGATATGCCATTGATTATAAGGATCTTTGAGTATAGTTGTGTAGAGCAATATCAGGTTGTTTCCAGAATTTTCTTTTTCTGAAAAATGGAAATAAATGATTATAATTGTACTTCCGCTGTCAAGGTACAGTTTGATTACATGAGGAGACTATATAATCATATTTTTGTTCCATATTTTCTGCTTGAACATATTAACTATGTTTTTATTATTCTTGTACATTTGTAAATTGCACATTGCTCTGTAGTAATTCTACCTGTCAACTCCGTCTTTAGGATGTGTTCCATTATTTTGTACTGTAGACTTCTGACTATATCTCTTTAGCCTTTAAAAATGTGCCTGATTAAAGGTCATAAATATGATGCTCTAGTTATTTTTTGTTAAAAAAAAATGGAACCAGTGCAACCTCTGGTTTCACAAATGAAGAATGGGTTTATTACTGAGATTGGGCCCTGCACACAGCATTGGGATCCGTAGAAAATCCTTCTACCTTGCATTTGTTCTAAAAAGCGGATTGCCTCTAATCCCAGTGTTTTCCACAAATCTCCATGCACAGAACTGTGCCCCAGTGTCATAAGGAGCTCACTTTAGTTTTGTATCATACTCTAGTACATCATTTGTGAAACTGAAGTTGGCTTTTCAGTTATGTGGCAGGTATGTAAAAATGTCTTTCAGTGCTCTTTGTGAAATTCATTTTAATTTCTTTTCCTTTTTAAGGAAATTTATTTTAGAGAAAAGCACATCACACAAACTCACTGCTTCTGCTTTCTTTTGTCTATCCTATTCTTCCTCTTCCAGACCAGGATGAGAGAGCAGCAGAGCTCAGCAGGGAGCAGAATGAGAAGACCATTCGCAGCACACAGACGGCTCTCCGCAATTTCCGTGAGTTCCTCATCTCCAAGTACCCCTCTGAGACCCGTGAGATCTATGTCATTCCCTGCAAAGAGCTTGACGCTTACCTTGCTTCCTTCTTTGTGGATGCCAGACAAAAGGATGGGTCTGAATATGAGCCAAATAGTCTGGCCAACTATCAGTGTGGACTGGAGCGGTATCTCAAAGAGCACAGGTATGGATACAGTATTACAAGGGATAAGGAGTTCAAGAGGTCCCAGGAAGCTTTAAAGCAAAAGCAGATAGAGCTGAGGTGTAAAGGAAAAGGAAACAAGCCACACAAATCCATGAAGCTCACCTTTGCTGATGAGCTTATCCTACGCAAGAGAGGCTTATTGAGCCGGTACAATCCTGAAGGGCTTCTGAACCTGGTGTGGCTCAACAACACTAAGGCGTTTGGACATTGCACGGGTTTCCATGGGTCCACCCTCAAGTGGGGAGACATCCGACTGCGGGTGACGGAGACTGGGTTGGAGTACCTGGAGTGGATGGGGTCGGACAATGGAGACATCAGTGCCAAGAGCAAGAGAGGTGGGACAGACTCCCGAGTGTATGCTACCCAGCACTCCCCGCAGACCTGCCCCGTGCAGGACTACAAGGAGTATGCCCAGAGACGCCCGCCAGCTATGCGCTACGAGGATGCACCTTTTTACCTGTCCATCAAACCTGTCGTCAACCTGGCTGCACTACACTGGTACAATTGCCAAGCCCTGGGGAAAAACAAGCTCGCCAAAATGGTAAAGACGATGTGTGAGAAAGGCAACATCCCCGGCCGGAAGACCAACTTCAGTGTCTACCAGAGCTGTAGCACTCTCTCAGAAGCGCAGAGCAACCAGCTGGTGCTGATCTGCAATAACTTGAGCCAGCAGGCTGCCCAGTCCATGGCAAGCCACTCCAATACTGGCAACTTCATAGTGTCAGCATCCTATGACTCTTCATCTGACACGGCTTGAAAGAGGGATATCACCTGAACACTTTTTTCTTTTCCTTTTTGTTTCAAGCATTGAATAATACATGTCAACTGTGATTGTACACTATTTCCCCCCATAGCCCTCTCTCCAGTGTTAATTCACTTTATAAGAATATATAAATATATAATATATTTTTCTTTTTGCAAATAAGTCAACAGAAATAGTTTAGTATTACTAACATAGTATTTATAGTGTTAATACGAAAATGAAAGGTACTTATGGGTTATAATATAAATGCAGATTTTAAAAGGATAAAAATGGTTCTCAGGCAACACAAGATAGACTGAAAATACCATCTGAAAATACTGTTTTTAACATGCACCCATTAGTGAGTCTAAATCCCCAGGGAGGCTTACGTAGCAATTCTGTTTCAAAGTATTTTTTCAACTCTAGTGTTTTAACATGACCTCTCACAGTGGAGGAGACAAACTTAACACTGGCTGCTACTTCTTACCTACTGGCTTATTCTTGATCAGCAAGGCCAAGAAACAAGAAATACATCAATGTAAGTTCACGAAATCATTTACAGCACTTCTTGTCTGGTTTTTTTAATTATGTTTCCTGAGGCTCATTTATGCTAAAATAATCCTGAAGTCAGCTAAAAGCTATTTTTAACTTTGGTTTTGTTGATTTTCTGGGATCAGAAATGTTGCTGGTCTTTAGACTAGGAAGTATTGTTCTGAACAGTATGCAAAAGTATAATGGCAAAACCACTGTCATACACATAATTTTACCTCTTTAGTCATAGGTTGTTAGTATTTTGTCACTGTGTGTATGTAATGTAAAATCTACTGACTCAGAGCACTCTTTTAGTATTCTGGGAAATGAAACGGTACAGAAAAATTGCAATCTTATCCCAAACTGTACAGAAAAATTGTATCAAATATGTCTTAAGCCATCATTTGAAATCCACAGAACAACAGAGAGTGAAGCAGTAATTTATACAGAAGTTTAGTAAAAATCTATAGAAGATTAAAAAACTGGTTAGTTTAAAGTGCTGGAATAGAAATTTAAGTTAGCTACACGTCATCTGTTTATTTCCATTGCAGACAATGGAAAATGTGCTTGTGAATCTGAAGGCAGGATTTGGTCCTTAAAGCCTTGAAATAGTGAGTGCTGATGTTTCAACATCTGATTTTGCAATGTGATTGTTCTTCTCCAAGTATGGAGAAGACACTAGCAAATTCACTATTTCAGTGAACGATTATGATTTTTGACCTTTAAAATTATGAACTGTACTTTTCAAGTAAATTAGCTTAGTTCAAGTTACACAAGGTTGTGCTAGGGCTTTGATGAGGCTTTGGACAAGTCAGCTGGAGTGATCTGCCTGCTGAAGTCAATGAAAGAGTCGACCTCAGCTGACTTCATTTGGGTGTTAGTTCAAACTGTTACTGAGGGGCTTTCTTCTTTTGAGATTCTTAATTGTTGTGTTTCTTTATGTTTGTTTGTCTTAATTTATTCACATTCCTTTATATCCTTCATGTTCTTTAGATCTGCAACTGTGCAATGACTTCAATCATCACTAATTCCAAAGAAAAGGCGAAACAGAAGTAGGAAATAGAAATAGAAATAACCCACCTGGCACCTAAAACCTGTTTTCTGTTTTGCTAGGATGAAATGCTCGTGTGTGTGAGAAAGGTGGCAGAATGTCTGCACCTCACTTAAGCCTTACTGAAGGTCTGATTTGGGGATGAAATAGGTAGCAGATATGCCACTGGAAAGTCTAAGAGCAGAGATTTCCACTATAATAAATATCTGTACTCTCAGGAGTCTTTTTGTGGGGTACACAACCTGACTCTTGTCTCTCTGTTGTCCATATGTAGCAAAAGGCTGGTACAAAGGTTGGGTTTCCCATGTGCCAGCTGTCCCAGAGTCTTGCAGCCCATGGCAGCATAACCTCCATCTCAACAGCCTCCCTTTTATTGTTGGCTGTCTCTTGGTGCTGGAGGGTATGCAGTGAGTTGGTGGACACAGTCACTCATATTGCAGAGCCATCCTTTTGTAACTTGGTTTTTGGAGCTTGAGACCAAATGATGACACTACTGAAGTGACTGCAAGCTGTGTCCAGGACTTCCAGTGCCATGGCAAATCTGACTTGTAGATGAAGGAAGCAGAAGCAGAAAAAGACTTAAGGTGAAACGAGAAGGATAGCTGCCCAGTTTCCAGATGAGGTGAGACATCTGATTTTTGTTTGCACTGCCGTGCCTTTTCACAGCAGTGCTTTTAATGTGATACAGATAAAAATAGTTTTGCAAGACCAGTGCTGCTCTCTGTGAAATTTCATTGCTATTTTCCACTGAGGACTCACGCAACTGCTCTTAGTATATGCTGGAGTGCAGGAAGTTCCATGGAACTATCTAGGGTGCCAGGTGAGAGCCCAACCATGGAGCCCACCTCTAGGAAAGTCTTTGGTTTCTGTTCCTCCCCCATTGGCACTCATCTCAACACTTCCCAGTGGCAGCTACTGCAGGATCTGACCTATTTCCGTACATTTTCTTTCCCATTCTGCAACACAGGGATGGGTATCACTGGGTGTTTCTGGGCAGCAAATCTCTGCTTCCCACTTCTCCCCTGCCCAGGGACCAGACCACTGGCTGTGCATGGGCTGTGTTACAAGCACATCTTTGAAGTGCCACTTCACATCAGTGCTGTAATTCAGCCCTAGTGCAGATCTCAGAAGAAGACTGGCACTGTTGGGTTTTGAACTGAAGGGTGATAAGAAGCATTTCCTGACTCCACATACTTCCTCAGTTGTTGATTATTAGGATGTTGAGTATTAGGATGATTTGTTCTGATGTCCAGCACACTCACTGGGTGACGCAGTGTCTCTGATATCCTTGACGTAGCAGAACACATTAGCAACCTTTGCTTGTCTGGGGATAGGTTGTGGAGTATCTGTGCTTATGATAGCCTCAGTATTGTCCCAGGGAAGTCCATGGCTCAACTGGAATTAAATCTGGCCAAGGATATCAAGGACAACAAGAAAGGCTTCTTCAAATACATCAATAACGAAAGGAAAACTAAGGATAATGTGGGCCCCTTACTAAACAGAGGACACAGAGAACTTACTGAATGCCACCTTTGCATCAGTCTTCAGTGACAAGACCAGTGTTCGGGCATCTCTGACCCAGGAGTCCAGGGTAAAGGAGTTTTGGGAGAAAGACTTTCCCTTGGTCAAGGAGGATTGGGTTAGAGAACACCAAGGCAAACTTAACATCCCAAAGTCCATGGGCCTTGATGAGTTACATCCATGAGTGCTGAGAGTGTGCAGCCCTTCCAAAGGACCTCGACAGGTTGAAGAGAGGGGCAGAGAAGAACTGTCTGAAATGAAACAAAGGCAAGTGCAGCCTTTTGCCCTGGGGTATGAAGAACCCCATGCACCAGCACAGGCTGGGGGCTGGCCTGTTGGAAAGCAGCTCTGTAGAGAAGGACCTGGGGATCCTGGTAAACAACAAGCTGTCCATAAGCAAGCAGTGTGTTCATGTGGCCAAGCAGGCCAATGGTATCCTGGGCTGCATTAGGAAAAGCACTGCCAGCAGGTCGAGAGAGGTGATCCTGCCTCTCTACTCAGCCCTGGTGAGGCTTCCACTGGAGTGCTTTGTCCACTTCTGGGCTCCTCAGTACAAGGGAGACATGGAGGTCCTGGAGTGAGACCAGTGAAGGGTAACAAAAATGGTTAACAGACTAGAGTATCTCTCTGACCACACGTTGGAAACAGATTGCCCAGAGGGGTTGTGGTTTCTCCCTCACTGGAGATATTCAAGAACTGTCTGGATGCAATCCTGTGCTATGTGCTTTAGGATGACCATGCTGGAGCAGAGGGGTTGGACCAGATCTGTGATGCCTTCCAACCTTACCCATTCAGTGATTATAGGAATAGTTTTTTCTGTTTTGTAATGTCTCTAGTAACTCCAGCTTCCAGTGGGTGCTGATGGCAAACTGCCTGGCAAATTCTGATGAGGCAGCCCCACACAGACTACTTGTTGAAGAAGTTAAACATATATGGCCAGAATATGATATCAAAGTATTTATATAAATAAATAAATAAATAAGCTTTGAAGGGTCTTTAATACAACATAGTCTTAATTTGCAGACAGTTACAAGGAATTGGGTGACGACAGTTTGTTTAATTACCATTTGTATTAATGCCCTGAAAGGTTGTTAACTCAATGGGAGGGAGACTTCAGATTTAAACCCCTCTCATGGTTTTGTCTTATACTGGTAGGGAGAGTAGATGTCCTAGTTGCTGCAGCTTAGCTGTCAGGGTAAAACCCAGTTGCTTCTAATTTTCTCTCAGTACTCCAGCTGAGGGTATCATGCCTGCTCCAGCAGCAAGTTGCAAGCTCACAACGATGCTGTGCAGCTTCCCTGGTTCTAAAACAGAACAGTGTGGCCAAGGGCTGCTGCTGCCAACTCCTACCAGTCTTGTCCTCTGCCTAAATGAAGGACTGGAGTCTCCTACCATGGCTCTTGATACTGAATACCTTTTACCATGCATTCAAGGGCTTCTGGCAAAACAGTGTCACGCCTCTGTCCAGCACAGGCTGTAGATGGTGGTTGGGTGCAGTGGCTGCAGTGAGGCACTGCAGGTAGGTGTCTGTCTGTGCTCCAGGCTACATCATACTCTGGTGTAAAAGCCCCACAGTAAGGCTGTGATTTCCTTAAGATGGGGTTAACTGGCTCCAAGTTGGGTCTTGCTTTTCTCCTTTCTTTTTCCTTTCTTTTTTTCCTGCCACTCGCCTTTCTCTGATCTGATGTTAGACTTCTTCAGTGAGTGATTTCAATTCTGCATAGCAGAAAACACAGCAAAAAAAAAAGGGGATGCCTTTAGAACTATCTACAAGCTTTTGAGAGATTTGCTCAGTGCTATGAAGAGCAAAATTTGGCCTTGAACTTACAGAGGCGAAGTGCCAAAGCACAGATCTGCACACAGTGCAAAGGAGTCTGCACCAACGTTAGTGCTGGCTGTCTCACATGGCCTTCTCAGGACACCAAAACAAGAATCAAACATGGGGATTATACATGGATGTCTCTCGACTGATCTGGATGCAACTGTGCACAATACATGCATTTGGATCTGTTCATGTGATTGCACATGTAGATGGGCAGAGCTGTGGGCACTTTCGTTGGCTTAAGCTCTGTTTTAATAGTCACTCATGCATGTATGTATTTGCATGTATGTGGGTTTGCACAATATTACATGTCTTCATGCAGGTAGTTGAAACTGAAGTCTTTGATATCTAGGTGTTGCAAACTGCCTGTTTTATTTTCAAAAATGTATTTATGCAACAAAATGTGTTTTTAAGTGCAGGAGAATGAAATACTGTCATGAACTATATTGTAAACTAAATTGCAAGAGGTATCTAAAATAACAGCACATACCTTGTTCATTTGCATAATGCAATAATTCTGTGATAGCAGCATCAGGGCTACTGACAATCTAACAATAGAATCAGTGTCCATGTTGCACATTCTCCTTTGTGAATATCAACACTTTTGAGCTATTTTGGTTTTAGAAGCTGCTGTGTGCTGATATTCAAGCTACAGCATTGTTACGCTCTTAGAAAGCTGTGTAGAGACTAAGATGCAAGCAGTGTTGTACTGTTGTATTGTCTGTGTCTCAGATATTTGTGACCAGATCTTGGTCTGTTGTTTGCGCAAGCGTTGTGGGGTGGTGAGGTGGGGATCAGAAGGAGCAGGTGCTGTGTCAGTCTAGAGCCTGGGCTGTCCTGAGAACTGAAACAGCCTAAAAGGAAACTGAGATTCCAATTGCACTAGGTTTCCTCCTGGTCCAGCTCATATTTACCCTTTCCTGTCACCATGTCTGAGTACATCCCATAAGTTCACTGACTGACCTGACTAGCGCATGCAGTGCATGGGCTGATCATTCCTTCTGACAATAAGGTGCAAATGACTATGATTGACTGACTGGTCTCCCTATCCCAAACATCCCTGCTCCTCTCACCATCCCTGATCCTTTAATATTCCCCTTTCCTGGTGTCTGCACTGTGGGGCAGGGGGACAGCTTTGTGAGGGAGGCTTTTGACTGACAGCTCCCTCCCTGCCTATCAAGTGACCTTGTGCTTTGGGGATAACTCACTCAGGGTGGATCACCTTGTGTTGGGTATGCGGGGTTTGTGGAATACTGCATGGGAGCACTCTGGAGGCTCACGTCTCATGCTGGAAGCACTCTCCTTCCCTATTCTGCTTTTATGAGAGAGCTTTCAAGTCATAACATGAGATTAGATTTGCTCCTGTGTAGAGGGCCTGGCTCACATCTGTGTGCTGTTTCGCCCTCCACTGGCATTGTTGAATAGGAATGAAGCAACTGAATCCCTGACAGTAGGCAACTTTTGGGCTCACTCTGTCATGGAGAGGAGTTCATCTCACGCATGCAGACAGCAGAACATTGGGATGCATTCAAACTCCCTGAATTTCCAGAGGCAGTGTGAATATGTGTTAAAAAAGAGAACTTACAGGACACAGAAATATCATTTGATTTGCCTGAAATGACCCATTTCATGCCTCTGATTTAGGAAGAAAAGGACTCGGCTGTTCACTATGAAACACTTCTTAATGAGGGTTCGTTGCTAAATGTCAGCGTGAAGTGATGGCTTCTTTGCTGTCCTTGTTCTTAAGGGACAGGATCTGTTTTCTTTTCTTTCTGCGCTTTCCTGTAAGTGCTGAATCTGCAGTCAGTGCTGAGGAGCAGCAGAGAGAGGAGGTCATCCAACATCAAGTATGGCTCTTATTCCTAGCCAAAAAACTTGAACTATGCTTTCTGTTGATAGTCCCCATATGCTGAGTCATGCCTTGGTGGTTGGGGACAGTACTGCATCAGCTGATGTCTACCAGCGCATCTGTTTTCTCCGTGCAGAGCCAGCATGAATGTCACTGCACCATTCTCCAAAAACAGTGTGGCAGCAGCTTGCCAAGGACGCCTCTATCAGCTGGGCATCTGCAAACCAAGAAGGGGAAAGGCTCTAAGCATAGCTAAGTGATGCTTTCCTGTGGACTGCCTAAGACAAACATATGAGGCTGTGCTGTATCTCCTCAATGGTTTTGGAAGGCTAAGGGCCACCTGGGACATCAGTGTGCCACCTCTTTCTCAGAAGCATAACTTCAGCTGGCAAGGGAGTGGCCATTGTGGGGTTCTCCGAGCCTCCATTGAATTGCATGGTGGGGCTGCTTCCAGCTTCACTCTGGCAAACCAGGTTGCAGCCTGTTCCTCCCCACTGTGTGCTGGCCCTGTGAAGCTCTGCCGACATTGCTCTCCAGCACCTTGACTCTTCCTGAAAGCAGCAGAGAGGCATTTACAGCAGCAAAATGCCGTAAAGCCCCACAGCCTAGACACACCTGTGAGCTTGTCCTCTAACTGGAACATATTTGAAGCAGTGATGTTGTCTAAAGCTTTAATTCCTAATCTAGTAGGGGGAAGACCAGTTTGGCATAAAATTTTCTCCTTATGTGAACTGATGGATCTCTGTCTCAAGCAATTAATTTATTTCCTCTCTTTTCTCACTGCATTGGATTAATGTTAGTTTATAATGCAGACAAAATTCTATTTATTTAATTATCCAAATACCACTAAATGAGTTGTCTGTGCATTGGAAATGGACATACTGTTTCTAAGGCACTAGGATGCTTTTGGCTAATCTTTTATTCTTGTGCTCAGCATTCACTATACAGCAGTTAATAGTATATGAAAAAAAGCAGAACATTTTCAGATTTCAATTTGATCTGTTGTAATTAATACAGGTTTCTTTTGCAGCATGCAAGGTACTGGTGATGTCGGGGCTATCTTTGAAATTCAGTGGGATAACGTTTCAGTGGGAATAAGAATAGCTCTTTTGGGAATCCATCTGTGAGCTCTTTTTTGTTAGTACTGTTTTATACAGTCCATAAGTGTCAAGAAAATACCAAAACAGCCAAATGAAGGGAAAAACATCAAGAAAATGCAAAATGTTTAGGACAAAGATATTGTATTAATCCTACACTAGAAAACTGAACTCTTAAAATTAATTCTACAGATACTATCTTTGCCACTTCAGGTGTGTGGTTTGTTTTTTTTTTTTTTTTTTGCTAACAAAGACAACTTTCTGAGATTCCTTATGCCTGGAATTTGATCTGATCTCTGAAGGCTGTAATCTTGCTGAGACTGCCCTCCTTACCATTATAGCGTGTACTCAGCTGGCTACATCATATGTAGTTGTAAGTAGTCCCAGGTCTGCCCCACATTGTTCCTACCAGGATTCCTCCTTCTCTTCTACTATCAAGCATTTAATACACTTAGTATATGTAAATTTCCAGCTTAAAAACAAGACAATACAGGACACACTGGCCTCTGTATCTTCAGTGGTGGGTAGAGAAGGCAAGGCAATAGTAAATGGCTTCAAACTGATTTTGGTAGGGAGACAAATATTCTAGTGACTCTGAGGTTGAAGGTGCACTGAACGGTGACTGCAGTGTAAACTGCTTTGTGGAAACCTTTGTTGTCCTCCTGGTGCTTGTGGTTCAAATCTTGGAAGTTTTGCCTTCTTCTTCAGGAGATTTCTTTGTGAGTCAGTTGAAAGTCTGGGTTTCTTTGCACAAGGCTGGGTGCATGGATGTGAAATGCAGGTGCGGAAGTATCCAGAGCATTCAGGGATGTGCAGGCAAAACGTGAAATGAGACATCTTAATGCAGTCTGAAAGCTGTCAGGGGAGGAAATGGTGAGAACCTGATTTTGCACCTCTTTATGGCAGTACCTGCAAGCTGAGTGGTGCTGCTGCCAGAGAGAATTTGGTGCCAGTTCTGTGGAGAGCTGTGGGAAATGCATGCCCTTGCCCTCTGCTCCTACCCAGGTTGGGCTGTTACTGCACGTAACTAACCCCACTGAAACAGATGGGCAGGAAAGAACGTCCCTTGGCCATTGTTGTGTTGTCAGTGCTTGTTTTTGTCCATGTGACACATCTATCACAGCATCATCTTGAGACCTGTTAGGATAGACCAAATATTCCAGACTGGAAGAAAAATAAGTGGCAGAATATCCTAGTGAAATGTAGTTAGTGGAAAGGCAGTGAGAAAGCCTGGCAAACACAATGGAAGTTTTTGTCTTTTTTTTTTCTAAAAAAGGCAAGCATAATCCTTATCCTTTAATATTCTACTTTGTTTTACTGGAATTAGAAAATCTTTTCCATTTGTTTTAACTATCTGCAGGCTTTAACTTTGCCTTTGAAAAGCACTTTTGCTATGACAGCCCTTGGTCTCATGGTGAGCAGTGCTAGAAGGAACAGCTAAATCAAGGCTTTTCTCTTCCCCTGCATGCAATCTTTAATCTTTCTAATCTTTTAATATGAATGTATTTTCTCCCATTTTGTAAAGTGACAAGATTAGCACTGTTTCTTTCAAAGTAGCAGTTGAAAAATAGATTTTGCTTAAGCATAACCAAATTTCCACCTAACAGTGTGAGTTTTCCATAGTGACCAATTCATTCTTAGAGGTTAAACCTCTAAGGCTAATGCTCACTCGCTAACAACTTTTTTTTTTTAAGAATAGTTTGTAAGAAAGTAGGTTTTTGTTAAATTTTATTACAAAATATTTCACTGTTTTGTCTAATAATAACAATAATAATAATTCTATGCATTGTGTGATTCAGTGATGTTGCTGTTGATGTTTTGCATGTTTTCTTGGTGTTCTGACATTTGTGTGTTTATGTGATACTTGTAAAAATCCTAACCATTGCTGCTATAATCACCACCATTTGGGGTAAGTGAAAACTGTACTATGAAACTGTGCCAGTTAGCAGGACTTTTGTGCATCATGCTGAAACTCTGCATTCTGATGATCATTTCTTTTTTTGTGCCAGTATTTAGTGCCTTTTGTAGAAGGAATCAATATGTTGTGGTAGATGGGACATGCCAAAATTCTAATATCTTGTTCTGCACAGATGATCACTTACCAGCTTGAAGCTTAAAAAAAAAGTAAAAAGAAAAAAAAATATATTTAACTCTCCAACTTTCTTTAAAGTATGTTCTTATTGATTTTTATTGGGAAACGCCTCTCCTTTAACAGAACTGAAAAGAAGCCATCTTCTCCTGCTACACCTCCTGCAGCAGCAGTCTGCCAGCTGGGAGGAGTAGGAGGAACGTGTGGCACCCAAATGCTCCTGTTGGTAATGGATCCAGTGAATAGCCAAGCCTGCTCAAGTCATTGCTGAGCATGCTAAAGCGCCATTTAATGAAAGCAGCGCTCTGATTACTGTAAGAACCTGTTAGCTCTTGTAGCAGTTGTGAGCTGACAAGAGTCTGACTGGTCAAGTGGTGGATTCCAGCCTGTTCTGCCTCTGCTGAAGCCACACATTGCTGCCAAATGGGACTTGGATGAAATTCAAGCCCAAGATTTTTGGTCTCATTCTTTCCAACTACTTCCATGGCAGACAAGCCCTGTCTATCAAAATTCTGACATTGCGTTTTCAGTTCTTCTACTCTCTGCCTAGAATCTGGCAGTATAGCAAATATTCACATGCATATGCTTTCATTTTGATGAGATTTTGACAGGCTGAAATTGCATCATAGTGAAAACACAACAGAAACAGGCAGGAAGGAAATGTGAGATATTCATTTCTCTGGTGCATTTCCCAACCACCAGGCATGGTTCACAGTACCGAGGCTGGTCTTCAACATAGTGTTTTATATGGAAAAAAGGAAAGACTGACCATCAGTTTTCTGTCTCTACTGAGAGATGAAAGTCTGTTACATGTCTTGAAAAGTCTTTTCAGATCAAAATAACAGATTATCAGAAAAACTGTGTGATTGGGAAAATGAGAGTACACTGAATTCATCCTTAGTGGTACTGGTCTGGAGTAATCCTGTCTCCAAGCAGGAAAATTTGCAGCCCTTGTGATGTAAAATACTTACGGGGGCNGCACACAGAAGATACTGAAAATCATCCTGTGTAGTAGATTGCAAGTCCCCCACAAACTGATGAATTTGAACACTCCAGGTGAGATTAAAACCTTCCACAAAGGTTTAGAATGCTTAGAAGCCTTTTGCAGCACTTCAGTTTTTGTCTGTTAAAGGGAATAAGGCTCTCTTCACAAATGTTAGGTCCTTTTATTGTCCTTTAAAAACTGGAAGCTTCGTCAGGCTCATTTTACCAGACTAGAAGCCAGCTAAAGCCAGTTATATTGTAGTCCTCCATTGTTTTGGTTATCTAAGTAGTTATTTACACATGAACGCATGCCACTAGTATGAGTGAAGAGCTTTGACTTCACAGAACTCCTGCCTATGTGGCCCTAATATTAAATATTCATGGCAAGGTCTTATGTCCTGCATTTCTTCTATTTATAGCTAGATCCGAGTCTCCATGGTCCCACCAACTGCAGTAATTGTCTTACCAATTGATCTTCCTAACTTCTTCGATGAAAAGAGTCTATTAAAAAGTCAGATTCCAGCAGCTCAGGAGCTGTTTTTTCCCAGTCTTCTCTTCCATTGTGACTGTAGGTATACCTACATTATTTTCAGCTTGGATTTGAGTCAGAAAGGCCATCTATATATGTATATATATCAGTATATATATCTATATATAT